>PTEX01000249.1:385966-530634 GCA_003342815.1 Eudromia elegans
TGTCTATATCTGCTTTTGGAAAGACAGCATCAAGAAGTGTCTTGGATTTGGATCTAGCTTCTTCAGCAATTTAAATTACTTCTTAACTTCAGTTTCTCAGGTGTTGCCCCTAGGTGTTGCTAACGTCTATACATACAGCCTCCTACATACAATGCAGTTTGTTGGTGCTTCACACTCAGACCAGCTCACCTGCTTGGGGGTAGGATCCAGTCAAGCACCCTTGGAGGTGTCACCACCACCTCACTGCGCATGTGCAGGCCACGTGCCTTGAGGACTGACCAGCCTTTGGAGCCTTTGGACAACTTGGACGCCCAACCTGGAGTGTCCAGGAGCGCGGACAGACACATTGCTCTGTGCCTGACCCCAWAAGGCGTTTTGGGAAGGGATGCTCAGCTTCCTAATGCCCAAGGAGGAAGCATGCCGTTGTGTGTGCCGTTAAAGAGAAGCTGATGCGTGCAGCTCGGCTTTTCGGTGTGGTTGTCTGCACCTGGAGGCAGGAGTCCAGGTGCTTGGCTTCGGTTTCCAAACCCGAAGGGCCTCCGACTGATGGGCCGAGCTTAGGTAGCCTAACCCTTCTCTTGCCCTTTGGAAGGCAGCTTTAGTCTCTTGGTTGTTTTTTCCTGCTGGAGCATGTAGTTAATCCCTTTGTAACTTCCATTTTATGGACTAATTTATACAGTGCTGTGGCCTGGCTGATATCCAGCTTTTTTTTTTTCCTATGCAGAGTATATATTTACTTYTATTGAGTAAATTTCTTTGAGTTTGTAATAAAAGAAAATTCTTGTCAGTCAGACTGAAGCAAGGAAGAGGAAAAAAAGTCATCAGTAATTTTTCCTTGTGAAATGAGTTTTTGTGCCACTGCTCAGCTTYATGAAATTACCATTTTTTGGCTCCACTCTAAGAGCAGAAGCCCAGCTAAATTATTGTTATGCTCTCAGGTGCAGCAATTAGCTGTACATCTCTGCAYGCTGTGCTGTCTGCTGATGTTCTTTCCTTGGCTCTTAAAGCATTCACTCTTACACTAAATTTTACAGAATGAAATTTAAATGGTCTTTCCTTCTCAGTCAGACTCTCATTCTTTCTTTCTCTCTCTCTCTCTTTTTTTTCTCCCTCTTCCATTACTCACAAGAATTTTTCCACAATTTTTAAAGCTTGATTTAAAGTGAAGTTACAGATATCTCTGGGAAGCGTAAACTGCTTCTACGGTGCAGGGCAATGACACTGATCCTCTGGTGGGCCTTCATCCGTGTCGTCCCCCAAGTCTCTTCTGAGTGTGGTTACCACATCAAGATATTTACTGTCCTTGTGAATCAACTGTAGCTTTTTCACAGGTGTATTCTGAGAACAGGAAATCTAGGAGAGGAAATACTAACACATTTTGTAAGTTACATGTCACTACTCAAGAGCATTTGGGTTGAGAGAACTGTTCCCTCTGCCACCTCAGATGGGAGACCTGCGGTTTCTAAATGTGCCCAGGAACCCAAACACTTAATTCTTGCACAGAGGGTCTAAGAACATATTACCTGGGAAAGATTACTCCACTCATTCTGAAAATAGGCTCTTTGGGAGGCTGGATGGTTGCACTGGGGTGTGTAGCGGRGAAGGAATAGTGGTGACTCAAGGCATTGTCTCAAATTAAATGGATACATGCTTGGGGACTGGTCTATATACCGGATCAGACCGACCACTATCATGCAAAATGAGCGGGATAGTGGGCCTGGGCAGGGTAACCAGTAATAGCTTTTCCTTAAGTAGAGAGCAATGTGGCTGAGGAATGTACTGCCTCACGCACTTTTTTGTTTCGCCAAGATTGCTTTTTGAGGAGTACTCGTGCTCCTTTGATCACGTCCTTGAGTACCTTCCCCTTGTGCACGCCTTTGTGCCCTGCTCCCTTCCAAATAGTTCCTGTGACAACAGATACCCAGACTGAAAATGTTTGCCATAACTCATAAGTCGAAGCACTTTCGATCCCAGAATAGAGGAGACTGCGTGCAGACTTCATTACACAGTATTCATAACATAAACAAGCTTGCAGTTATGTCATAGCAACAAGCCCTGTGCTTACATGCAAGTTTGATTCAGGTCTCCAAGAGTRGAAGACCTTTGCATCCAAAATATCACAGCGACCTACTTCTCTGAAAGAGTGCCCTACRTAATTTTGGAAATCAGATATGACACCAATATAGTAGGCCATATGGTGCCTTTTACTGGTGTAGGGTGAACAGTGGGATATTCCTGGGGCCACACAAATGTCTGTCGGCTGACTAGGTGAAGTCAGCCCATTATTAGTTGTTGGTGGGAGGTGTAATACTTGTTTTCCTGGTGTTGTGAGGGCAACAAACTCAAAGCACCAGTTGTTTTTTTTAAAAAGGCATTTGCTAATAGTATGGGCATGTTCCCCAAACGTGTTACTTTTCCTGTTGCTGGAGGTGGGTTTTTTGGCCAGTATGGTTTGCCTTCATTTGCTGCTGAGAACTCCAGAGGCTACATCCGAGATTATTTAAAAAGTCAGAACCTCTCAATAATTAATAGAAACATAGGTTTTCCCAGGAGCAATTAGATACATTTAAGAATTGCTCTGGAGTTCTTATTTTTCTCCCGTGCTTTCCCCAGACTGGCTGCAATAATTGTAAGATGTGTTGCTACCTGATAGCATGCAAGGGCCTGACCAGCTGCACGAGGGATGTTAGGTCGGATATCTAAGATGATTAAGGGAATTAAGCGACTGGAGTCTCTACCGTATGAGGAAAGACTAAGCGAGCTGGGCCTGTTTAGTCTGGAGAAGAGAAGACTAAGAGGAGATCTGATCAGTGTATACAAATACCTGAGGGGAGAATGGAGGAATGAGAGGGCCAAACTCTTCCCYGTGGTGGTCAGTGACAGGACAAAGGGTAACGGGTAGAAGTTGAAACACGGGAAACGCCATGTCCATGTGAGGAAGAACTTCTTCCCTGTGATGGTGACAGAGCCCTGGCACAGGCTGCCCAGAGAGGCTGTGGAGTCTCCTTCCCTGGAGATCTTCCAAACCTGCCTGGATGCCACCCTGTGGCCCGTGCTCTAGGTATGCTGGAGCAKGGGGTTGGACTGGATGATCTCTAGAGGTCCCTTCCAACCCTAAAGATTCTGTGATTCTGTGATCCACATCATTGGCAAAGAACATTTGTCTGTTCTTCCATCAAAGGCTTCTTCGGGGCTTCATGTAAATATGTGCTCCACCACGAGCCCTTTGGATGAAGAGGCAGTGCAGCATCCCTGAAGGTGAGGCGTCAAAACACGCGGAATAAGCCCCAGAGCGCTCCTGGCCAAGCCCCTGTGCCGTTGGCCCTATGGTTCTTGACAGGACTGCGTCTACCGGAGAGCACCGTGTCAGCGAGGGCCACGTAGGGCCACTCCTTGGGCAGTCCTGGGCCACTAGGGTGGGAGGAGGCGGCTCAAACTGCCCACTTGGCTACCTGCAGGGCTGCCCRGTGCCTGCCCCAGCTGCTGAACGTCAACATGTTCCTCAGGGTAGGGAGAAGCCCCAGAGGGAGCTCCTGCCTTGCACGAAGGTCACCTGGCTGGTGGCCTGGAAACCCTCAGGCTCCTGGTCCGTGAAGGAATACCACACTGGTGCATCATTGTGCACAGGGTACATTTTGCTTAGTGCATTGTTCGCACTCTGTTGTGCCTTGGTGCATTGTGGCATAGCAATATCCCTCCCAGGGATGTGGGGTGGTATCTTTTAACTTTTTTRTTTTCTTTCTGCTTGCCCATTATTCTGGAAATGAAATGCTGTTCATATGAAAAACAAAACCAAAGATGCTTTTCATCAGTCCTTTTTCAGTAACTCAGTGGGTTCCATAGGCGCTTTCCCTTGCAGTGTTTGGTTTGCTTTCTGTGATTTTTTTCTTATTTTTTTGGTAAGCTGCGGGTTCTGCAGGACATGAGCTTTCCTGCAGTGCCGTGTCCTACAGCAGTGTTCCTTTTTCTCAAGGCCTGAGCACGTTTTAGRTGTCTGCTTACTTGGTGTTCTGCGTAGTGACTCTTGGAGGGAAGCGTGGTCCTCAGCTGAAGTACTGAGAGAAGGAAGCCCCGCCAGGAGAAGCAGAGGCTCTGCCCCTCGCGCTGCCTGGTGCCGTGCAGGTTGGGCCGCTTGCCGAGGCCTTACGGCCCCAGAGCAGCCCATTCTCCTCAGCAGCAGAGCAGCTGGCGCGTGTCTGGAGCCCCCAGCCGAGGCTGCTGCACACGAAGCATTTCCCTTGCCCACACGAAGCATTTCCCTTGCCCACGCTGGGCTCCGCACCCTCCCGCCGAGGGCTGCGAGCGGGCGTCGCGCTGCCCGAGCTGGCGGCCCTTGCAGGGCGCTCTGTGTTTATTAGGTGGCATCCGTGGGGATAATCTCGCTTTGGCTTCTAACCATAAGGTAAATGCGCAGTGACCCCCGGGCAATCTCTTCGCATAACACCACGTACTGCCAGCTACTTGATAYTGGCGCTGATAGCGTTTCTGGCAGGGCCCGCGAGGTGGTAACCTCATTGTTCGGGAGCTGCGATGTTCACTGACAGACAGGATTATTTTCTTTTGTTGCCAGCACTGAAGGCACCTGCTGATCAGAAACTCTTTATCACAGCGCTTCATTTGCTGTTTCACCATTTTTTGAAAGGGAAGACTTTTATCTCTTGAATTTGGGCGTGAGTGATACAGTTATACTAAGTACATGATGCCTATCTGTGACTGAAGTTAATATTTTTTTTTTCTTTTTAATAAAGATTGCAGTCAAAATAAATTGCAGTGCAAGTGGCTCAGCTACAGGCATGAGATGAGTAAGATCCGGGTAACTCCTCTGTGGGGAGTGTTTGGGTTGTCCTAAAGATGCCCTTTGCAGAACTGTCTGCTTTGCTCCTTGTTCCCTGCTGGACTGGAGGGCTACGCTCGAGTTAGGCAGTGCYTCTGTCTCTATGCTGAGTATTAATGCAAGGTGAATTTGTTGTTTCTTCATTTTTTATTTTTATTTTATYRTCTGTTTTTCATCTGTTTTTCAAGACCAAGTTGCTGTTTGCAGTGCTGGAGCTTACTTGGGGCAAACACAGCATAACCCTGCCTGGAAAACAGCACCTGGGACCAGTCCTGTGGCACTGTTCAACCAGTGCTTTGAGCTGATGGAAATTGCCAGTCAAATGCACTGATGTGGTATATATTCTTATTATATGTTTTTTTAGGAGAGTGGCCTTTGTGTGCCATGTTCGGCAATCTTCAAGTCCTCTTAGACTGGTATTTGCTTGCTGCRTTTTAAAATGCTTGCCCTAAATCAAAGGCCAGTACAGTGAACTCTCCTTGAAGAACGTTTTAGGGCTGGACTCGATTCGAGCTGATAACCGTGGATGGTTGTAATGATTAAAATATCCCTGAAGGTCGGAATCTGTCTTATTGATTACACTGCGCAGAGTTCCTGGGTAGCAATGCCAGATCAAATGGCATTTGGGCGCAAATGATCCTCCTCTTAATGCTTTATAAGCAGAGTTTTGTGAGATGTGGTGGTTGTGTGGGGAAATGTTGTGAGATTTGCTTTTTATTCGATAGGAATGGATTTGTATTCACTCTGTGCTTTGTGTTGTCCCTGGGATTCAAGCTGAAATGAGAGTGTAATGAAATTTATGCTCAGCCAGTGATTTTCAAGTAAAATGGATGATTTTTGAGTGTGTTGGTGGGGTTTTTGTTTGTTTTGTTATTGTTGTTTTAACCTGAAACATGAACTTCTCTCATCTATTTCTGTTCTCTGAGTCAAGAGGGAATACTTTACCCTCAAGCACAGACACACACGTATATATACACGCACACATAGTCCCCTGTGTCCTGCAGTTTTTTGCATACTCCCATTGCTCCTTGCTGTTGCCTAAGGAAATTAAGTGACTTGGCTGGCTCAACCATTCCTTGTCTTCAGCATTTCCCCAGCTGCTGGCCGACTACCTCGGGTTTTAAGGTTAATTTGGCCTCGCTCTTGGAGACAGCTGGCAGGGACATGGGAAGGGTGTGGGATGGGGCAAGCTGGCTGCCAGCTTCCTTAAAGCTGCAATAACACAACGCAACATAACCTGGAAGGTCCTGCTGCTGCTGCCGCCTTCCTCCTGCTGTGCTCCACGGAGGTTGTGGGGGCCTCCTACAGCCATAAACTTCTCAGATATTAGTGAGAAGAAAGTTTCTTCTGTAGAAATCCATTTTGCTTTAGTGTGGCCTTGCATTTCTGAGTTTTATTAATATGGTAACTCAYATGAATAATGTATAGAAGTAGCACACTGTTTATGGCCACCTGTGCACAGTGGTCTGTAATCTGGCTAATAAATGGAGAGGAGCTCCCAGACATSCAGTAGAAGAATGCTGCTCATTAGAAAGCTTTTGGGGAGGAGTAGTTTAATGCTTCCAAGTAGCCAAGGCACTTGCAAAGACACAGTGAGATATATAATGAAGATTAAGTTGTCTGTTCTGGGTGGTTTTGCCCATTGAAAAGGAGTTGTGTTGATGTCACAGAATTTAGACCTCAAAGATCTTTATTAGATTGTTTGGTTTGAGGGATTAAGTTGGATGAAATGGTTGCATGCCACCTGCAGAAGACAGATCTGAAAAGAAGTAGCACCAAAAGTTCAAGATGCCCATGCTGGTAAGCTAAGAGAGTGCCTTGAATCCTGTGATTCATATGCTAAAGAAGAAAGCTAAAATATCCTTAAACTACTGTGGACAAATTTCTGGGGATTTCAGGTCTGAGGAGATGCTGCCAGCGCAACCAGTTGCAGCCAAGTAACACCCACCCACCGAGGCACAGGAAAAGTGAAATTCCCTGCGTTACCACAGCACTTAGCTCCATCCTAGGCAGTGCCTCTTGCCACGGCCCGACGCTTTGGAGGGGCGCCTCAGCCTGTAGGAGAAAGTAAAACTGGAATCACATCGGGGAGAAAACTCTTCCCCTGTTTTTCCTGTGACAGRCTGGAGCCATGAAGTGTGGTTGTAATTGCTGCCTTGTGCAAAACTGTAAGTATTATTAGCAGTTGAGTGCGGTGCTATTAATTATGTGCCTGTGGTTTAACACAAATAAGAGGTTGAACAGGGGGATTCCTATGTTCAAGGGTCAGAATTGATCACTGTAATTATTCAGCTTGACCCTCCCTTCTGGTGTTAGCCATTTAGTTTTCCCCCATAAATTAGGTGGAAGCATTTCTTTTTTAAGAGGAGAGTACACTCTTTCTTCAAGACTCCAAGTGATGGTTAGTCTACCACCTAGCAACCTGTTTCAGTGTTTAATTACCCACACCGCCAGAAAATTGAGTCTTAATTCATGGCAATTTATTTATTCTGGATAATAAAGCCTTTGGGCCTGTCTGTCCTTTTAGTAAGTGTTTTTACAATGCCTAGCACAAAAGCATCTTTGACTCCTGATGGGAGCCTAGGTGCCACCAGAATGCGCAAATAGCTTGTTAAGGGGGAAGCAGAAGGAGTTTCTGTTTACTCAGATGTTCTGAAAGAATAAAAGATTAAGAAGTTGTTAGGTTCCTCCATGCAGTGGGTTTTTTCCCCCCTTTCTCGTATTTTCTCTCTTTTTTTAGGCTATATAGTGATATTTCAGTAAAGGAATGAGTGTTGTTTTTCACTTCTGTTGTTTTCTGGGGCTGGCACTAAAAATGTTCCCCTTTTTCAATTYGTCAGCTGCATTGACAAATTACCCTTTGGCAGGGAATACAGCACAGTAATCTTGGAGTCTAACTTTTCTGTCAGTCTGGCTTCCCTTATTTCTGCCAAGGGTATTGCTGGGAAATTCATAGGTAGGGCTRCGTATTTTGTAAATATGCTAATAAGACTCTTGGTCCTGGCATAGAAAAAAAAATCAGGATAAATGTGCTGATCAGGTCAAGGAATACTGAAAGTTGGCAGGAAGTGTGCAAGGTGACTACACGTTTGGCAGATTTGGGGTTGCTGAATTATACATTTCATATAAGTTGGGACTAAAAAGGTGTTGGGTTTTTTGAATCAGCTGCCAGTGGCTCCAACAGGCTCTTAGAAAGCCAAGGATTAGTCAGTTGAAGGAATGCCTTGGCCAAAACACTCTTTTCTCTGGCTAAACCCACTCCCTTGGCAGCCCTGAACTGTATTCTTATAAAAGCTGCTGTGGAAGCTTGAGGTCAGTGTAAGATTTCTTTATGAGTATTGGATCCTCTTGGGACCACTTAAACTGGATTTAGAGCTCCTTGCCTCTTTGGAATGTAATGGTGAATAAGGGCCGATTCGAGGACATTTTGTTTGTTTTATGAACCTGCTTCTCCAGATCCCCCTTTTGTTTCTCTGATGGGTACAAATGGCTCCTTGACAAGGTTCCCATTCTCGACAAGGTAGGTGGCTTTGTCTGTCATGTGTTAGCGCCGAGGACTGATGGCTCCTAACAATAGACATGGTGTTCCCATCTCAAGATGTCAAGTGCCAGCGGCTTTCAGCTGTGATTACTGGCATGCCGTCCCCAGTTCCATCTGATATCTCTTAATCTTCCCGATGTTAGGAGGACAGCTTGCAACAAACATTACCTAGCAACACAAATACCTCAGGTCGGCTCAGGGAAGGCAGCGGAGGAGTTATTAATCATGCTGGGATGATGCATTGTAGTTAAAAAAAAAAAAAGAAGGAAAGGCCAGATTAAACACTGACATTTACCATATTCCAACTGCATTAGTTTTTTACTTTGGCCAATACGTACGTATAAGCAGGGAAACATATATGCAGGGCAAAGGGGAAATAAAACCCCTGATCTACGTTCTCTTGGATGTCCTAAAGTAAAAAAARGAGATGAGTTATTTGGGGATTTTGCGCATGTAGCCTTCCAAGCTGAAGATACCTCATCCTCCTGGACACTCGTTGTGAGGGACAGCAGTGTTTGAGTGCCTAGGTTACAGGATATACTGTATTCACTGCAACACATTTCATTTCAAATGAGAGCTTTAATGAGCTCACTGTTTTAAAAATGGGTCTAATAAACAGATGTCATAGTAGCGAGGGACCTGAGACTTACCAGCAGCCTACAACATGCTATATTTAAAGAGTAGATTTCAGTGAATTTCCAGCAGATGAAAGTCTAGAAGCGCTATGACTTAGCCGTGGAGACAGCTAAAACTACGGCTTAAGAAAGCTAAGCTGCTGGGTCAAGTTTAACCTTAATATAACAGACTTTGATTTGAATGTCATCTGCTGAGTTACGTTGAAGATCRTATAAAAGAGGTGATATCATGATATTCCTAAAAATATAAATAGGCTATATCCATATGGGAAAGGAATGTGGTTAGAAATGGGGAAGGTGTGTTGTGTGCGGAGGTATTTCAATGTTCAAACACACTGCTCTGGAGCCACCACTGCCCTTTCCAGCCGGCTCTTCAGCGTCGGRGCGGTGATGGATAGTGGGGGTGATGGATGTTGGGGGTGACGTGTGTGCGGTGGTGCGGGCAAAGAGCACAGGAATGGGCAGCTGYGTGGCCGAATCCTAACGCACCTCTYCTTCCTGCTCATGTTCTTCACTGAGCTGAAGTGGTGCCGAACAAGGCCGTGCTGTTTTGCTGAGACTGTCCCTTTCCTACGGGGAGCTGTYCACTGCAGACCCTGGCGTGGTGAATGTGTTGCTGTGAGTTATCTGTCCACAGCRTTTGGTAGATGGAGATGAACACACAGATCTGATTCAATTCTAGATGTACTTCTAGAATTGAAAAAAGGACTGAAATAATAGAGGATTAATCTCTGTGGCATATTTTGAATTAATCGATTAGTGCAAAAAAAGACTTTCGAGACTTTACTGCAGAAATTCCTCTGGAAACCAGAGCTCCCTGCTGACAACGATAGGCTACCTAGTTTTTCTTTCCTGTTTGTTGCATTGGCCTTGGTAAACAAATGTTTAGTAGTCATCAGCCCAAGAAACAACTTGAGGCTTGCTACCTACTGGAGAGAGCTTAGTTTTACAGGGTACMTCTGCAAACTACAGGACTTGAAAGAGAAGAAGAAAAATGACTTCCTAGAGAGGCAGGATTGCTGAGAGATGGTGTAGGTTAGTGTAAAGTTTCAAGGTGATTCATACAATCTTCTTGTCTCTCTTTCTCCCCTCCCCCCTTTTTTTAAAGCTGGTTCAGTATGCTGAATATTGTCTTCCCTCCATTAATGTAGTTTGTAGGTAATGACTTGTCAGAAACACAGTGGGTTCATGAAGATTAGCCTTGTAAAAATGTTTGCAGCACTTTTTCTTCCTTGTCTGCCCCCCAGAGGGTGCAACAGAGGGGAAGAGTAAGAGGACAGGAGCATGTGGCAAGGAAGCAGTCAACTCTTTTTTATTTTCCTTAAAAAGTAATGAGTAGTAATTCTTGAAATCCTGGAAGTCYGTATGGCAGAGCAGTGTGAAGAGTCCTTTTCCAGATCAGAATTTCATCCCCGATTTAAGAGGGCTACAGAGAAACTGACTCTGTCTTGTCGTCAGAGATAGCAATAGATCAAAGGGTAAGAACATTTTTTAGGAGAACAGACATTCAGTTTGCTAGCTTCTCTGAAACCTTGGCATTAACCAATGGGTGAAAGAAGCAATTTCTATTGGGTGAAAAAAAGTAATTATGGAATATTCAGGCTCCACTATTTGGAATTGTTAAAAAACTTAATTAAAATGTAATGCAGAGTTTGGAATCTTTGTGCTAACATCAATGGGTTACTGAARAGTAATATCCGGTGATACACGGGCAAGCTGGCAGTGACTAGTCTGGCCCGCAGTTGCTGGTATAAAAATACTACTGTTGACTGAGTCAGAAGCTAAGCTCGGTAGGAATTTGAACSATAATGCAGTTTTTTTTTCTCGGAAGCAGTGAGATAGGAGCTTGCTGTGAAGCAAAGTTTAGAGGTGGCTAAATCTAGTCAGAAATTTGAATTGCACTTGGTAAATAATTTTTGCCAGAAATTTTTCAGGGAAAAGTTTTGAGTTGTCAAAACATTTCATTTTAGAACTTTTTTAAATATTTAAATTTCAAAATAGTTTTTTTCCCAAACAACTTATGTTAAAGAAAATTTAAGTCCTWTTTTTTTWWAAAAAAAAGGTTTTATATTTGTTATTCATTTCATTCATGTTCCCAACTCTCCAATTTCTATTTGTGTTGAATGCAAATCAAGTATTTTTTATAGTCCTGTGGTTTTAATACACAATTGGAACACAAATTGGCATATAAGAAATGTTTAAATTACTTATACATAGAAGCTTTCTCCTGTCAGGAAAAGATCCACAAGCCCTGCTTTTGGAGCCTGGGATTCAGGAAAACCATACTAGAGAGTKTGCTTTCCTTTTCCTCCTCCTCCTGCATTGCGACGACAGGTTGGGGGAGGATGGAGGTTTGGCAGCTCTTGGAATAAGAGCCTTGTCACTATTTGAGGGCATTTGGGAGAATTTCTTCAGCAAGCTGGAGGGGAAAGTGAAAAGTTCACATCAGCCCAGAGGTATGTGTGAGATTTGTCGAGTGACCTTTGTGACAGATGTCCGTAGTAAACCGCGTTGCCAAAATCATCTTGAGCCTCCTCAGCTGTGTATTTTTGGGTTTTGCCTTTTTTTTTCCCCCTCCCCTTCTCATTTTCCTTGTGCCCTTGGTGTGTCCACCAGAAGTCCCTTCCTGGCTAGTAGACCTGATTACTAATGGCCTGTTTGGGACCTGGTGGCCACTGAAATCCAACCAGAGCTCTCCTGCCCAGGCCACCAAGGCTTTCACCTGCAATATGCCCCGTATTTTGTGTAGCAGAGGATCTTGCGTGCCCAACAGTTTACCTCTCTCTCCTTTCTATGCTCGGCAGGAAGGCTGAGGAGGGCAGTGTTTTGGCTCAGGCCAGCGCACAGTGTTAACCCTCTACAGTGCTCCTCCATGAGGCACTAACTTCTCCATCTCTCTCTTAAAAAACTACGAGAATAACATCCTCTTTTTCATCAACATTGTCCTTGGGAAGGCCAGGTGTCACCATAGGAATCTTGTCTTGATTTCTTTATGTCTTGTCATTGGACTTTGTCTCCAGGGTAAAAACTGGATGTTGCTACGTCTCTTTGCTAAGAATTTCCTGTGGGAGCTTCAGTACAGAAGGAAAGAATGAGTGAGTCAAGGGCATGAGACAAGAGGTATCATCAACCTGTCAGGGTCCTGGCATTCAAAAGCAGCTGTTCCTGATTGCTGTGTATTGGTGACATCACGGTTTAAAATTGCAATTGCTAAAAATAATTCAAGTATTTTAAAGTGAAATTGTCCTTTGTGAAAAACGCTAACTTTAGGGTCCTAGAGACAGGAGCCCATTTCTTAATGGTTCTTTGTTTACTTTTCTTTCCTCCCACCCCCAGAAAACAGAAGTGTGGAGGAAGCCTGTCAGCACTTTGGTGCAGTCGAGTCTGGTAGTGTCCAATACCTGGATATTGTCATATCCTGCCTTCTGCTAAATAGACACATCTTGCCACAAAATACTGAAAAAAACTTTTAAATCTGTCTCTTGCCAAATCTATGGTGGCCTTTTTTGTCTGAGTCTGAGAAGTCGGCGTGTGGACAGCAGTCAGCACTGCTGCCTTGGCAGCTCAAGGAGCTGGGTGAAGAATCCTGTTTTGTGATCGCAGTAACACCAAGCCTACAGATTTCATATTTAGCAGTGATCTTCTTCACGGGGAGGGAAGAGCTTCTTGTACCTTGGGCTTGTGCTCCCACCTGTCCCTAAATCTGAAAATGGGCTTCTTTCTTTGTGCTCTGGCTGGTAGTCAGGCTGAGAATAGTCACCGTGGTCTTGCCAAGCAGAGTCATGTTGCTTTCTAGTTCTGACACAGGTCTCTGTTTTGTTTTCTGTCTCCAGTTTGTGAGATATCATTAGTATGTTGAGCACATGAGAGGAAAAAAGGCTCACTTTGCTTTGGAAGGACTATTTACATAAGTCTCCTTGGTTTCAGTTCTTGCTGTTTGCAATAAAGAGCTCTCTGGAAGCAACTCTGATACCTGCTAAGTCTCAGATCTTAGTCTTTCTTCACATAAAATGTTCCTTTCATGTTTTTGAATCACGGGTAGTGAGGAATGAGAAACAAATTTGTAATTGTGATGCTGAGCAGCTTCTTCAGCTGACACTACAAAGAACTTAACTGAAATATGTGAGTATAATCCAAGTTGAGAAGTCTCTATTTAGTCTACTCTGAATTGGTTGAACCCCAGAAAAGCTACTACACTACTTTCATGTGGTAGACTCTGTGTTTTAAATACCAAATTTGGTGCGAGGTGTGGTTATGGTGGAACCAAATGGAGCAGCACGTTTTGAAAATGCAGCATATCCTGAAGCACATAGGACAAAAATGGAGAGTTGAAGTGCAGTCTTAGGTATATGAATACTCCATCATATCACAAGTGGTAACAGACTTTAAGCTAAAATGTTTGTCTGTATAGTGGAATCAAAGGGAAAAAAAATGCACTGAACATATCCTCACCGTCTTTGATTTAAAATATGTGCTGACATTCAAGAGATGAAAGGCAAGACAAGGAGAAAAATAATTCTCATAAAAGAGATTTGCTAGCAGTTTTAAAATATTTTGTTCAGTTTTGATGCTGGAAAGATTGTTTTAAACATGTTGAACTTCTGAACAAAAGAAAATGACCGCATTATATTTTGCCCAGTCTTCAAACAGCTGTGCACAGCAGAGGAATAGAAATGACTCTTTTGAAAGGCTAAACGTAGACATCTGCGTGTCTGACCCGAGCTGGGAACTTGCAAACCGGTTCTAACCTGGGGACCAGGAGCCACATTAGCTTGTCACACAGCTGGGGTCAGAGACCTTGTTGGAGGTGGCAGATTTTGACCCAGCCTCACCTGTGCCTTAGTGACCGAAGACAGGGGCGGGTTTGCCCACAACTGCTTTGCAGCGTCGTAGCTTCCCAAGCGTGGTTGGACCCCTTACACTGACACACCTGCAGACCAAAGGAAAATAATATGGATAGTGTCTAGGTGCTTGTAATGTGCTGTTCTGGAAGGACCTCACTCAAAAAGAAGGAAAATTGTGGTCTATATTTGTGGCATATAGGCAACATGAAGAGGTTTTTTTTTTTTTAATATTGTTCCCTTGCTGAAGACAAATTGTCCCCCTTGCTGCCTTTGAGCCTTCAGTAAGCACTCTTGGGCCCCTAGGATATGATTTGAAAGTAGACTGTAGAGCTGAAAAACAAATGAGCCAGAAATTTTTGAAAATGTAGAAAATTGGGCAAGGTTTGGGGAGTTTCATTTTACTGGTGTGAAGCTCAGGCTTGTTTTTGTCCTGCCACTGACACAGAAAGCAGCTGAGTGAGCAAGGCCAGGGACATGAGACGCTCCTTGGGGAAATCCTGGCTCCCAACCGTCCTCTTCTCAGGTGACGGGTCCGTGTCCTCCTCTGCCGTGAAACCTGTCTCCCCTTCCTGGGCTGTTACAGGTAGCCGTGGCTCGGAGGTGTCCAGGGCATGGTGCTTCCTGCGTGAGCGTTTACTTCGCTCTCCTGTGCTCCCAACTTCCCGTAAAGCATCTCCCAAGTTTCAGAGCTATGTTTATGAAGCTCCGAGATGGACAGACAGGTTCTCACTTCTCATTAATTTTTTCGCTTTGACATTTCACGATCTATTCTGCTTGCAAAGAAAGCAGGGAGGTTGCAAAGGTCCCTCTGCGAGTATCTGCTTAACAGTGTTTTACGATAAGCTGCTTTGTTTGTTGTTTTGGGGCTTTTTGTTTTCTTGTTGACAGCTTGATAGAAGGGAGGGCTGTATTAATATGCACGTAAAGTCATGCATGCAAAAGAAGAAAGTGTGGATGACCACAGAGCTGCAGCGCTGAAGGAGTGGAAGGTGCTTTTGTGAGGCACAGTGAGGAGGGAGAAAACATGCTATGAGTGAAAAAGGTATCTAATGCTACAGAAATGGAGCGGAAAAAGACAGGCAAGAAGATAAGTGCCCWGTCCTTTGGCGAGGAAGATGACAGGACACATTTGAGGGCGACACTGAGTGCGGGGAGGAATTTGGAGGGGGGAGAGCGACGCTTCAGCCGTGAGGCAGGAAGCGTAGGCGATCTCCTCACCTGGATCCCGGTGCTGTCTACGCCCTCAAAGTCAGCAGGTAAACTCATGCATATTTATAGCGATAGAAATAATAGCAATAATGAAAATTGGTAGCAAAATCAAATTAATGTGGTCTCCTGCAGCAGAAATATTTACCCGATGTGCCCTGCCAGTTAGAGAGATTGGCATTAAACCTAGACATTACCTCATCTTCCTGGGCAGACAGCCTATTTCTATGCTAAGCAAGTCTGCAGGAGTGAACAACTGAATACCTGCCTGATTAGCTGTGCAGCAGCAGATCCTGGTTAGGAGCGATTTTCCTCAGCACTTTCTCTCTTTCGCTTGCCCGCCTGCTCCCCGCAAGGTTTGTCACTGTGCGTTATTGAACTCTGCCTCTCACCTTGAAGGGCACGTTGTGGGGAAGGGCTGCCGGACAGGTGGGCTAGCGCAAATGCTGAAGCAAATCAGGAAGGTCACGACGGACAGAAGGAAAATAAATAAAAATAATAAAAAAACCCCAAAAGTGTGTATGTATGTGCGTGCATCTCCCTCCTGTCCCTGCATGTGTCAGTGCCAGCTAGGTGAAACGGGATTAATGCGGAAGGGAGAGATAAGTGCTAAGAGGATTGTGCTGTAAAAGAAGATTTTGGTTTTTGAGAATAGATGAGGGTTTCTTTATGAAAACTTTAATTGGCTACCTTAGATCATTTCTTTAACTTTGTTCCTGGGTGGCAAATCGTGAGTTTCCTGCTGGGTGTAAAATCATAGCATAATTATGATAGTCGGACTGCGTATAGTGTCTTTTATCACAGACTCCCTGCATGCTGAATATTCCGTAAAAAAAAAAAAAGTCTCATAATTCATTTCAGAGGCAGGTAGGACAAGTAGTAGTACAAATAAAATAAAAATCCACCAAATAGAAGAAAAATCCCTAACAGCTACAGTTAATTTTGTTGCAGCACCTTTAAAAGRGCGTCATGTTTTCTGCCAGCTTGGCTACCACTGCTCGTGGATTTTATTATTTTTTTCACACAGCAAAGGCTGACGGGGGCTGGCCTGTTTGAAGTCCCCTCTGCATTCAGGAGCTCTGGGTGCCTGCTCCGGTGGGGGATCACGTTTGTACTGGGATGACACTTTTTCCCCACATTTCCATACGTTTCCATCTCACAGCAGTGTGGAGATGGTCGCCCCTGTGCTGTCTCTAGCCTTGGCTCCATTGCTTGCTGTATGAGGAAGACATGGAAAAATGTCACGGGGAAATTAAGCCTTTTGTTCCTCAGTTTTATTTAGAAATTGAAAGTTGGTCTGCAAATAGCTAGTGTTTCTCCCTCAGATTCCTTGTCTGCTTGAATCAGTAGAATTATTTCTAAATTACAGTCAGCTCAACTGCTACAAGCAGTGAGAGAAACTACCTCATGGAGGAAAGGCCATAATCGATTGGCATCTTCCACTTTCTATCCTGCCAAAATAAGCATTGCTTTTGCTAGAGCTGCTCTATTGAGGGTCCAAGTGCTGGGAGTAACTTTTCTCCTCGTTACAGTAGTTAGTCATCCAAGAGAGCATTTCCCCAAACACGCATCGCTGCCCTGGAAAGGCGGGAGGGACGGGGATGGGGACGGTGCATACACCCTGTGCATGCCAGTGTACCTGCACGATGCTCCTTTGCAGCTCAGCAGTGGCCAGCTGCCCTCTCCTGAGTGCCTTGAAGGAGAGGGAGATCCTTCCCAAAGAATCTCCTCTCCTCTGTCTCTCAGTGCCAGTGATAAACACATGGAGGGAGCTCAAAGAGGGAGCTATGAGGGGTTTTTTTTCCACCCCTCCTCAGCAATATAGAAGATCATCAGATTCTACATCATTGCTATATACGTGTGTATATATGTATATGTGACTTGCATGGCAGTCAGAAAAGGGCAGTGTCCTGTTGCTAGTGGTTTAGCCTAATTTCCTGTGAGCGAAGGACCTTGAACACGTTTCAGACAGGTTACCTAACTGGTAAAAGATTCAAGACGATGGATTGTCCTTCTTACGAAAGGACAAGCAGACCACTGAGACCTTTCTGGATATTAATTTGGAGCTAAATTTATCAAAGTAATTTGGCTTGTTGGTTTAAGGATTTCATCTTCACAGAGCTAAGGCCAACTAGCGCGGTGACGGAGTGAGCTTCCGAAGTTATCTGAGTGTACAAGCGTTAGCTTGTCAGATGGGATAGGTGCTGGTTCCTTAAACATGAGTTTCAGAGAGTCATCTCCTTGTGCCTGCAGGCAGGAATGACTAACGGAAGAAGAAAAAAGTAGCTAATTTCTGAAATAAAGTGGCATTTTCCATTCTGTCATCTGTAGATGAAAAGAATGGACATTGGGTTATGACACAGCTCTAAATTTTCTCAAGGGAAAACAGAAACTCAACATAATCCTCTTTCTTTTCCCACAATATTTCTTCACTTAAGGCAAAAGCAAGAACATCATTGCTTAAGACGTGACAGAAAATATGATGTTATTTCAATGGTCTTGTACAATACCAGCAAAACCTGTCCTGTTTTTTGGCCAATACCCATGCAAGACTGAGCAAAAATCTTTCCGTATGTCCCCAGTAAAATTTTCTTTTTACATCACAGCGCTCAGTAAAAACAAAAAATGTCTGGAAAAAAAAAAGTGTCTAGAAGTTGTCCTGTGGCTTATCTTGTGGCATAACAGTTTACATCTTCATGTAAACTGGAAATACTGCAGGTTGCTAACAGGGAGGTATGGTTGCTTCCTGAGTCCCTTATCATGTCAGTAATCTCTACCTGCGTCAGTGTGACAGGGGTGCTGGCACTATATGCATGGTGGCAAATGCATTTACGTGCTCTTTAATATATGTTTTTAATTGACTTGAGCTCGGAGATCCACTGAGTGAAGGTTGTGAACTCTGCATTAAGCAGCTTTATCCGTTTATATGGTGACGGCCGACGCTGAGCCTCCCTCTCCCCGTTGTGATCTCTGTGAATTTCCTTGACTTAGACTTTTGTTTCATTTTGTTTTGCTTTACCGTTTCCTTATAAATGCTATGATCTTGCTCCATAATGACTTTTACGCTGGGACATGATTCAATTAAAATATAACAACTATCCCATTTAACTTTCATACATAAATAACATGCAAATTAATCAATAAATAAAGTACAAATACAGAAAGCGAAGAGCTTCCTTGTTTGTAGTGGTGCTGTTAAGCCTGGTCAAATGGACAGGCAAATTCCTTCAGTTCTTTAGCCTGCAGTACAGTGGTTAAGATGGTATACAGCTTCAGATACTATTAATCTAATTTTGCTGGTTCTTTATTGCTTTTTGGAGTTGCAGTTTTCTCATTAAAACAAAATTTCATGGCTTATCATGTAGGAAATGTTTCAGTGTGGTGTTCTGGTATGTCTTTCTGTAGAGGCCAGATTAATAAAATTACATGAATTCAGATATTCTTCTGTGTCACACAGTTGCTGAAGGAATAGGCTAAATTCAGACCTGTGGCAAGCCTGCTGGGTCTCTGCTTACTGCCCTTCTGCTGTGTTTGGAAGCAGTGGTCCCCATTTGGGCCACCCTCGGGTCTTGGAGCTGTGACATCTTCTCGTGGGAGGCCGGGGAAAGGCACCCTACATGTGAAGAGGGTGCACACAAGGCTGCGGAGGAGCCCGGCCTCTGGGTGGGAAGAGAGGGCACGAGGAAGCTTGTCTGCACCTCTCACTGAAGCCCTTCAACAAGGTATAGAGTTGCTGCCTCTCAGAGCTCCAAGGAGTGCCCCGTCCATATCCATTTCCTTCTTGCCTTTGTGAGTCAGCCAGGAAAGAAAGTTGCCAAGTTAAATCAGTTGTTGTGGGGCACGTTGTGGTCTCCTCTTCTGCAGGAGCTAGGCTGAGGCCTCCAATGCCTTCTAAATGCCAAAAAAAGCCTTTGAGAGGGTACCTGATTGCAGGATCCGCAGTTAAAGATGAATTTGAGATGGGAGTTGGACAGCTAAGGATGGTATTCTAGCCCTTCTTTGGAGAAGGGGAAGAGGCAAGATTCCAACAATGTTCTTTTTTTTGTTGTTCAGCAGGTGTTTTAGGTTTAGTTCTGGTGAACTGATTCTCAGTTCATAAGTTTTTTTATTGGAGTTTTTTCTGATCATATTTCTCTATCTGGTAGTTAAAAACAGATTTGAACTTTAAATAGTCTTTTGCCTTCAGTATTTGATTTAAGGTTGTATTTGTAAGTCTTTGTTTCATCTGTCATCTCAAAAATTACAGAGCAGATGACTAGGTAAATTATACCATGAATGCAGAGTTTATTGAACTGATTTAGCAATATCCAGTATATTAGGTGATACACTAAAAGGGAAACAAAATGTACATACAAAATCTTTTAGTTTTTACTCACTTGCCATTAAAGTGGTGTGGACTTTTTTGCTCGTTTTTCAGGAGACCAGTGTGTCCTTTAAATTGCCTTTTAATTGTTCGGAGGTTACTGAAACATGTTAGTCTATCATCTAATGGCTTAAGCCAAACACGAGCAACATTTTTCTAAAGCAAYGGTAAGCATGCAGCATGAAAGAAGAACTATCAGCTCCAGAGAACTCACTTCTGCTAAAGGGCTGTCCAAAATGTAGATTTTATTTTTCTTCCTGAATTGTTTCAAGTCTGATGATTAATGAGATTACTTGGACTGTATTTACTGCTTTTTCCTGTGAGATATTATGGGGTGTACCTGCAGAAATGCTTCAGGAGAAACTAAACTGAATTAATATCAAGAGGTTGCTGTTGAGTGGGAAATTAAATAAAGAGAAGAACATACTCTTCATAAACTCTTTTGATTTATGGAAGATTAATAAGTAATGAATTGCAGAATCTTAAGTGTTCTTATTTCTCTGTCTGCTCCCAGTGCGTGTCTGTCTCCATGTACACACAGCTGTGTGTGGAATGCCCTCCATCACTAAACTTGTTCAAATAAAACACAGTGTGCTTATGAGAGGATTTAATGAATTCCCCAAAGACCAAGGTCACACAGTTTAGCATCAGTTGAAAATGAAGCTTCTTCCTGGTGTAACTTTTTTTTTTCTTTTCCTGAGTTGTGCCATGTTTGAGCGCGTTTGTGGTGCTAGGAACGTTGTTAAAAGCATATATGAACAGATGTGGATGTGTGCATATGTTTAGATGTTCATACATACCTGTAGGCTTTGTGTCTGTGTTTGCATGTGAGAGAGACTCACYTCCAGCCTTCTGAAACTTGTGGATCCTAGGCAAGATTTTTTCCCTCACTCTYGACTGTGTGCAAGTCGTTGCTCTCTGCATGAATCATAGAGGAGATACGCAGACAAATCACGTATTCAATGTGCCTGCTAAACAAGTCAATAATTAAATTAAACAAGAACAATAATTGAAACGCCTCCTTATCTTGAAGCTCTTAATATAATTCCCAAATAACAATTAAGTACCACAATAGCACTATCAAAATGGAACTGCTATCATATCCCACTCTTTTTCTTTCAATAATGGAATGACTGAGACATAAAGAGATTCTGTGTGTTTTCCCATGTTTTACAGGCAATCCTAACCAAAAAGTCAGTCTCCAGAGCTTCTAACTCCAAAACCTCTTGCCTTAGATTATTCTTAATGCATAAACTTACTTGATTCAGCTGTGAACACTCCTAAATGTTCATATGTGATACATAGTGTTAAAATCCAGCCATATAAAGCTTTGGTGCATTAATATGGAAAGACTGAGTAGAGGAAAAGGTTACACTTATATGTATAATGCCAGAAAATAGTGCCAAATTACTTACCAACCTGACTTTTTGACTCACTGTGTCTGCTTAGTTGAATGACCACATCCCAAATTTACTCTCAAAATGTCTGTGTTCTACTTTAGAGCATGACAATGGTACATGTTTTATACTTATAAATGCAAAATGCTTGGCTGGACATGCAGCTAGTTCGTATTGCCTGCATTTGAGTAGTTTGGTCCTATGATGTTGCTTCGAACTGAAGACAAGTCCCTTGGTAAAGGTCAGAAAGGATTCACTGTCCAAACACAACTGTGAGAAGCATCAGACTGGAAAAGAATGAAGAAGACTGCTTTGGAAAAAAGAAAATTAATGCTCTAACCGCAGGGCTGAAGTGTTAAGACTGCAGGTGTCTCTACATGCTTTTGTAAGTGTGCAGCTATTCAAAGCACCCATGTCTTACAAGTGCTTGCCTTGAGTTTGTTAAATGTATTTTAGTATCTGAAAGTCTCAGAACACAGGGAGAGGGAGCAGAGGAGAGGGACTGTAACAGGTATTATAATTTGCACTATTTTTTGCTCAAACATGAAGAAAGGGAATGTACAAATCACCATGAGCTGGAGAGAAAACTTTCAGGCTACCAAAGGTAAAATAAGATTTGTTGGCTAAAGCGGTAAAATTGTCTACTATCCAGGGTAGGATGGAAGGTGTATCTGGTGGCAGACCTTTATATCCCATGCTTTTTCCTTTCTTTCTTACTCCTTAAAGCAATACTGCACAAAAATGATGTTGCTTGGGCGCAATGTCGTGCACACGAGTGTGCAGTCACCCACAGGATGCAGCTGATGCATCAGTTTGGCCGTTGTGGTGATGCCTCCGTCATAGTTGTGTGGGCGACTAAAAACTGTTCAGTACTGGAGGCACGTGAGGAGAGCCAAATCCTGTCAAATACATCTTTGAGAGAGAAATATCGGTCGGTCTATGGTCTGCATACAAATATATTATATACATAGATATGTATATTTTTATAAAGAATGCTCATTTAAAGCTGTGTTCTGTAACCATGATACCTCCCAAATATCTATTATTAGACTGGCACACTGAATCTGTTCTCTAGCTTTGAGTTGGTTTCCATTTGAAGATATAGATTTGCTGCCTATCAAACCTCTAAGCTGCCTTAAGTAGTTACGATCACTGTCCCTGCCTGGAGCTGCTGGAGACACAACGGCTGACACTGATTGCACACCAAGAGTGCTTTGCAAGTGCTGGTGTGAGCTGGGACTTAAAAGAGGGCAGCTGATCTCCCTTTGCATTATTGTAAGGACCGTGCCACCACATATCATGGGAATGCAAACCCAGGCTTAGGGTAAGGTCTGCAGTCTGCATCCAGACATAGGCAGGCACAAGCAGCATAGAGGACACAAGTCCAAGATGGAGGCATCTTCAAAAGCAAAATCTTGGGTCACACATGGGTCAGTACATCATGGAGCAGTATGGAGTGGGGAGCAGCAGTTGTGTGAGGCAGAGGCTGATGCAGATGCATCAAGCAGGGTGCATGTAAGTGTGGCAAGAATGTAGTTTTTCATTTGACCCCCTCATCAGCTTGTTAATTCCTCTTGGGGTACCTTAATGGTTACCGGTAAGAACTGGCGCGTCGTGTGAGTGAGGACCATGCTTTGGTGTCTGTGGATGGCTCGTGTTTCGTGTCCAGTCTCATGTGCGATATCTCTTTGCTGGAGAACTCTTTGATCCGAGCTCGGGGAGATCTGCTTCCTAAGAAGTGACGTCTGTAGATTCCAGCTCTCAGATTGCCCCAGCCACTTGATGGAAACACACTCACTCCCTGCAAATTTGAAATTCCTGCTTCATTAATAGGCACTCAGCGAATTTACCTCCGCAGTCAATTTGATGTGAATGTGTTTTTTTCTGAAAAACTAAGTGATGGGTTTCTTTGGAGTTATTCTTAGTACCCGAGAAGCCTAAGGAGGAAAAATGTTTTTGGTAACAAATCAATGGGTTAAACTTTTTATTGTAATACTGGAAACAAACTGTCAAGAAGAGAAACATGATAAACCACATGATGAATGTTTCAGGAGCTGTTACTTAGGACTGAGGTGTTAGCTGTAGGATCAGAGCAGCGGCTGAGCAGTGTTCTTCCAGAGCCACCTCTCAGCTCTGACTTCCCATCTAGGGCACTGTTTTCCCAGCAATACTCAGGAATTTCCTGGTTGTTGCCAAGTGGAAATGAAGCACCAAGCTGTGTTTTAAGCATCGTCAAATTTCCTGCGTAACCTACTGCACACAGCTTCATTTAGATGGCCTCTGTGAGAACACCAATGCAACATTTGTTGGACTTGTTTGATATTAAGTTGGGACATGGAAAAGCATGCTTTGGAATGCTGATTTTCCTTTTCTGGTTTACTTTCCTATCTAGGAAGTAGCTGAAATGCAGTGCTGCCCAGTTATCCTGCATGTAAATTTTACTTTTTTTTTTAGCTTCATAGT
The DNA here is from genome assembly GCA_003342815.1 of Eudromia elegans. Classification (NCBI taxonomy): domain Eukaryota; kingdom Metazoa; phylum Chordata; class Aves; order Tinamiformes; family Tinamidae; genus Eudromia; species Eudromia elegans. The sequence continues at coordinate 409,250 of PTEX01000249.1, forward strand.
TTTGCAGCATCATACATACCTTTATGTAAAAAGCAGTGCTCTAGGTATATGTGAGTGAATGGCAGCTGGAGCATGTTGTGCTCCCACCTTTAATTTCGGCATTAATACAGTGTTGCTTTGGGGGAAAATAATCTTTCTGCTGGGAATGCATGCAGATAATTAGCAGGCTTACTTTTTTCTGTTGACTAAATAGGTAAATGTCAAAGTCTTCCTCTGGTTAACAGTTTACCTCTTACTAGCTGTATGTGGATCCAATCTCAAGTCTTAAAAAAGAGATGGGGTAATAGCATCACACAGTTCCCTGAGGACTTTTGTCATTACTATGCACCTGTCATGATGTAATTGTTTGCTTGGGTGGTTATTTTCTCTTTGGCATATTCTCTTTCAGTATAGTATTCTGTGAGATAAGTTAGAATAAAATGTAGCTTTACTATCATCCATATGTGAAGGGTTTTGTGGTTTTGGTTGGTTGGTTGATTTCTTCTTTTCCTTTTCCTTTTCCTTTTCCTTTTCCTTTTCCTTTTCCTTTTCCTTTTCCTTTTCCTTTTCCTTTTCCTTTTCCTTTTCCTTTTTCTTTTCCTTTTTCTTTTCCTTTTCCTTTTTCTTTTCCTTTTTCTTTTCCTTTTTCTTTTTCTTTTTCTTTTCCTTTTCCTTTTCCTCTTTCTTTTTCTTTTCCTCTTTTTTTCCTTTTCCTCTTTCTTTTCCTCTTTCTTTTCCTCTTCCTCTTCCTCTTCCTCTTCCTCTTCCTCTTCCTCTTCCTCTTCCTCTTTCTTTTCCCATTGGTTAGTTCCAGATTTTGGATAAGTGACATCCTTACAGAACAGAATGAAGGTCTTTCTACTATGTTAACTGTACGTTTTCAAGTAAAGTTACGTTTCAAGTATGTTTTCATGCTCTAAACATGCAGTTTTCATGTCAAACCCAATCGTTGAATTTCAGTGCCTTCTAAAGGTACTGCTATTCACCGTGTCTTACAGACTCTCTTTTTTCTCTTAAACTGTTGCCATGTTCTCTCAACTTTAAGTCAAATGTCTTCATTCTGTTTTGGGAATGGTGCTGTAGTGGAAWTGGGACTGGTGTATGTATTAGGAGAACTAATCGGTTGGCGACAGGAGGGAAACGGGAGCAAAGGGTGTGCATATCAGTTATGTAGTGTTTTGCTTTGAATGTGTACAGCTCATTCAAATATAGGCTGTATCRTCTTGTTTTGACTTCGTCACTGATYTTTCCTGGGGACTTTTGCTGTACAAAGAAGACTCTGCAAAGTGTGTAGAATAGCTCTGTGTGTGCAAAGATATTTTTTTTTTCCATTTAGACTAATGTTTCTCTTTAGAAGTTAGAAAAATCCCCGGTGCAGTTAATTAGGTTACTGAAAATCTAGAGTCTGCTTTTTGTCTATTTGAGCAGTATTTTAGCGATTTACTAAAGCCACATCTCATTCCTTTTAATGTCTCAGCAGAGGAAACTATTTTTGGCAATATATGAAGACGTCTTGAGGTAGAAAGAAGCACATATCAGTGTTACCTGTCTGTGGCCTGTTGGGTTCTCTTTGATTCATCATCTATAGCTGGACTTCGTTTAACATACTGCATGTTACTCTCCCAGTGTGTTTTATTTTTCTGTTTTTGGCAAGAAAAACACAGAACAAAAGAGAAGAGCTTTCAGTTTGAAGTTGTGAATGCAGTTTTGATGTTTGCTTGGGCAGCTCCTTATAGTGAATTTCAACTAAGTGGATTTGTTGAATCCTGATTAATCTCAGTATATGTCTCTGTAATTTTTTAGGCAGCTGCAGTGTTAGATCACTCTGTAGGTATTCAGACTTTGTTGCAACATAGATTTAGTGCTCATATTTCAAAAGCATCACAAAGTACAATGCTATTTCTGTTAATATAGTTTCTGCCTACCTTGTGTGTTGGACTTTTTCTTCATCTTTCCTGTTTTCCTGCAAACTGCAGTAAATCACATCTACYTATGTCTTGGGGATTGCTTCTTCTAAGACAGCTCCCACTTGGGCCCTCCTCACCATATCCCAGGGCACAGATATCTTCAGGGGAAGTGGCTGAGACAGGGAGAAACTGTGGTTTAAGTRCTTCAGTTTCAAGGAGTTTTGCCATCTGGTGCATGTTAAGGCAGACTTTAAGCTTGTCTATTCCAAGACTGGACACAGACACACAAGCAGGGAGCTGGAATTGTTTTTCCAACCCTCCTTCCTGCTGAACCGAGCAGAAATTCTATAGAGAAGAGAACTTGGCCCAGTATTTTGGATAGTTGTGTTAATTGTACCTCATCATCCGTTCCCTAATTCAAGTCATGCTTTGCTTTGCTCAGTCTAAATTATCGCTCAGATTCCTAGGTTAACCTAGGAATGCAGAGTGCTGACATTAAATCCTKGGTTAATTTGATGATCTTTGGATTCAGCAAGGCTACCTTTAAATATCAGTAACAGAATGTTGGAATAGCAGCAGCATTCTTTCAGCGTAGTATAATCTTTATGGACTTGATTCCTCATACTAATGCCTTTTTGGTATATTTCCTCCCATTTTTTCCCAGGAGAAATTTCAAGCTGAAATAAAAAAGCAGGAGAATGAGCAGTATTTTTTTAGTGCTTCAAGAATTAGAGAAATGGAACCATTTAAAAAAAAAAAAAAAGAAAGGGGGGGATTTTTTTGCTTTTTTATATATGAAGTAAAAGTGTGGTTACAATTAAATAACACTGTGTATCTCTTAGGAGTTTCTAAAGGTGCTTCCACTCCACCCAGTCAAAAGCTCTTCTGGTAACTAGCAACTTTTTATGATTTATAATGGATCCCTGACTTCCTCCRTCAAACATGGTATATTTTACATTTGCTTTTACTTTCTTGCACTGAATATGGTATAGACCTTCAATGCAAACCGAGGTATAAAATTAGATGATCATTCTTGCAGTGATTGGTCTGCCTGYGTTCTTGTACTGTATCCGTTCTCCATGGCGTCTGATTGCCTTTCTGTGGCTATCAAAGAAATGATAGCTTTGTGGGATTGATTGCAAAAATTTGCTTTTCTCCACTTCCTCAAACGCTGCCTGTAAAATTGGATCCACCTGTTCCTGATGGGCTTTACAGAACTTATGGCAACCCATCACCATCTGGCACCTTGCCACTCCTGAAGGACTTAATAGCTTCACTGGTTTCCATCTTGTAAAAGGCTTTGTGCTTCATTAGAAATAGCTGCTATGTCAAGTCCATTCTGGCGGATACACTAGCAGATTTGAGTAATTATCATATTCAGATGTGTGTAGTTGTGGGCGGGGGGAAGCCCCTATAAATTGCTGACTGTATAAGGAGTTTCAGCAAATGATTTCTCAGCCACATGTGATCTCTGAAATCCTTTTGTATCCCTAGTGTGGTTTGTGCTGAGCTGACAACTTTCTTGCTTGCTCCTTACGCTGACTGCTTTGGTATGTTACAACTTTGTGCAAACTGTTTAGTCCTTAAAGTAGTGAGCTTGTCATCCCCTTTCTTTGTGTGTGTGAAATGCTGCATCCCCATCCTGAGCTCCCCAAAGTTGTCTTAAAGCTGTCCCTTTGAGATGAATATGGTATCCCACGTATGTATATACAAATTGCTGGCATCCGTACCCTGGGAACTGGATGCAACTGAAAGGCCTATAAARACAAAATGCAACCTGGATTTAAGCTGTAACCCCGTGAACCTTGCAAGCCCGCAGACCCAGATCCGTCCGTAAAGCAGCCAGACCACGCACGGGTTTGTTACTGGAGCGCAGAGAAGCGCGGTGCRCCCTCCTGCAGCCCTCCAGCCCTTGCTTTTGCCCTTCCCTGGGAAGCTGGTTGCAACACGCCGTGCTCAACTCTCCAGCATGGGTTGGAACACACTGAAAGTGAGTAGGTGCAATTTAAGGGAAAGGGATCAGGTATAGATGTCCTTATTTCTGTGCCATAAAGGGCTGGAGGAGAGCGCGTTTTCTGGTGCGCCCTTGCTGGACCCCACGCTGAGGAGCAACCCAGGGTTAAAGGAAGCAAAGTRCCTCAAGAACCAGTCTGTGATTACTGAAAGCTACCTGGGCACACTGTATTTAACAGGGAATCCTCCATGAACAGGAATGGTTAAAATTGCAYGGGGAGCATCTGACAGCCCGGAGACGGGCTCTGTATGGTGTAGCACTTAGGAGAAGCCCCATAGGAAGTTTGACTGCCTCGGAGTTGAGAGCACAAGGCCGAAGTAAATAATACTTGCTGCGATGATGAAATCTATCCAGTTGCTTTGTGAAGTGTGTTTTTTGTGTCCGTGTGCCAAGAAGCATGAGGAGAGCTGACAGTCACGCCAGTTTTTAACACACACGGATATGTATGAACAAATAGGAAAATTCCTTCAAATATTGGTGCCATCCGTGAAAATGTATTTTTGGAAGACAGCATGCTGTCACTTGGCTACACATTGCTCAAGAATATCACATCCTATTTCACGTCTTTTGTGGTTTGTGTGGAGAGAGGTAGCCAATAAAGTAAAAATTCGGAGGAACTCAAGCCTCTTCTGGAGTCGTTGAGCAGTAGTATGAAATGGGAAAAACAGTACAAAGCAAGAGGATTACTGGCGCGGGAGAGATTCTGGGATCTGAGTCAGGCCCTGGAACCTGGCTTTGGGGTGTGACTCACGAGTTTGGATGCCTTCGTTTGTGACTGCCCCACTGTAAGGCAGCTGAAGGAGCGGCAACGTCAACGGCCTTGGCGCGTAGGTGAATGCGCAGGTACTGACGAGGGAGCTTCATGTGACTGCTTCAGCCATGGTATACGGCATGCCGGAATGCACACCAGTAGCATCGTAATTACTCAGTTACTCGGGTTTAGTCACGTTATTAGTTGTAAACCCAAAGAGCTATCATTTCCAGTATTAATAACACTGACATTTCGGGATCTTTGTCTCCTTGCAGTGTCTGTAGTTGTACGGTTGGTACACTTGCGTACAACAGCATAGTAACCAGGTGAAGTTGATACATAGTGGGGGTCTGAGTGAAGGTAAAGGAATGTTGAAAATAAAATTTAAATAAACACTAAAATACCATAGTTTTACAGTAACTCTCCTCCTTTTAATAGGAGCAGCTTTGCTAAGCTTTTGAATTCTCTCTCATGGCTATGTGAGTGTTTTGCTGTCTTTCATTATAATTAACGGGGTCATTGAGCTTTTCTTTAATGGAACTTTTTCATAGTGAAGCTAATAGGAAGGAAATGCTGAGGAGAGCCTCGTGAACCTCAGAATATAATCTTGGCTTGATTTTGGAACAGAATGTGTAGAATTACAGTGTTGCAAGAAGAGTCTTGAAGAGTCTTGGACAAATTACTATTTTTCTAAGCTACTTCTGTGTCTATCCACCCTTTCATTTGGATAACCATTATACACCATTTCATGTTTTGATTACTGCAGCGTCCTTTTCTCTTGCCCTGACAAATGCAGTATTGCTCATATCTGTGGCAAATGGTTCTGCAGAGATTGTTGTCCCAGCCTGTCACTGAAGCTGGTGATGGATGCTGGCATCACTGATCGATCAGAGGCAGGAGTTGGGGCTTCCGTGAGAAGTGAGACGTGATAGGTAGGAAATGAAGAGGCCTTGAGAGAAAAGACAAGCGACTTCTATGACAGAGAATTTACTAGAGAGAAAGGGGAACTGGTGGAAGGATTGAAAGAGAGAAGTCACTTGGACTAACTGTCCTCAACTTYGTTCTTTCCATACTGATGCCCCTTTAGAAAAGCAAGCTCTTGGTATCCTTCTCAAAGCTCACCTCTGCTGTTGTGTCTGCAGAGCTTGGCAGTGGCAAGGTCAGTATGTTATTCTGAGTGATACCACCCCGTGGTTTCTTCACACTCTACTATTTTTTATCTTCCCATGCCTTGCCTGCCGTTCCTCCCAGTGCTCACCATTCCTGGGCATGGTCATCGGACTTCGCATACTCGTCCTGTTAACCTCCATCTAACAGGTGGCCCCTCCAGTCCCTTTGCCCACGTTAGCCTAGTGACCCAGTGTTAAAATTATCTGAATGGCCTCATGTGTAGGCCTTGCCCCAGTGCAGKAGTCCCTGCCGACCCTTGGCTTGTCAGCCTGTTGTAAACCGTGGACCTCCCCTTTGCGATGAGTCTCTGCAGTCGCGTTCTTAGCCACAACCCCTGCAGTACAGCCATCTGTCTAGCTCAGCAGTGCTTCTTGCCTTGTAAATCCCTCCCCGTCCCGGGTGGGTCGTGTAAATCATTTAGCACGCTGCTTGTCATACAGCTCTTTCATAATCTTGTGAAGGAAGAGAAGAGCTGGGGATGCCAGGACACAGCAGAGGCAGAGGATGCAGAAGAAGGGGTGCAAAGGGGCAGTGTGAACAGGTCACGGGCAAGGAATGCAGGAACTGAGCACCCCCAGAAAGACAGCTGATGTCTTCTGCCCATGTGGCAGACTAAGTGGATTTAGGAATGCTAGAGCTGTCTCTGCGGAGCTGCTTCTGCTTTGAAAAGGCTTTTTAGCTGGCAGGCATCTCCATATGGGTACAGCTGAACTGTTCCCCGGGTCATTTCAAGGGTGCAGCCGCTTGGCACTAGCACGGAGCTCGCTCACGTGCCCCGTCGTCCGTTGGGGTSCTCCACGCAGAGTCAAATGCGTGTTTGTGCACTGAACTCCCTGTGCCCTGCTCTCCTGAATGCACATTACTTCAGCTCTGCACTGCGCCCCTGGGCCTGAATTAAGCCGCCTTCCTGCTTGGATGGTCTTCCAAAGGGCCTGTGCCGGGTGGGAGCCGCTGCGAGCCTTGGCGGAGCAGCCTGAGCCATGTGGTGTGCACAGGCTGGGCCCATGCGAGCCATGGGGCACCCTCGCCCATGGGGTGCCGTGGCCGCGGGCTCCGGTCCCGCTCCGAGCTTGGCCTTCRCTGGAGAGGCGGCGAGCGCTTGTCCCGCTGCCCTCCCGTCACCTCGTGCCAGTCCTAGCGTCCTGGGGGCCACCTCGAGCGGTGCTGGGAAACTGTTCTGTGGGCAGTGCTTGGCGTGGCTGCGCCCTGCCTGTCCACGCACTCGTGTGGTCCTTTGGTCTCTGCACAGCTCTTGGGAGGGAAAACGCTCCATCATTATTCCTAAGCGGACCACTACAGTTCTTGAAGAATATTAACAAAGGGGGAAGGGAGGACTTTGTTTTGAAAATATCTTCTGYAGGAATGTTTAAAAGAAAAACAAAAATCTGCTCCATGTTAAGCTTCRGCTTAATTTCTCATCTTGATTGGCTTAAACCCAGGAGTAAGATGCTTAATATTCTTGCTGAATCTCTAACTGTTGTAACTCTGGACAGCCTTCTGATCTGTACAGATGTCATCACTTGCCCTGTGAAATTCTTAGCCTCAGCAGCTTATGAGAGCCAAGTCCACAGTCATCTGCATATTGCAAGGAAAGTGTTTCCTTTTATCATAGTAGTAAACACAATTATATTCTTATTTCTCGAGACCCAGTATGCCAAGGTTAAGATTTGATCAAGTTGTAAATCACTCAGTATAAAAATTCATAAATACTGTGGACAGAGTCCTGGAATAACATGGCTATATGCACTTAGAATAAAAATAAGTTCTTATATGTTATTTTTTCTGCCTAAAATGGTGAACAAATATTAATTCTAAACAACATATGGAAAGGCAGGCAACTCCTTTGTTTTGAATCTGTGAAACTGAAGAAGAACAAGGAATTAGCAGAACTTGGAAGGAGTTAGGGTTCGTTATCTATTAAAAGACAGGCCAAATTTCAAACTAGAGGACGCTAATTCAAACCACCTGACTCAAGCYATCCCTCAGTGGATTGATTCTAAATATTAATGGCATATTGAATATCTTAGATAAACAAAGTACACATTTGGAAGGAAAGTGTGTAGCTGGTGGTACAAAAAGATAAATCAAGAAGAGTTCCTTACTCAGATAAATTAGGCCAAGGAGAAGTTTCCCGTGAGAAGTTCCGGCGGTCCTGTTGCTTCCRATCAGTCCCTCCAGTAGAAGGTGGACTCAGCTTTGTTCAGGAGAAGCACATGGCTGGAGCTGACCTTTCTAGACCATGTTCTGCCCTGACTCTGATGCACTCAGTTATTTTGGTTTTAAACAAAATGTTGTAAACACTAAAGGTTCAAACCTTTTTGTTGGCAGTGAAACCTGAAATAGGAAAAAACCCTCTGCATTAAGAAGGTCCTAGAATAGCATGTGTGTGTGTTAGCTGGTCCTGCTTGAGACCAAAGGTCTGGGCTTACTGACTGGCTGGGTCGTTCTCCAGGATGCGGTAAAATCCCTTTGCTGCCTCACTGCCCAACCCGAGTCTCCTGTCAGCTGAAGCTACAAGCGCGTTGCAGAGTTCCTGGGATGCCATTACCTGTTGAGTTGCAGCAGGCTTCGTTTCGTCTGTGCAGCTCAGGCTAAAGTGACTTGCAGATGTGTTAGTGGAACTGAAGCTCCGTGCTGAGTCAGGGCRTGATCAGCGCCTGGGAAACAGGACTGGGTCCTGTGGGAAGGCTGGGATGRGAAGCGGAGCAGTCCTTAAATATTGTTTGACTTGAGCCTAATTGTCAGAGATGGGATGTATTCTTCAAGGACTTTTGAGARCTAGCAGCCTTTGTACCTGCGATACCTGAGTTTTCCTGAAGCAATGATGTGCTGATGATTATTGAGGAACCTTTATCTTAAAGCTTTCCCTGACTGGAGGTAAATTTGGATGCTGCTGCAAATGGAGTAGGTGCCAATCTGTAATGAAATTTCCAAGCGCGGTTCATGTCAGGCACACTGCTCTGACCTCTCTGTTTAGTTTTTGCGGGAGGCGYGCAACAGCAGAGCCTAAACCTACTCCTTCTAAAGTCAAAACTTGTTTGGTGAGGTGTCAAATACTCCAATCTGATAAATTCATCTGGCAAGATTTATGAATCTGCTAATACTCCTTAAATTAACCCCATCATCTTGATAACTACTCTTGCGCAATAGCACATTAGCCATTAATTTGATCTCATATCTAGCTACACGGAGTCTTTTAAAAGTTTTATGCAACACACAGATTTGTACGCTTTCATCTGCAGTATCTGAGAAGTGTTTGCAGCCTTATCTGCTCTTGGGAGGGCATGACACGTCTGCACAGACTGTGTGTGACTGCGGTAAGTGTCCTGCCTCTGCCTCGTTTCTTCTCTTCGGTAGCACGAGGCAGAGTGGTGGCTCTTCAGGAACTCCTGAAGAGGGACGGAGGGAGCACATTCCCCTCAGGACTGCTGGGCACACAGAGATGCTGGGGACGGTCACCTTCAAATAATGTACATTTAGCAAAAAAATATTCATCACAAACAACATATAGGTTCTGTAAAACGTGGCATTTATTTGGATTATTGTGTATGTTTTAAATAAAGTCTTTGGGTGAAAAATAATTTGTGAGGCACATACAGATTTACTCCTTTTCTGCTATTAAATATTTACGTTTGTGTGTAGGGCTTCACTGTCATAGTATATGTTTCAGCAGGCACATGTAAATACCCTTTGTCTGATGATGTATCAGCCTGTACAGTGTTCCTTTGCAAGCATATAGGGTATAAGTAAGATGCCATCCCGGCCCATCAGAGCTTGTGTGTGGCAGCGTCTCCCTTCCTTTGCTGCGGAATGCAGCTGGCCACCAAGTTTCCCGGGCTCTCCGGGGCTAGAAGCTCTCCATGCCGTCTCTGCCAGCGCGGCGTGGCGCGCCCGGGAGAGCTCCCTTTAGACCGCTTGCTTACTGCTTGCTTCACCTCCTCCGGCTCTCCGCCCAGCCTGGTTTTGGAGGGCCCTGGGTGCAGAGCGGCGCGTGGCCCAGGGTGACCATGTCCCCCGGGGCTTCCAAGGGAGCGACCCAGGCAGCGCGGCGCAGGGGCTGCCTCTCTCGGGCCCTATAGGCTCTGCGGGGCCCTTGGGTGGCGTGCTTGGCCCTGCTCGCTGCAGGGCAGACGGAGAAGTCGCAGTGAAAGCTGCYGCTCCTGCCCGCTGCTTTTCTTGCAACCGAATCTGGCTCTGCTGCTGTGTGCACAGCTCAGGTCCGCGTTCCTCTGCAGCCTCGTCTGAGCACGTGTCCGAGTGTGGCCCTCAAGTTGCGCCGTTGGTTGCACAGGAAGAGCAGCCCAGCTAACCTGCCCTACCTTGGGTGTCTGGAGACGTGTTRGGCCCGTGGAAGGAGCAGTTGGGAAGCTGAATGCAGTTGTACTGGAGGGTTGCTCAATTCGCTGAAGCTTATTTTCTATGTGTTTGTGTCTAGTTCTTATAGAAGAGTTTTCAAGCGGAATGAACAAGAGTATTGCAAAGCTTAGCAAGTTTAGGGAAGGTCTAGGGAACATTAAACACAAATGGGAAGCAAGACTTCAACCAAAATCTAGAACTAAAATGGACTACAGGTCTCCTGTGAGTTGCCTGGCTTGCTTTCCAACTCTAAATTTTTTCCATGCAGCAAATTTAGCAGGGATAGACACAACAGACATAGGTTGGAAGTCCCCGGGAATTCTTCTTATTATTATGACTATTTTTAATTCCCATCTTAGATAGGAGCTTCCTGTTGTTTACAGTATTTGTCGTGGCAGCATCTTTGGAAGAGAAGGTGCTTCAGAGGGAAAGCAGCTCATCTCTTTGCATCTTCCTCTGTGCCTTCCCTTTTGAATTAAAACGTACGTCTGGATCTTCTGTCTTGGAAATGGAAATCTGGAGGAGTCCTGAGAGGGTAGTGGAGAAATAACGATGGAGGAGGAGATAAACACAGTGGAAGTGATAGTTTATTCACGGTGTTGCTCTCTCTTATCTTGATCTGGCCTGCTTGCCGACTGTATTTCCCCTCTGAGCACCCTGATGAGCGCTGATAGTTCAGCACTGCTGCAGCCCATCCCCATCCCCAGGTGTGTGTGTTGTGGATATTGCACTGCACGTGGAGGAGGGAAGAAGAGGCAAAAAATGACCTTCYCTGGCATCACAGACAAAGCATCCGTCTGTGCCCGCCGGCTCCCGCATCTCCYGAAGCTGCTGCATCTCTCCCGCAACCCTTAGCCGCGCGCCAGCCAGCTCGCTGCCATAAGCTGCCCCCAGATGCTCTTCCACTTTGCCTTGTTTTTCCTTCCAAAGACTGCACCGTAAGTTCAACGTGTTTCTAAAGCTCAGCTGTGGTTCATTATTACTCTCTGAGTTAGGGAAATACAAGAGTTAATTTGCTTTAGTTTTGCTGAGAGACTTACAAAGGCAAGGCAACGGGGGATAGCTTTCTGTTCTCGCTGCCAATTTCCTCGTGTTACTGAGGAATTCATTTAGGATTCGTTTTAAAGCAGAGTTGTTGGGGTTTCTTTTTTTTTTCCTTTTTTTTGCCCCTTTTTCATTTTTTATGTCTCTGATATTGCTAGCAACAACGGTTAAATCAGGGCTTCAGCCAGTCTCTCAGAATCCTGACTAGCTTAAGAATCACCAACCTTCAGTAAAGAGGTTATTTTCTTGAGCTTTTGCAGACTGCTACAACTTTGCAGCTTTTCTGTGCAGCCTCTGCAGCAACCTGCTTTCCTGGAAACTGATTCTCAGGTAATCAGTTATTTGCAAWAGCTGTGACTTTAAATTGAGCATCATGAGACCTCCAATAAAACTGCAAGGGCTGGCAACAGCGAGTCCCTTTTTCTGGAAGCTTTACAGTATCTTACAGTGTTTTAGTGAGACATTCACAGTGGCACTTCGCTGCCCCCTCCTCCCCGCCTTGCTTCCCTCGTTTGAAGCAGTTCACACAGCTTGCAACATGGCTCTGTCAAGGTTCACAGAGATTCCAGCTTCTTTCCTATGTGACCCAGACGTTCTGTCCCTTAAAATGTGCCAGACGGACAAGAGGTTACTTTGAGAAATAGTCTGCACTTTTCCCAGACTCTGCTGTTCAGTCTCTCTAACAAATATGTAGCTGAGGTAATGTCACTGCAGACACTTATTTTGTACCTCTTTTCCAAGCCAAAAAAGCCAATTTTTTTAAGSTACTAAAATAAAGAAACTTTGTTGCAAATTCAAATTTTTTTACGTTTTTTTCCTTCTGTCCTTATTTTAGGAGCATTTATAGGGACTGTTCTACAGCTTAAAGAGTTCTTTGATTGAAGCAAAAACAAAGGACTTGCTCACCAGTTTAGAAAGAATATTTGAAGATTTTCTGACAGTACCAAGGAAGTACATTATTATTATTATTGTTATTATTTTTATTATTTCCAGCTGAACATGCTTATGTTTCCATTMATTTGCATTGAGAAGATTGTGATCTACTGGGCAAATGCCATTTAAAATCAATTCATCCTTCTTAAGAGAAGTTCACTTTTTATTAGCAAAACGAAATCCCCATCTTTCTTCTAGATACCTTTTTCTCAGTGGCAATGTAGCATTAACGAATGCAAGATTCATAATTCTTTGCCTGTAACTCTCATAACAGATCTGTTAAACATTGACAGTAGCACAGTATATTCTGCCCTAGGTCCTAAAAGCGTGCTTTTGGAGGCTTGTTATCAGTTGGATTCAGAGTAGTTCAGCCTGCAGAAAATTCTTAGGAAGACTTAAGAGAATGTAAGAGTCGCAGTTGCCTATTAAGATATTTTTGCAGGCTGYGGAGGGATTTGAGATGGATCAGGTTATTCCAAGCCCTGTAACAGGGAGGGCAGTTGTTGAGGTTAGTTTGCTGAAAATTCATATCTCATTCCAGGTTTGATAATGATTTACTGTTGTTGTGGAGAACTTGTTGCCTCTTATGWGCTCTGCATTTAGAAAAATGAGCAAAATCTCTGTAGAACTAGAGGGCTGCACAGTTTTGGAAAGGGGGAAATGAGAGAAGTGGGACCGACAAAAAAGGGACAAAATGCTGGGCAAACAGTTTGCCACGCAGGTGGGCAGGAACCTGCTGGCCTCTCCTCAAGGTGTTGACAGGCTGTTGGAAAAMAAAAACAGGGAGCAAAAGCAGAGGGAGGGGAACAGAGACCAGAAGAGGTGAAGTGACTTTCTCGGAAACTCCCTGAGAGTTAATGCCAGAACCTCCCCACCTCACTCGCGCAGCCTGCCCTGGATGTAGTCCCGTGTCATTCCCACGCACCCTCTGTTTAAGCTCAGAAATGTGATGGTACTCGGCACAAACCAGGGTTTTCCCAGTGACCCGAGATGCTGCAGGAGCTGGTGGTTCCTTTGTTGGTCATTTCTTGTGCGTCGGGGACGAGAGGGCCCTGRCTGAAAGGCAGCGTTTGGACCTTCCCAGGCACACTCGCCGACCTCCTGTGGGGAGGTGCAGTTAAAATGGCAGGCAGGCCTACGCCAGCTAATAACCTAAATATTCTGTTTTTCAGCTATTTAGAGGCTCAGTCGCCATTTGGGATGAATATGAGGAAGAATAAATGCTTGGTCGTATTAAATGTTTGGTTTAATATAACCAGGTCTTGCGGGGGATGTGTCTCGGGGTGGAGGGGCAGCCGTGGCCAGCGCTGCCAGCTTGTCGTGGCCTGTCCCAGCGACGTTCCCATGGGGGCTCTTCTCGAAGAACACTGCATCGTGTGGCTGCTGAAGACCTTCACCTTCAGTAAAGGCAAGGGAATGGAAACTTGCCCAGATTCAGTTCGACTCTTCAGTGAATTACGAGTTTGACAAAGTGCAGAGTAGCCTGAGGAGATTTTTTTAATTCAGTCTTCATCAGAAAAAGAAAGTTTAGGGAGTATTTTAAGTTGTTGTTTTTTTATCTCTTTCCTCCCTCCTTTCTTCTGTTTTGGCAAAGCAAGTGGAAGAAACTCCTGTCTCTGTGGTTCCGTTTGTCACTATCTAAGTTTTGTCTGTAGGACTGTTGGCAGGGCCAGCTTTTGAGTCATCACTGAAGTGGTCCGTGTGGAAAAGCGAATTACGGAACAAATGGTGGCTATTGTTAAGTTGGACAATTCACTGATCTGTTTTGTAGTGTGACACCTCTAGCAGTTTCTGTGACTAGCTGTGGTGTACGTGTAGGTGAGCGGGACCCTTAGGAGCATCAGCTTGTCAAAGGACACCCAATGTTTGCTACTCAGAAACCCACATTACTTTGAGCACTAGTGGTTGTGAATATATTACGGAAATACTGCAAGCCAACCAAGAAGCAACTGCAGGTCTCTGTGCCTGTTCCATCAGTTCTTGTGTAATTCCCAAAGTCAAAGTTTTCAACTGTATCCTTCAAAACCTTTTGGCTGTTTGGATAAACTCATAACTGCAGCACTCTCAAACTCGAACATAACTCAAAGTTATTCCATCCTGGCTGGAAGCAGAAGATGTGTCTATGCTGCAGGTTCTGTGTTTGCAGCCCTTTGGGGGAGCTCAGTGGGAACTGTGCTGGGGTTATTTATCAGTCTGCTTCAACAGCTGCTGGTTGGAAGTAAAGGAAATCTATCTCCCTGATTTGCAGAAACATTGTAAATAGCTTTGTTTTGTAATGAGTTGTAAGAAAGGCAATTCAAGTGAAGCCCGACACATGTTATTACTTATAGTATGTAAGAAAAAATGCTTCGTGTGCAATAGTCTCATAATCAGTATCAATGGATCTACATGTTCTTGAGCTGTAAAAGAGTTTTGATGATTCTCTCTGATTTTTCCATGTCCTTTCTGATTTCCCGAGGTTGGTCAAAGGGACTAAAAACTGGGCTTTCACATTGAAGTCAATGGTTGTGACTTTCCGCTGCTGCCTGAAGGTACTCCTTCCTGCCTGGAGCTATCTAGACACAGATGTTTTGCACAATGAGCAATCAGCTATTTCAGGAATCCTATCTTGCTGAAAAATAACTTTCCTCTAAAGCCCTCCTTCCATACGGTCACTTCAGGTACCCAGCATCTCTAGACTTCCGTTCTTTGGGAACTTTCAGTTCTCAGTTCCTTCAGGCTGATCTTTGAAGGAAATAAAGATGGACTTGACAAAAAGGGTTTGTGAGTGAGTTCCTCTGCCTGCAGGTAGAGTGCGATGCGGACAGCCCTATGCAAACCATAAGGAGCTGCTGAGTCCTTGCCTGTATTCCCTCAGCACACCAGTGATCCTTCGGCTCTTTGCCCGTCCTCTTGGCTTTGCTGGGAGCCTTCTGCTTTGAGTCCTTCTCTGAAGTGTCCAGTGAGTCAAAGGGCATTAAAGCCTGCTTCAGGTGACAGCTTACTTGCCAACATAGACTTAGTGTCCAAACTTGAGGGATCAGTTTGCTGGCAGCTCTTTCTCTGTGGTTTTATCCACCTGAAAGGACAGTCCTTGCAGTTGTCAATAATTGTTGCTGTYATCACGTCCAGAACGTACCTGCTCACTTGGGGACTGTAGAGCCAAATCCAAGGTTTTGAGCTTTCCTGAAGAAATGGGCTAAGAAAGGCAGTGAAAATTATTGAATACATATAAGCACTTCATAACAAGCAGAATTTGTGGGTCATACAGGCAGCTAGCCAAAGCATAATGTGTATGAGAATATGTGTGTAATTATGTTGTTTCAAACGATGAGCTAGCTCTGTAGGGCAGGGACTTTCCTTGCATCATATTTAATTTTATTCTCCCAATAAAAATATATTGTTGGAATTCACTCAGCTTCTACAGTATATTTTAGTTTTCCATTGCCTGCAAGGATAGATTAACAGTAGTGTCATAGTTGGACAATGGAAGCAATTTTTCTGCTATGTTTTGTCCTGATCATCATCAGGAGAATACTGTRTTGGGTTTCGGTTACCACACTTTGAGGAGGGTGAAATTCAAGTAGAGAAAGTTCTGAATGATGTGAGATTTAGAATATGTAACCTTAGAGAAAAGACTGAAAAGAAAGGGGCTTGCTTAGTCTGCAGAAAAGAAGACCCAGGGGCATATGCAAAATTTCATTATTTAAGTGACAGTGATCAATAGTCCCCCATAGTTTTGGGAGGAAGGAGAAGCCAATTTAATATGCCACAGAGATGATTTAGGCTAAATATCTGCAAGATTTTTCTATTGTTAAGATGGGGAAACATCAGAATTGCCTGCCTAGGAAAGCTAATGAAGTCTGCTTACAAGGGTTTTTTAAGAACAGCTTAGCTATCATCATTAGATTCTGCCTAAGTGTAGGAGGTTGAGCTGGTTGATCTCTGACTATCTTTGTTGAGCTGGTTGATCTCTAACTATCTTCAGCARCAGATCTCTATGATTTTATATATGAATAAAAAACCCTTCAGGACCCTGTGGCTAAAATGGAGGACTTTGTTAGATGGCTGTTTGCTCTCCAAAAGTAATTCTGTCTCCATTCTGCACTTGGTCTTGCACCACCTTGGGCCACTTGTTCTCGTCATCTCCCTTGCTTAGTTCTCATACTGCTATGAGGTCACCTAGGCTACAATGTTTACCCAACAGCAAAGAATCCGGAAGGGAGGAAAGGAAACTTTCCTATAATTTATTCAACTCCCATAGCCATTTAGTAGGTAATAATGCAAGCATACTATAGTGGTGATGGTGTATACTGATGTGCTCTGTCAAGAATGTTGATTTATAGGCAGAGCAGGATACAGGACCAAGTCTTGAAAGAACTGTGCAGCACCCTGGAATAAAATTTTAAGTGGGGTGAAAGTCTGAAAAAGCTAAAAAAGATTATAGGTCACAGCAGCATTTTCTAATAATTGTAGTACAAAATTAATTTGAGCTGACACAATTTCTTATCTCTGTGTACCAAAATAATTTGTCTCCTGTGAATGTAGAAGCCCACTCAAAGAGAAATGTCTTAGACATTTATCACATTGAATTCAGCCTATATTTTCTTTCTTTTATTCAGACCTTATAAGGAGAGAATTAGTGTTTTCCCAACTATTTTTGGAGCTGTTTACATTCAAAATTAATTGAATACTGTGGAAATGCTGTGAAGATTTGTACGTTTGAAAAYGCAGGCCATAATCAGGAGATTGCGATCATGATCATGCCGTCTTTCTCTTCTCCCGAGAACCGGCGAGTTCAGAGCAGCGTGAACTGTAAACACAGTGTGTCATCCCTCCTTAGGCTCCAGCAACAACATGAAAGCCTGGATTGGTGGTTTTGGCACATTTTACTGAAACCTTGCTGATGTAGAACCTACCGGGCCACAGGAGTAAACAGCTTTGATCCCGTGTAGCTCCACTGGGAACAAAAGTTTGGAAAACAAACAGGAGCTCAGGTTGGGTTTAGGAGTAGTGCTTGGCAATCCATGTGGAAGAGTCTTCTGCCTCTCTCCACAGCCCTGATTGACTGTGTACTCGTAGGAGGTGTCCTGTAAACACATCTGATGAAGTGTAGGCTCCCTCTTGGACTCTCGTAGTGTTGATCTATGGGTAATTGAACCTGGTCCCTAAGGGATTTTGGAACATGAAGTAGGGATGATCCCTACGCATAAACACTTGTGCCGAGTGCAGCAAGACAGACTGAYGTGCAGGTAGTCGGTGGCTGCTGGCCCTTCCCTAACCATGCACTTGCACAGAGCTGTATCTAAGGCTTGGCCAGTACTGCACAGAAAGTCTGCATTGTAACTGGAAGCTGATGCTGCTCACGGCCCTGTTGTGATTTCACTGTCTGGTTCTTTCTGAAGGTAATATCCAGTTTGTGGTGCATCGTTAGTGCAGGAGTGCAGTAACGAACTCCTGCAATCTTCTACAAGTCATGTGATGATTTGCATTTTTCTCTAAAACCTACCTTCTGAAGGCTACTATTATGGAAACACATATGAATTTGAGGTTCACAGTATAAAAGGTTAATTTCTGGTTCTCTCAGTTGCAAAGAAAAGCTTAAACACATGATCCCTAGGGCTTTGAAAGTAGATAAAATTGAAGGATGTAAGAATATTTAAGCTGTCCTGTTATAAGCATTGCTATAACTTCTAAATGTTTTGAAGTGGCAACTCATGTCATGTTGATTGATTGCATAAAATATTCATTTATTAAATATCCCTCTGCGTGTTTAGTTGTGCTTTTATTCAGTGCCAGTGCTTAGACCTGAAATGAATGACTGTTCCAGGCACTGGTTATTTTTTTCYAGTGATGACAGCATTTTCAAGCATAGACAAAAATATTAATAACAAAAATCATTTTTTCTTCTTAATCTTATTGTCAGTGCCTTTGTAAATGCAGCAACTGTTTTGCTGTCTTTAGATTTTTTAGATAAGTGTTAAAAATATAATTAGTGGGCTGCTTACTCCTACTCTGCATTCTTCACTGAAAGGTGCAGATCGAAATGAATTGCTAGTGTAATCTCCTTACATTCATGTCTGTTCTCTGTAGCAAGAAAGTCTTTTGTCATAACTGTTCTTGAAATACAATTAATCCTCGTCTGGGTTTTCCAGCTAGTAGTTTGCATTTATGGTAAACACTGGGAAATCTTATCTGGTAAGAGAACTCTACCAGACCACTATTAGAGAAGGTCAGTCCCACGGTAGGCACAATATGCAGTTTTAAGGATTTCCTATGGTATTTTAATATTAAAATTTAATAAAAGGCTTATTAACTTTGGGATAACMGTAAATAAATGCAGTTTCAAATATGATTGATAAACCTAGGTTAACCCAGTTAAAAGCCTCTTTTACTTTTGATAAATGGTAATTAAACCACTAAACAACCTCTCTTCTTAATGGGAGYTCTAATTTAAATTTTTGCAAATTTTCTCTTTAGGAGAGAAATCAAACATTTATTATATGTAATGAACCTACAAATATGGAGATGTAATTTGAATTTTAAAATTATTTTAATTTAGTAGCAGCTTTGCAGTGGTTCTTTTGTGAGCCCATTAGTGCGCCATTGTTAACTTGATCATTTTCTGTGAGCCTGTTAAAATGCTGTTGTTAACTTGGTTATTTTGATGCAAGCAACATTTCCTGCTCAAAAAAGGAAAAACGTTGGACCCAGTTGCCATGTAGCTGGACTCCTCACCAGGACAGCACAAACGTGGTAGTGTACTGAGGTGACTGTGCTGCTTTTAGTGTAAGGAGGACTCTATACAACTCTTCGCTACAGGGTGTAGACATGCTGTTAGACGATCATGTTTCCATAAAACAACAGAAGCTTAAGTTAGTGCATTAGGTTTGCTAAAACACGTTTACTTTCACGTCTTAATCTTGTTTTCATTGGATACAATCAAATACTCCATCATTCAAATAGCAAAGTGTGCCAACTAGTAATTGTATCTGCAAATTTCAGGCTGTAATCGTGCGAGCATATGCAAAATTATGAGCAAGGAAAGAGTAATGTCCTTAAGTTTACGCTGAAAATTGGGCTTATTATATAGATATGCGGCTTGTGGCAGAGAGGGAAAGGCCAGCGTTCTCCCTGGGAAGGAAGAACCCCGGGTGGCAGTGTCATTGCTCTTGCATGTGCTTTGCCAGTAGATGTAAAAAGAACTTAAAAAAAAAAAAAATCTTTCCCAATTATAGTTTTATTTTTGGGACAGTGAGGGAAGCTATTTGAGAACAAATTGAGTAATAAAGAGCTAGAGCGATATTAAGGCTGTTCTTGTGCTTGGGAACTGGCGTTCAACAGCTGAAGCGTGGAGCCTCGAAGCRAGAAGGGAGCCGTGGTGCTCCCTGGCGCTGGGGCGACCGGCAGCACGAGGCTCGCTGGTGCCGTCGGCGGCTGGTGGGGGCAGTGAGCCAGCAGGAGACCCGTCTGCGCTTCCCAGCAGAGCAGGCAGGTGTGTGTTTGGGATACTCTGAGCAGGTGAAGAGGGAAGAATACCGTCCTTCTCCCACGCATTTCAGCGTGTGTGTTGCCGTTCCAGAAACCACAGGCCTTTTTTTTGCTTTAGGCTGAAGGGAGTGAATTTTCTAAACACAAACACCCCTTTCTTCCCTCAGGCTTTTCTACTCTGATTGTAAGTCCTTGTGCAAAGCCGTGCTACCTTTCAAGCTAGAGGGAACGAGATCCCCGATGGGCCGGGTCTGGCCTGCTTTGCGGTTGGGCAGAAGAGCTATTTTGAAGGACTCGGAAGGGTTTTCTCCTTGAGGCCTCAAGACAATGGCTCTGTAATGCCCTTCACCCCAGAACTGGCCAAGGAGCTGTAAAATGTCTGTCTCCAGGCACAGCAGCACTGCATCCGGTTCACTGGCATGGCCAGTTTGGGTCTAGTTSTAAGACATGAGTGAGGATTGCTTCTCTCAGCGGCCTGGGTCTTTTGTATAACACCAGACCTCTTTCCCTATTTACTGAGCTGACCAGGAAACCTCAGTAGAGAAGGTGTCTGAGATCGGTAGTTTCTTAACATCATGTATAGTAGTGTTTCATTTAGACTGCAAGAAAATCTGATTTGGAAAGCTTGATTATTGCATAATAAATATTCCAAATTTTAACTTAATTTTTATGCCACATTCCATAATGTAAATAAGAAGTACAGGTTTTGAAGGGTTTTAGAAGGAATTTTCTCCAACCTCAGCCATACCCCTGATCTCACTTGTTTTCTTATGTTCCTTGTGTGGCCTGTGCATGACCGTGTTTGCCACCATACGTCTYGCAGCTGTGCTGAGTCCACACGCGTGGTTCAGGCTTTCAAGGACCTCCCCGTGGCCGCGGCAGTGGCTGCTGCTGCTCAGCCCTCGGGAGCTGCTCCTGTTTCTGCTCCCTCACAAACCCCTCCGAGCGCGGAGCCCGCCACACGAGGCTGCATCCAGCGCTGCCCTGTCTGGCCCGGAACGGCTGCAGTCTGAAAACGAGCTCGATGGTGTCTAGACAAGACTGAAAGCATTTAGTACCTTTAGAGCRCTTTGCATCTTCAAAGCACTCTGCAAACATTAGCTGATTAACATAACTGCGCCATCTGTTTTGATGTTTACGTTTTGTGCGGGCAGAATTCCTGCTTGGCTTTATTGCCTCGCTCAGGTATGTCGTTATTACGGCCCTGGCATAGTCAGGCCCGCGCTCGTCCACACTGGGGTTGTGCCTTAAACCCAGCACTTAAACCCAGCACTTAAACCCTGGTGCTGCCCCTGGTGCAGAGCTGGGGGTCACTGCCCCCTGAAACGCCACCTCCCGGCCATCAGGAGCTGTCCCTGGGCCTGGGTGACATGTCCTGGGCCGCATGACATGGCTGTGTTCTGCCCCAGGTGGAGGAGCTGTCAGCG
Organism: Eudromia elegans; assembly: GCA_003342815.1. Lineage (NCBI taxonomy): Eukaryota > Metazoa > Chordata > Aves > Tinamiformes > Tinamidae > Eudromia > Eudromia elegans. Next base: position 430,301 of record PTEX01000249.1, read on the forward strand.
AGCGCCCTCAGGGAAGGAAACCGTGAGGCAGGAAGAGGAAGGCAGGGTCTGCCCTGGCTGGCTTGGGGCAAGAGCAGGTTCTTCCCTCCAGCTCCACATCCTCTGGCACTCCTTCCTGAGCCTCTGCCTGCCACAAGTGTCATTTTCCTTTCCTCTTCTTACAGCCCGATCACCRAGGTTCAGTGTAACTGAGAGGCTTGTGTTGACTGAACAGTCGTAATTCTTCATTTCAGTTTAAATTTCTTCCTAGTAGATTCGCGCTAAATCTGCCATAAGACTGATTTAAACCCAACCAATATTACATCAGCAGCCCTTGGAGTTGAAAAATTTCAAAACCGAATCCTGTTGTTGATTTTCTCTCTCAAGTTTATTTTCTTTTTTTCCCAACCCCTTCCTATTTCCATGTCCTGCTGCCTGGGTGATGTTTCAGGTTGATTGCRCAACCTAAACCCATCTTCATTTTCCAGTTGCCACTTTGTTTTGCAGATAAACCCTACAGAAACCATGTGCCATTGACAGTAATGAGAGATGAGCAATGTCTTGATTAGGGGACAATTCGTGAGACGCTCATCAGAGACTTCATGAGAGACTGGCCAGAAAGACGTATTGTGAGGGACGGCAGCGCTGCGGCCAGAAAGACCTATCGTGAGGGACGGCAGCGCTGCGGCCAGAAAGACCTATCGTGAGGGGCGGCAGCGCTGCGGCGCGCGGGCAGGCGTTAGCATCAGTCATCAGGAGTGATATTTGCACTGCGAGCTTGGTGCGAACTCTGCCTGGCCATCCCGGGGGAGCCGGCCGCAGCTGCGAGRAGGCCCCGTGTCGGGCTGCGAGGAAGAGCCCTGCTGTGTTCGCTCCTTAATTTCGAGCTGCAGTGCGCGGAGCAGCAGGCGTGGGTCCCAGGAGAAGCTCTCCCGACAGACAAACCCGCTGTCTGGCGTGGTTCACACCACGGCTTTAGACGTGACCCGAAGGCTTTTGCGAGGCGGATCTTTGCATAGACCATAATGAATGTGCGAGAGCCTCTCACACAGACAAATTTGCAGTTAATAAGCCAACAAGGCTGGACTATTAGGATATGAACACAGTGAAAAGACAGACTTGGGCAGACTGAGGTGATGGGTGTGTTTTATTTCTGAGGACTGCTTTTTCTTCTTTCACTTACTTCTGGTCGAGACATTTTGCTACACTCTCAGACTAGGATAGGGAGACWGGGAATAAAATTCTGACAAAATGGAAGTCTCCTCTGGCAAAGTAACGTTCCAAAAGCTGCCAGCCGATGCCAAACGTCTTCAGGCTCATATTGGAAGGATACACTTTTTGTAAAAGATATGCCTATGTGCAGCCATGCCTATTGGATTAGTTAAGAAAAGCCCTGTGTCCTGTATGATCCCTGGGCTCAGATGGGATGATGGCAGTTGTTCCCGCCTGACTTTGAAGTGTATGAGAAGAGTCAAGTGTTCGCTGCGTGCCAGCAGGACCAGGAGAGCTCTGCCCTCTGTGGTACCTGCYTGGAGCATGGCAGGAACAGCCAGGCGGAGAGAAACCGGGCTCTGGGCTGCAACACGCTGGGGGCTGGATGCATTTGCTTTGACCTTCAGTCATTTGGTGCTCTGTGCTCACAGCACTCCACATGTATGTTTACTATAAGGCGTAGATGCTGTCTTTTAGCATGCTGGTATGTTTTTGGATATATGGCTTAGCCTTGCTTGTTGGATAGTTGTCTGCCGCTAAGGTTTGACATCGCAAGGCAGAGGCTCTTACCCACCAGAGCAGTGGGTGTCTGGAAAGAGCCTTAATTGCTGGTGCTCTTTTTAATAGATTTTCCTCCTGTTCCTCCTAAAGCTTCATCATGCCATTTTGGTTTCTTTCCCATGCTTGCTGTAGCCTTTTAGCCGTTGCACTGAGAAGGAAAAGTGCCAAGCAAGAGAATTGAAGCTTTTGCTGTGGGATTATGTGGGGCCAAAATTCCACAAGATAGTAGAGTACCTGCTGTAAGCCACTGTATCGTTACCTCAAATGGAATGAATTACATTGAAAAAAAATGCTGCCTTTAGAGAAGAATTCACCTTTATAGAGAGAATCCAACAGCATTCAGTTGAATTTTGCATCTGACAAACTAAGCAGAGGTGAATTGTAGGCTTATGATCCATGTGATTGCCCTTATTAGTCCAGACATTTCTTTTCCTCCCACAGAAAGGAACATGCTCGATAACATTTCTGTGTTCTGTGAAGGGAAAGTGTTTCCTGTACTCCATGTAGCTACTTCAGTCATCTTAGATGTTTTTCTTTCATCATCTCTCCTTATTGATGCTTCCTGCACCTCATGTGCAGGACTCCTGCCTTCTGAGTCCTAGTCTTTCCTTCCCTCCTAATTTTGGGGGTGTGAAACTGCAGTATCTTCAGTTAGGCAGTAATGAGATCCAACACAAGAGAAAAATCTCCAGGAAATTTTTATGTAATTCTAGAACTGATTCTGCTTTCTTCCATAAGCAATGTTGATATGCATTTGATGACCTGACATCTCACATTAGGGAAAAGAAGAGGGGGTCTGTCATGCTGCAGTAGCACGATGAAGTTTCTGAAAGTCTGTAAAAGATGAAAAATATTTGCATGTAGGCACAGAGGGAGGCACTGTGCAAGCATCTAATTGCAACACTCCCTGCTGACTGTTTCTAAAGTGTGTCGGTTTTATTAAGCAGTCCTAATAGAAAGTTAGAGTTTTGCGTAGGCAAAAAAGCATAATAGGAACAGCAGTCTCATTTCTCAGATTACTGAARTGCAGATGCAGTCAGAAAAACCTGTCTGGATGCTGTAAGCTAGGTGAATTTGTGCCATCTGTRGAAAATGGTAATGAATTGGTTTTGTGGTTCTGAATTGGCAGCCTCACCTATTGTGTGTGTATGTGCATATGTATATATGTGTCCTGAAGTTTTGGGTTCACATGTTACATTATGCATTGCATACGAGGCGTGAAATGTGTGTGACAAATTGCAGATCYGTATGGCACCGTGTTGTGACACTGGGTACTTCCAGCTTCAAAGAGCTGCATCTGGGCAGGTGGCGAGGGAATCCTCAAAACTCCTTGAAAGGAGGTGACGAGGGAATCCCGACTCCTAGAAATGCCATAGTCAAATCCAAAGTGCTCAGGGCGTACCAACAGAACAGAAAGCAGTATGAAGATAACATACCTCTGTACACTGATATATGGTAGCCACAGGTCATTTATCCCTCTGGAGAGATTCACAGTTTTACCGAGGAAGACGTGTGGAAGCCTGAGAAGAATCCRGATTTACAAGCCTCTAATGATGTGACATTTCTGGTGAGGGAGAAGTTACTGCAGACCATTATTATCCATTTTAGTAGCTCCTTCTGACCTCTGTGTAGTTATAGCCTGACTCTGGCCAGCTCTGTTAACCTGAAGTTGTGCCTTTCCTAAGGATGGTAATTAGCCATGAAGCAGTTTTACACTCTCCAGCCCTTAGCTCAAGTAGTGTTCGGTGGCAGGCACGCGGCGCGATGCAGTAATGTACAGATTTACCAGCTCTCGCTTTCAGTGGCTTTTCAAACGTGTTGCTGCCTTTGTCCTCCTAATTAATGTYCCCATCCATCCCCACGTGTGGCTCTGAAACCTTTAGGCTGCTGTGCTACATGATGACTTGCTCGTTCTACACAGACCTCGTGGCTCAGTTCTCACAACAGACTAAATATTTCTCTTAAGGTAATTACCTCACTTCAAAGGAACTTTCACAGAAAAGTAATAATATCAAAAAGTGCCTATGTGCTATAAATAAGGTATGAAATTCCACATTAAAGATGTGTATATATTACAAGGATGTTCAGTGCATTGTGAAATATAATTAGGACCTTCTTCTGAGGCATAAAATTCTCAGTAATACATGCTAATCTTATTTGCTTGGAATGAGGTGGGAATATATCTATCAAGACATCTTTTGGAATACTTGAATTCTTCACTTCCGACTTTCCAGTCATTCTTGTCTGACTTGATATTTTTTTCCTCATCATTTTTCTATCCTGCAAGGTTTATTTATGAATGAGCTTTCACCTCTACTTCAGYAAAATCAGAGGCATGAAATTTCAGTAAGATAATTAGCATTTTAGTTGAATGAAAAAGCTTTCTAAGAAAAAAGTGGGGAAAGAAGTAAGAAGAAATAAGTTTTGGTGTGATTAAGCTATGTGGTCTTACCAGAGTGTATTGGTTGCCTCACATCTCATGTTGCAGTTGAGGGTRAACTGGGTTATTCAATGTAGCGCTATTACTGTTAAGGCTCTTTGTCTGAAGTGTCTTATTCTTAAAACAAATACATGCCCGTGGGAAAAGACTATTTTTGATTAACACACAGCTCTGAAGATGAGAAAGTTTTGATTTATGTCCTTGATTCCCTCTTTTCCCATCCCACATCCAAAGTATTTGTTCAGAAGATGTCTGCAAAAYACAATGCTTTAGTGGCAACTATTGATGAGGTGCATAAGGGTTCTTCTGCCTTTGTCTGCATAAGGATAACCTTAACCTCTTGGCTGCCTTCTCTTGTCCTTTCGGATCATGTCTGCCAGTGCACCTGTGTCTTGGTGTGCCAGAATGGTCGGCCTCTGGGTGCAGGCCAGGCAAGTTGCTTGAAGAGGAGGCAAAATACTGCTTTTAGCTGCCATAGGAACCCTTCTGGTCTTCTTTGGAATTTAAAGCAGTGCTTTTGCATGGTAAGTGTCATTGCTGTTAACACGGTACATCAGGACAGACCGAGACAGAAAGGTCCAGTGACTCACAGAGCAAATCCCTGGTGATGGGACGGGGCAGTCCTGCCGCCCCACTTTCCCGCTGTACCAATTACTGCTGTGTCTGACTCRGCCTACTGAGCAGAAACCAGCTTGGAGTTGCTCTGCTTTGCGTGTTCTTATGCGTGAGGAGCTGCAGTCAGTCAACAGAATACTGATTCTGTAAACTTWTTATTGTTTCAGTGATCTGGAAGAAAGTGGAGTTTGGAGGGAGCTTGTATGTGTGTGACAACTAATAACGGAATTTTTTACCTATCCTGTGAAATATCACATGACATGTAGTAGCATATAGCAAGAACAAAAAAAGTTACCTGAACCAGTGCTTGCATTAGTCCTCTGTTCTTTTTTCTTGTAGTAGCATGGAGGTTTTTGCTGTTGAGATAGGGTGTAAAAGGTTTTGAAACATTCTCCAGCTGTGCTTGGCATAGCCATTTGCTATAGGTAGTGATTTTTGTCTGCTAAAATAAAATAAAATAMAGTAAAATAAAATAAAGGCAGAATACCCAGACTGCTTTCCTAATAACGTATTACATGTGAGTAGTGGTTGTAGGTGTCTTTGTAAGTCATACGTGTCTGTAACTGTGGGGTTCGGCTCGTTCCAGCTCACTCKCTGTTAGGATGTGGTGGTGAAGCTCTGTTGCACAGAGTTGATGAAAATGTTCCAATGCAATATTTTTCTCTTAAAAAAAAWTGCAATCAAATGATCTGCCATGTTGACAGTCGGAGCAGAAGCCTCCCGAGCTGAGGGTTTTAAGGTGCTTCCGAGGCATCTCCAAAGCCTGGTTTCTTCTCTGCTTTGCTATCAAAGGGAGATTATTTTAGGGAAACCCTGCTTCTTGGTATTTCATCTTCCTTGGAGTCAAGAGAGCAAGTTTATTTTGAAAACTCCAAATTTGACCCCTGTCATTAACATTGGTATTTCCAGAAAGCCGTTTCTGGTACCAAATAGGATAAAGCTTTTCATATTTGGGATGACTTATTAAGTGTTCATAGAACTGAGCAGCTTTTTCTTTGAAGAAGTTTTGGGCTTTTTTGTAGTAGAAGCTTGGGTTTGATTTTGTATGGAATTGGAAGGAATTTTCAAGCATAGTTTCACTTTGCTTATCTAAAGCATGATGTATCATGAGATACTATTTTCAGGTTGTCTCTTATTCCAATTGACTATCTATATGAATGTAATAAAGCATCATTATTTTAACTTCAAAAATGTACTTAAATTCAGTTCTGGCTTGTGTAAGATACAAAGTGACCTTTGCAAATAAATTGCTTTTATTACTTAACTACAGCAAAGTAGAAAAATCAGATTACTCAGGACGTGTGTATTTTAAATTTCCTCATAAATTTTTTCCTCCTGACTCGCTGGAGCAAAATAAGAAAACAAAGTAATAGGTCGATATCAGACAGGCATAATAAATTAGTTCCCACAGCCCTTTCAATTTAGAAAGGTGGCCGTGCCTGTGCCTCACCGTTGCATTGTTTACTCGGGGAAGAAGAAACAGCGATAAACAAACACAAAGACTTGGGGCTGGTGACCGCCGGCGCGTCACTTAGCAACATCAATATTTCTGTGCGCAAATAAAGGTCTCCTGCACGGTGCATGCTGAACGTACGTACGTGTGTGTGTGTGTGTGTGTGTGTGTGTGTGTGTGATGTCTCGGCAGGGCTGACCTTGTGCCGGGGATCAGCGTGCTGGTGATTGGTCACTCCTTAATTTGGATGTCTAGACATTTCAGGCGGAGGGAGCGAAAGGCAGACATCTAAAGACGTGAGAGGAGATTCTAAGGGACACCAGGACCTTAAAATAATTCCCCAGCAAACCGCCAGTGTATTTGGTTCATTTTAAAAATATATGTTGATAATGATTGAATGGAACACATGACTGAAGGATTGTTCTTTTATTATTACCGTTAATTAATGCACTTGGAAGTTTTCGTGGCTGTGATGTAAATAGATTAAAGCTTCCTTAGAGATTATCCGTAAGTGCGATCGAGTTAATACAATGAATGGTTTTCCGGACTTGCTGAAATGTCTTTTCTTCACTCGGCGAGGATGAGAACATTCAGAAAATAAATGAACTACATTTAAATGAAATATCTCATCCTAATTTATGACGTTTAAACTGTAGTCAGCAATATCCTCTTGTAGCGAGTCCAGATGAAGAGGATATTACTGTCGCCTGTCTGTATTTTATTTAAAATCTCCCTGTGGGCACGTGGAAGTGTGCATACCCGTACGTGAGAAGGGCTCAGTCATGCCAAGTGCTGGGAACCCGCAATTCCCACTGATGCCGTTGGGCACTGGAGTGTTTCTGGGGCATTAGCCCTATGTTTGAAGAACAGTGCCATGCGCATTTATAATGGCCCGGGTTTTCAGCTGTCCTTTTAAATATATGTGCAAACAAGGCAGGTGATTGCTCAGTTATCATTTGCATGCATGTTTATGTTAAGGATACTGGATATTTGTATAATGGGTTAGAATTTGCCTTTTGGAAAAACTGTTTAAGTTGAGGAAGCTGTATTTATTACCTCAGGAATATTTTTCTGTAATAATAAGATCTGGAATGTGACAGAGCTGGATGGAGCTATTAATGTCCTTCAGAGATCTATTTTAGTTTTCTTTGTTTTTAATCCTTTCAGTCATAAATCCCAGAAAACAGCAACTGGGGCTGGAAGAGCAACCAACATTCAGCAGTCGAGACTGCAGCACTGCACCAACAAATCCTTTGGAAAACAGCATAAAACAAACGCAGGTTGCTTGCAGTACTGCTGCAATATTCCCAGTATCAAAGTATTCCCGTGTCGGAATAGTAACACTTGTAATACAGGAAAACTTCTCTACCACTATAGATGTGTCTGGGTGACCAGCTGTGCTGGTATAAGCCGTTTTGGTAGGCATCACACCTAYAGTTGGATCAGGTACATTGGAACAGAAACAATAGAGAAAATTTTAGAGCTAGCCCATACGTGGAAGTTTCCCAGCACACGTCCTGATGTGACACCCCCCCTACACACACAGAGCTGCATTTTTGGGTAAGATCTCGTTTTAATTCTGTGGGCAAAGTGTGCACCTAGAATTTTCAGACAGTCCCTTCTGTGAGCTGGTCCCGCTCTTTCCAAGTTTTCCCTTTTTAAAATTCTCCCCGTTTCCTAGTGTTTGGCTCAGGTGATGCTCAGAGCTATGTGGCCTCCTGGAGTTTGAGTTGGCGAGAGTTGCTGTGACGAGGCAGGGCCGACCTGCACGGACACGAGACAGCAGGGCCCTGGCCCTGGGGGCTCTGCTGCCCTTGCTGGTTTTGCTGCCGTCCTCCCTCCGGGAAGCCCATCCTGCTCTAGAGGCAGACCACGGCTCCTCCGCGTCCTTTCCATTTTCCCTTCAACAACATTTATCTCTGTGCAAATACTGAGGTATGCTCAGACTTCAAACCTGCTCCGACTACACTGCTGATGCAACTGCTCCCGGAGCACCAAAAGGACGTGTGAAAACAGGGAAGATTTTTTTTTTTTCCTAGGAGACACTTTTAAAACTAAAACTTGAAAAGTATATGCTTCTTTAAAGTGTTCCAACTAGGTAAAATAAACAGCAATGGGGCTCTCTCTCACTGGCCTGTTTTTTTTTTTGTTTGTTTGTTTTTCCCGTGCTAGCATATTAAAATTTGTGTGTGTTGTATTTCCTGCTAGTTCTTTCAGTTTTATTGCCTCACTGTATTTTGTGCGTTTTCTTCATATTTTGAACTCTGAGACTCCAGTGATTATCCAAGAATTTGAGCTTTGATGAGAACATACAATGCAGCCAAACTCGGTGAGCACTAGTGGAAGGGGAAGGCGATACCTGTTTTAAAACGGATCCCGCTCACACTCGTTTTCTTGCCGCTTTCCCGCACACTCCCATGCCCACAAAGCAGGCTCCGGCAGACAGCCTGGATCAGTGTGTGCCGTGTGGAGGACGAGGGGCATCAGCTGCCAATCCTCATCACGCTGCTGGGATTCTGCCTGGCTGGTGATGCCCACCTGCTGTTCGGACGGATCTTTCGTATCCTGTCGTTTGCTGCCTCTTCTCAGCGTTGCCCCGTCGCGGGTGTCCTCCCAGCTCGTCTGACGCAGCCTGGGCGCTGTGCTCCTTTCCACACAGCAGAGCCCTGGGCGAATCTCTGCTGTGGGCCTGGGGAACACAGACCTCCTGGTCCTGGTGCAAACACCGTGTTTCTCGGGGTTTACTCATTCCACCAATAACTGCCTTGTGCATGGGTATCAAAACAGGGCATTTTTGTGATCGTGCTCTGTCGCATTTCCTGGTTCTTTCTGCCATAGACATCTCTATTTGGGCATTTTTCAGACCAGTCTTAATACTTTGGCTACAAATCTATATAGAACAGATTATAGCRGAAAATATTTAAACCCATGACTTTAAAGTTGCTATTTAAGGTATCCATCATAACCTACATTTTATCATAGTATTTTTGTAATGTTGGGAATTTATATCTGACTGTCATTTGAGTCTGGCACATCTATCATTTGGGTCGCCAGTATTGCAGCTAAAACGGACTAACAGGACATTTTAAGACGTTGCCTTTTCTCGTAGTCTAGACATATTTTCACAGAAGCTCCAGGCACTGCTAAGGGTCTCTGTAGGATTCAACACAATCCAAATGCTGCTTCCTTTGGGACGGTCTTTGCGGTCACTGGCCCTGAAAACAGTATATGGAGATTACTTATTTATGGTCGCACTGGCAAAGCTGTGTGAGCAGTTGCCACCTTGTGCAATCACTTTGCTCCCATCCCTTGCTGCCTCCCCGCTTTGCTGGCACTAAAGAGTGAGTCACGTAAAATCTTYCTGATCCTGTTTGCCGTGCGGCTGCACTGAGGCTGGGAATGGCAAAGCAGGGAATGCCAAGGAGCTATTCCTCAGTCTGGAGGGCGGGAGTCCGGGGATTTCCCTATATGTAACCCTGGGGGCTTTACATTAGAAAGCGAGAACCAAGGGCGTATCCAGCACCTGTACTGCAGTGTCCTGATGCTGCTGAGCTCCCATTAAGGTCACTTGTTTTTCCATCTTTGTAGACGTATTGCTAGGTATTATAGTATTCTCTGAGGTGGTGGTGCTGAAATTTGAATTGATTGAAATGTGAAACAGCTGTATTTTTTGAATGCTCTGCATGGCCTTAGGTACATCTTGGCTAGATAGATAGATAATTTAGCTGGTTTAACCTGGGCTATTTTTCTAAGTGGTCAGCTTTAATATTTGTATATTTCTGGTAGTTAGAGTTACATTTTCTGATAGGAGAGAGTTATTTTTTGCATACATTTAGTAAACAGATAACATGTTCCCATTGCAAGCCCTCTGACAAGATATTATCTAAATGAGCGCCGCAGAATTGTTTTAATTCCGATTCCTGCCTGTTTTTCCCCCTTGTCTGTAGTGTTCCCAGCAGTGCGGTAGCCAGGATTTGATTTCTGTCAGAAGCGATCCTGCTGCAGCCTCGTCTCCGTAAGCCTCCGCAGGGAGGTTAGAGGGTGGTTATCCTCCGGCTGCGCTGGACTCGGTCCAGCACTCGATGAGAATGCAAATCCCCTTGAAAGCAGATACCTTCCGTGCACCGACACTGCCTTTCTGCTGCGTGTGCTCCAGGAAGCTCTTGATAAGTTTATATTTGCACGGAAACACTGTTCTTTTTTAAAGGCACCCGGTCTTTCGCACTTGCCAAGGCTTAGCAAAGCAGTAGGGCAGCGTGTTAGTTTTGGTGTGACTCGTGGGCCCCACATCTCCCGTGTTTTCCAAGGCCTGTGCTGCAGCACGCCGGGCTCGCCGTGGCGTCCCCACTGCGCCGGTGCGGAGGTCGGAACTGGGGCCCTGTTYTGAAACAGGTTCCCTGTTCTGAAACGTCAGGCCCGATTCCTGCTCACCCTCAAACGCCCCCTMCCCTCCTGTAGCAAAGCAGATTGACCTTAAAGTGGCCGTAAGTCAGTTGTTCCCTCCTAATTCAAGTTTTATCTTGCTCTGGCTACTCAAAAATAACCGTTAGGTGCAGGTCTGCAAACAGATTTATGGCTGGACGTTTAAAGGACCCGGCTATTTCAGAGCCCGGTCGCTAACGCCGATTGCTGACATAATAGCGTGGCTATAAAAACCAGCTGAATCAAACTTCCCTGTACACAGACCCGTCTGTTGATTGCTCTGTTGTCACTCCCTTAACAACTGTCACCAAGTTTTGTTTTCACGTCCTACAGCCCTCTTCTATTCGAGGCTCGCTGTAATGTTTCCAGAAAAAGAAACCTCCATGAGAGGCGGCCTAGGGCTTTGGCTTTGCAGGGTTTTCTTTTATTTTCTTCTTTTTTTTTCCTTTTTTTCCTTTTCTTTTTTCTTTCTTTTTTTTTTGCCGTCACTTTTGTTCACCAGTAGGTGTCACTGACGTGGAGGGAAATAGGATGCAATTCCTCGCGCTTCTGGAGCAGCACAGCGCGAGCCCCCCTGCAGGCTGGTGCCCGGCAGAGCCTCCCGCCTTCCTCTGCTCCCAAGGGAGCCCCTCCATCGCACCCAGGGCACCGGCCACCTGCGTGTGTCTCTGTCGGGAATGCATAAAACTGGTGTGTTTGTTAGAGTGGGGGCAAAGCAAGGTGCTTCCTAGGTTGCAGGGAAGAGTGAGGGGCTAACTTCTTGAACTGCCAGTTTGGGATGAAACTAAAACAAACAGAATTTCAATATGATTTAATTCTTTATGATTTAATTTAATGATTTATGATTTAAGAAAATTAAAACAATAATTTAATGAAAACCAACATACTTTATAAATAAATGTTTAAAAAATAGCCCCTTTCTCTATCCCTCCATACCTAAGTCTTCCAACAAACTCCTCACAGCTGCATAAACGTAACACYTTTTTTTTTGTTTGCTTTTAACTCGAGGGGAAAATGTAAAGAAAGTCCCCAGCAGTTCTGCCCCAGGTGAGGATCCGATTTCACTGAGTATTTTCCATTMGTGCAAGTCAGACATCTTGTAATCTAAATAGGTGAGACAAAAGCGTAGTGGACAGACGTCACGTATGCAAAATGTTAGCRGTATCTGTCTTAGCTTGTCGCATTTTCTTCTTTCCTCACCCGCTAGCCCCTTCTGCGCTGATGTTGCATTTAACCATTTCAGCTCCAGGTTAGCGTGACATGTTTCTTGTCACTTTGGTGTTGTGGTTCTTTCTCCTTCATCTCCAGAACTGATTTTGCTCATATTTATGTTCTCCAGGGCTTGCMTTCCCGTTTGGTAGCTCTTGATCGTATCTCTGACCCCTGGCTAACAACTATCTGTGTAGCTCCTGCCAGCCTATTCTGGGGCTGAAACAGTGGGACAAATGCTAAATTCCCTGTCACTTGTCTCAATAACTATTTTCTTCTTTATAAATCCTTTAGAAGATTGTGGAAGCTTCAGAATAGATCCATAACATCTTTGAGACATGGAAGATGGGCTGCATTTTAGATTGTAATTGCTAATGTGTTTAAACTAACTAGTTTTGTTAGGATTCTTTCTTTTTTGGTCTTACTTTAATGCACAGGGTAACTTGTATTTTAAAGGTGTGATCTCTTCTTCTTCCGATGTGTGTTTTGGCTTTGGAAAACTCTGCCTTTTGTAACCGTGCAGAAGGTGTCACCTCGGCGAGCATCAGCTGTGCTCTAAGGTCGTCTATGGTCTAGTTTTCAGAGATGCTGAGGATCCACTGCTTCCTGAGCTGTCAACAGGAAATGGTGATCGGCGTCTTTAAAAACAACCCTGTACCATAGAAAAATTGTTATTAAAAACTCAGAAGTGTATATGTGTGAACACCAGACCTATAGAGTGTGTGATTCTGAGTGGGCCTCCAGCTGGCTGACATGTTCACAAGGTCAGAGACATAGAGCAAAATTAAGGCAGGTCCAGTGGCTTCCCTGAGACGTTGACTGGCAGTGATTGTGCTGGGGCACTTTTTTGTGAGTTTCGTAAGAGATTTTGGTGTTTGATTTTTATGTTTTTAATTTTTTAATTTCAGGGAGATGGAGGGCTTGAACAACACWAACGCGTGTTGGCTCTGTGCGCTGATGTAATTAGCATCCAAAGAGGTTACTGAGGTTGGAGTTTTGATCTCCAGCCTTAGAGGCAGATCTTCAGATACATCGCTGCGCGCTCAGTTGTGAAGTACTGAGCTCTGCTAAGGCTCCCCATCCTTGAGTGCTGCCCTATGGAAAACAGCCCATGGCGTGCAGTTCCTGGGYACCATTTAGACATGCAGACGTCTCATTTCTGAGAACGGTGATTTGTCAAAGATGTGAACTGATGGAGTGATCCTGTTACTGGGATGATGGCGTATTTAATGAACCCAAACACGTTCATATTGAAGGACCACATAACGTGAAGAACCTAAGACGCCTAAACCTAATACCCAGGATGAATTGTATTTAGGGCACAACAATCCATKCTTGTGCAGAATTCTTCTATGCTTGTCTATAAAAAGCTTTTACAGAGAAGGAGCTATCATGACCTGTCTAACCAGTGGAAAGTTATGGCAGGAGGGTTTGTGTCAGAGATGCAGAAAGGAGTGGGGCAGAGAAGAGACTGGATTATTTCCATGCCTCTGTAGCTTTTTCAATCTATCTCATGCCCTACTGTTTGCAGCGTGTTGCCTGACACCTAAAGATTTTGTCCCTGGTAAGCTTTATGCTCAAAMTGGTAACAGCTCGTGATGCCCTAGTGGAATGTTTTTTTGGAAAAAAGTAAAAGAATTACCAAATTCTCAAGAATCAAGGCAAATTACCTCAAACCTAGCTTAAATGTCCATACTTATTCTTAATTGATCTTGCTTTAACTTGTCTTGGTCCTTTTTTGTGTGGTGAACAGACTACTTAAGTATCTAGGATATCACATCTTTTTGCTGTGGAGAGCCACATTAACACATGCTGAGCTATTAATATAGGGATACTCTGCCATTCCTCTTCCATAACTAGTATTTTTATCTAGTTGCATCCTTTAACTTCTGTTCCTTCCAGTTTCTCTGCTGTCAGCTATAGGGATCATGCAATGTGTGTGTCATCTAACCTGCGTGTCAACCAAGAAGATCACCAGTTCTCCCAGTGCACTGTTGGAGACTGCTGGTTGTAGTCTTCAATATCAAGAAAAACACAAGCTCAAGACTTGGGGATAGTTTCCTTATTTGAAACAAATGCTATTTAGATTGTGTGGAGATTTTGGAAACCTTTCCTTCTTAATTTTGTTAATACACTTACTTTGGGTATAATCTCATCTCGCATCCATCTGAAGCACAATACTGACTAATCTTTTCATTTGCTTAACCTGTTTATTAAGCTATGAGTTTCCCAGAGCGCCGGGGATAGCAAATGAAGGTGACTCAGATACAGTTTAAGAATATAGAGCAGCTGCATGTTGGAATAAAAGGCTCAAGTAGTGCAAATAGGGGTTGTTTTCAGTAATTTAAAATAATCTGTTTAACACTGTATGGCAGTTGAGTAGAGAACCTTGCATGTGGGACCAGTGGTGTTCAGCACTGGGGTGRTGAGTTCTCGAGCTGCTCTGCAAGGACAGATCAAACAAACCTTTGCTCCGGTGTGCATCCTTTTTGCAGCAGATGTGATCACTAAGATACAATAAAACAACCATGCAAAATCCTCTGAGAGCTCATAGATAGTTTTACCAAGCACAGACAAAAGTTTGCAAATTAGACAGTTTTTAATCTTTCTTTTTTTTGCCACACCAGATTTATGGTGTTTCAGTAATCGCATTAATGAACAGACTGAACTTGAGAACCTGTATTTTTAATTACTTACAGTTTCCTCAAATAGTAACTTCTGGCAATGAGAATGCTCTTCTTTTTCCCATCCCCAGAAATGAATTATTTCTGGAAAAAGAGATAAAAGCTATTTGGCTATTTTAATCTGTTGAGTTTAAGGAGAAGGTCTCTCTCACCTGCAAGTTTATCTTTTTCAACCCTTTTTTTGAGCTCAGTTTACTCAGAAACTTWGCTCTCTGAACAAAGGACACCTTCATGCATTCACATTTGTAAAAGTTATTGCTGTGAAATAATCAAAACTTGAATTTTTAAAGGCGTTTACTCAGTTATAATATTATTTTTGTCTGATTTCAGAAAATTTCATCTTCTATTGCTGCTGATGCTACTATGAAAGATTTTATAATATAGGGTGTAGGAAMTAGCTATCTTTATGCTTTTTTTAAAACTTTTGTTAGTATTTTGATTGGCATAATTTTTATTATGTCAGACCACTAGTTTATTGAACACTGTGGTTACTGGGAATAAAGGTGAGTTTATGTTCAACTAACATGCTGCTTTTTGTTCCTGCTCCTGCGTCTACTTGCCTTAACTTTTTTTTCCTTTATTTTTGAGTTTTTAATTTGAAAACCTTTTTTTGTGTGTGTGAAAAATGGTTAAATAGGGGACTTATTCTACAGCAAAATTGTCATGGTACAACCCAGGCAACTGACTCTCTTGGTGAAAACAGCATTTCCTTTGAACGCAGAGAACACGAGTCATACATCAGTGCTCAGGCAAATCGTGTGAGTGGCGTGYGTCTCTGAGGATCAGGAGCACAGGGCTGAAAAACGGAGCCCTTTTCAGCTTCCCTGAAATATCAGTAGATCTTACCGGTGCCCTTAGAAGATTTGCCCGCAGCAGTCTCGCAGTGCCTTTTCTGGCCCCTGCAAATTTTCTGTGCCGTGAGCTGTGCCCTTGCAAACGGTTTGAACTTGTGGAAGTGGCGGGGGCAACTTTCGGAAACACGTAGGTGCCAAGTTTCCTGTGCTGCGAGCTTAAAATAGCCCAGACTGGGAAAAGAGGGGAGGACTGTGCCCGCGCACCGCTCCGCGTGTCACGGCTGTTTCTACTTGATCTCTATCGGCTGGTGCGATTCTTTGTGAGCAGAAGAAAGGAACGCACCCCCACCCATTTCCTCCGCCGGGGCTATTTCGGGCTGCTGTGAAGTTCGCAGTGTACTTTCTCAGCCAGAGCGCCTCGTGAACTCCTTCTGGTAAATCACATTTTCTGGTGGCGGGGGGGAAGGGAGGAATTGATGTTCAAACAGGTTGCCCTCCTCCCACGTGTCCATGAATGTGCTCAAGACAATACTCAGAATCCTCCTAAAGGGCATAGGCACCTCCCAGAATATGCCCATTTACCYTGTTTTTTTGACCAAATCCCTGTTCGTGTCTTGATGTGTGGTGGCTTTGCCTGCTTCACTTTCAGGAGTGCTGGCGGGTGGTACTGACATTTTCTCTCTTCTGTTTTAAGGAGTCATTATATTTAATGGCRAGCGAGGCCCAGGAAGCAGCATCAGGATCTTAAGGAAGCTGTGGAATATTCAAGCTGAGTCTTCCTATTAGAGTGTTTAAAAAAATGTCACCGCCTAAACATACCTCGCTGATCTATTTCTGTAGCGAGGCAAGAGGCTGGGTCTGGTTTTCCACCACCTTCCCAAGAGCAACGCTCAGTTGTTTCCTCAGCCACAACGGGGGAAATGAGAATCCTGCCCTTGRAGTCCAGTTTCCAATGTCAGAAAATGGACTCAGGAGTTCTCCTGCCCTTCCTTACATGCATACATCCCCAAAAAAAACATCCAGAGGAGGAGAAAATTTCTGCAAGATGATACGGAAATGTGGGAGAACCTGCTCTTTTTATATTTATTTGCATAGCAAATCTGTGGATGGTCTGAAAAACGCACGTGTAAAAGAACACAAGGAGAAATATGGRTTTGTGGCAGGGTCTCTGAAGTTTTGGCTTGGTTTGTTTTTTGGTGGGCTCTTTTTGTTTGTTTATTTTCTTTTGCTTATTGCTTTGTGCAGTAAAGGGTCCTGTGATTTCTCAGGTCCCGAACACACTTTGGTTGCTACTTGAACCTACTGAAAGCAGAGTGGTTTAGAGAAGGAAAGACTTGTGCTCATTGCAAAATGTTGTCTTCTTGGGATTACCAGCCTAATCCTCGAGAGTGTCTGGTTGAAAGGCTGCCTCTAGTTACATGTAAGCACTGTCTGGGGGCCACCAAGAAAATGTCCTCTGGAGGAATACAGAAAGTTACTTAC
This sequence comes from Eudromia elegans, assembly GCA_003342815.1. Classification (NCBI taxonomy): domain Eukaryota; kingdom Metazoa; phylum Chordata; class Aves; order Tinamiformes; family Tinamidae; genus Eudromia; species Eudromia elegans. Next base: position 447,152 of record PTEX01000249.1, read on the forward strand.
TTGATTTTATTCTAATCTCACTGAGATTAAAATWTGAGAACAAACCAGGAAAAGAATATTCAGACCTTTCTGCATCATAATATATCATCTAACCAAAACCAGACTTRCATTCAGTATTGGAAAATTCTTTCAAATCTGTATTTGGAAAAAAAAAAGCTCCTTGCATAGGCATGGTGAGGTCAACTGACAGTGCCTGACTTCCCAACACTKAGCAATACTTTTATTTTTTGCACTTTAAACACATAAGTCTTCTCTGTGTGTAGCCCAAAGAGGTAGTTTTTTATATCATTTTGCTTCAGGGGCAAAGAAGAATCTGGAAGATCACCTGTTTTTGTTTGGACCCCAAATTATAGTTATACCACTAGGAAATGTTTAACTTCAGGGTTTTACTTTTGCCTTGTATGCTTAAATTAGATTTGARGTCTTTTGGGGAGAACCGAGAAGGAAATGACTTATTAAATCTAAATTTCTACACGACTTACTCTTTATTTTGTTTGCGCTCTATTAAAATCTTAGATAAAAGTCAGTTTTTACTATTAACACACAAGAATATTTTGCAGCTGTAGAAGCTTTGMGTGAGTCCTGACTGTGCTCTGTTCTTCTGGTACCTTTATCTCGTCCCAGTTCTTCATGCCTCAAGTATCTTTTTGCATTATAGTTGACCCTCCTCAAGCCTCTTGCTAGTTTTTTTTTGTCACTTGCCAGGTTAACACCTTGCATGTGGTTGTTATTTTTCTCAAAAATATATTCTTGAGTCTTACTCATTTCCATGTGCACCAAAAAACAAAGTTTATTTTCTCCAGTAGTCTCTACATTTCTTAGGAAGTTCCAGGATACTGGCATGATTTGTTTTTTAACCTAAAATTCAGAAAGCGGATCCTCATCAGAGCCTCATCAAAACAAAACAAAACAACACAAACAAAACAGGAGGCTGGGGGAGAGGTCTCCAGGCTTCCCCTCATAGCTTGTTTTCCATGACTAGACAGGCCACGCGGGGAGCTGGGTCTATTATATGCGCTTGTCTCACAGCACTTGCTTGTTGCACTCCAACATCTGAYGTTTTCCTAATTTTTTTGCTGCTACACATACTTTTTGCAACCTCCTGTCCCCCCACTTATGGGATCTKAAATGTATGTGAAATATTAGTGTCTGTCTAGGGGTGGTGGTGCAGTTCTTCGGAGGTCCATCCAGAGACCTTCTGGGGGTCTGTTTTGGGGAATGCGGGCTCTCAAGCACCCATCAAAGCCATTGGAAATAGCAGCAGATCCGTGGTGCGCGCTGGCCCCGCTGCACTGAGCCGCTCCGTGTCCCCTCTGGTACTGCCTTAATCGGCAGCGCAAGGTGAGGGCTACRGCCCATGCACGCTCGAGCATGCTCGGGTCCCAAACGTGCAGACGTTAAGCAAACACATTTCTTGTCTGTCTGTCCTGATTTCTTACGCACTGTGGAGGTTTATTATGGAACATCTGCAGTTGTCCAGGCTGCACAGTTTGCTCTTGTAAAGGCAAAAATGTTCATATATACACACACACACACACACACACACATACACACACACATATATCTCCCTGTTTTCCATTTCAGTTTCTCTTATAGATATAACACAGGCTGAACATTTTTCAAAGAACACCATTTTATTTGAGTCAGAAACATTGAAATAGCACACATTGCACAGACCAGCAACTAAAGTGCAATTACACACTTATCTATAAAATGTCCAAATGCAAAGGGCAGCAGTCAGCTTTTCTTCTTCAATTTAGAGTGTCTTACGGTTATATATTTACAATTCTTATGATAGTTTCACATGCATAAAATGAGTTCCAGAGTTGCTGGTTGCCCTGGGGCTTTTCTACATAAGTTTGTTTATAATCTCTTTAAAGCACTACTTTGAAAGAACAGATACAAGAATACAATTAATGAGTATTGGATAATGATGACTAACGTGTGAAGAAACATTTTTCTTAATCTTTGCCAATTTTAGTCAGAATGGGGGTTTGGCTCAGAGCAAATCACCAGTTTGAACCAAAAAAGAGAATCACTTAAAGTAGCAACGTGAAAATAATCAACAAATTACATCAAACCAATCRACAAAAGCTTCCAGATCTTTTTGTTTGTTTTCTGGCTTTTTGTTTCCTCCTGGGACACTCTGCAGCCAGATTTTCGGGCYGCGCTCTGTGAGCATGGGAACCTGGAAGGATTAGTTTTTAAAGGAAAGCCAAATTTCTCAAGACAGAACATGACTCCGGGAACTGCGGCTTTAAGGAAAAGCCCAAATGTCATAGCGTTTGAGATGGATTTGCTAACTTTTGACGAGGTTATTGTTCCTACCTGACTGCCAGGTTCCCGCAGGCCAGAACAGCTGGGCTTCGCTACGAGCCGCGAACACGGAACACGGCACGGCTGCCGGGAAGGCACCCTCGGAAGCGGCCTGGTGTTTGCAGCCCGTAGGTGCCAAACGCGCTGTGTTATGAGACCCGCACTAAGCAGGGATGCAGGGCTTGGAGGGGGAGCAGCATGGAGAACCTCGTGAGAGAGGCCTCGCGCTTACGCGGGTCTCGGTGGCTCCGGTTTGCTTCCTGCATGGCAGGATATGGAATAATGTGAGAAGCGAAGGGTGGAGCCRGGCGCTTGCGTGAGTAACATCTGCAGGACCGGGCCTGACGCTCTGCCCATTGAAAGCTRTCGGCATCGCGCCAGCGCCGGCAGTGGGAGCAGGACCGGGGCCAGCGAGGCAAAGGGGAGCTCACTGGGCTGTCTGCAGGGCCGGCTCTCAGAGAAAGTAATGAAAAGGAAGGTTTTATGTTGATGTCCCCTGTGCCAGCCCCGTGCTGAGGGCAAGGAAGGTCTYTATCTCAGTTTGGAATGGGGTGCTGTAGCTGTAGTCCCAAGTCTTATCCTGAAGTTCTTCTTTTCTTCTTCTTAGTGTATTTCATCTTACTACTACCAGTTTTCYTTTCCTGCGAAATTTAGTGGATGATGGCATTTTTCTGTCTTTTGGTACCCTCCAGTTAAGCTTCTGATATGATTTTTCATTTCAGATGAGGGTGTTTTGGGCTTGTTTGTTGAAGTGTGGTAAATCACTGGAGAAATAAGTCTCCTGATTTGTAACTGCTGTGTTGTCTCTAATAGCAAATCATATTAAAAATGGCCTTTGCATTCGTCAGTACAGGTGCCAGGTCTGTGTAATTTTAGCTTGTGGTAGTGACAAATGGTCTTTCTGGGTAAGAGAAAAAAAAATAGTAAACCAAGGTGAGGGTTGAGTAAGGGAAAAAATAAAGCATATATAATTACCTCCTAAAAAATAGTAGCATGGGGAGATTTCAGGAATCCTGTGCATAGGACCGTCACAGTTTTGTGAACTATATGTTTGCTTACCTTTGTAGTGGAGACATACTACACACAAACATACCTCAGTGACCCATTTGAGAACTTCTGTGTTTAAACAAGAAAAAAAAAGTTTTCCCATTTACTGTTTTCCCACATTCAGCTTGTGGGCCCCAGGCAGAGCTGTTGAAACACGAGCACATCTGAAACCRTGTTTTTATGTTACTTAGGGAGTACTTCAAGCATCAAACATGATAGTAACAATACGCAGACTGTACTGTAGTAGACCCAGAGCTGAAATGTGTGTACTTGAGTTCCTTAGAYGATAAAGTGCTTCTTTCGCTGCCATTATTTTGCTTTGCTTCTCCAGCACTGTTAATTTTTGGTTTTCTTATGTGTCATGAGGTGTTTTCCAACACTGACTACAATGACTGCACCAATCTTTTTGCAAACCTTATTTTTCAAAAGGAAAGATGATCAGTGACTTTTTAGCTAGACTTTTAAAATTTGCTTGACATGTACTTTGGAATTGGCTGGGGAGCTCCTTTAAACTTGCACTGAAAAGTTCCCTCAGTTAATGACTGCAGCTTAGTCTGCACTGGAAAATGTTGGTACGTCAGCGAGGTTTGTGCGTAAATCAGTCTCCTAACACATTGAGCTGTGCCAGCAAAAACTGCTGGAATGTAGATGAAACGATTCTTTAAAAAAAAAAAAAAAAAAAACAACCAAGGATTACTTCGCTAGTATAGCTCATTTTTTTCAAGAAAGGGCTTTAAATTATGCTGGCCACAGGACACTTCTCTAGCTTAGTCTAGTTAGGGGTAGCACTGTGTAGCTTTACAAACTCCTCTGTGTGCACTCATGCTGGGAGAGGGAAATATTTCCTGTTGCCAAGATGGACTCTTCTCAGAAGCTCTTGCCAGCCTGGATTGCTTAGACCTAATACCATTTTTTGTTTTCAAGTTAATTCACTTAAATTAGTTTAGTTCCATGCTTGAAAGAATGTTTCTTCAAGGCCATGCGGTCAGCAGGAGTCAAGTTGCAGCCTGATCTAGGTTCAGGGTTGACCCTGCTTGGGACAAGGTGTTCAGTGACACTGAAGATCTCCCAAGGCCTCTTCCAGTCTGAATGGTCACCAGTTCTGGTTCTTCCCTGGAGGACTGTAACAACACTGGTAAACTGTAAGTTTACATTTTTTGTAGTTTTTCCATCTTGTAGATGGCTATGGTCCATCTGTCATCTCCTTCTTGCCCTAAGTAACCTCCATTGAGTAGCTGAATAAGGGAAGGCTTCCCAACTCATCTTTCGGTGTTCGAAAAGCTTTTTTAGGATCTTTTCCTTCTCTGTGGCAGAGAGATGGTCACTCAGGTTGATTTGCTGAGGGTGGCTGTGGCGTGTTATGGAACTCTACGTCCCTCTCCTGCTTCTTTGCCACTGTTTTGGCACTGCTTGTGTTCCCAGCCCTGCAGCACCTCTCCAGGTTCCTGTCTCCACATGCCGGATTGCGGGAGCTAGACAGCCAGCAGCGCTGTCCTAGGGCCAGAGCCAAAGAAGAGGAGCAAAAAAGACGTGAGCAAAATTCTTTCCTTGGGTGAAGCTCTGTGCTAGGGGTCTTAGGTTATTTACTTGGAATGATGGATCCAAATCTGTCTAGCAGTTTGAAGGTGGGACTTGTAACTGGAAGCCCTCTTGTCACTCTTTTTTAACACTATCATATTCCAGCAGTGTTGCCACTTGAGCTTGGTTTGGAGCTGTGGAGTCCACAGGGCTGTGAAGAAAATCCTGTAACTCCCATCTTACTTTTCTGTTGCTGCACCCACCATGCACTTAGACTTCCCGTTTTGTTTGTTAACTCATTCTTAGGCTAAAGCCAACGTAAAATCCCAGTCTGTGCTATGGGAATGCTCAAATCCTGCAGGAAAAACATACTGTAAGGCAGGCAGGACGATGACAAGAACAACGACTTATTTCTGGACTTCAGAGCCACTCAGTCAGCAGTAACTTGGACACCACGAAAGCCTGGCATGGAGAGCACTAAGCCAGCAGAGGTCCACAAGGATCTCCGCAGAACCGTAATCCGGGTTGGCTGAACTGTTGTGTCAGCCAGAGAAACAACCCCTGGTGTAGGGTATTAATTAGTTAAAGTGTCTCACACTGGTAGAATTTCCGTTTTTGTTGCTAGAATTGATCTATTTTATGATCCAGWGCATTAGAGGAAGCCAATTATGCTGCCTGTGCTTTATGAAACTCTCCTTACAAGATCACCACTCCTTCCAGGGAGCTCCTTTGCAGCTGGTGTGGTGCAGGTCATAGCACGGCCCTCTCATCCTGGTTGGCTTTCAGCTCCTGCTGTTCCCTGCAGGTCCCTCTTGATTGCTGACATTCTTGATGCCTGTTTGCCTGACAACCGTCAGACTGTCACTGGATTCCTTGTCTGAAGCCCATCAGTGAAGCAGTTCAGCCCAGCTYGCTTACAGGGATGATTATCCCATCCTTTCCCTTGTGATCCGAGTTAAAGCTTAATTTTCAAAGTTGAAGACAGGTGAGCATTGCTGTTAGTGGCATGTGAAAGCTCACCTGCAAACAGGTTCATAGTAAGCTTTTAGGATCCAAGACAGGCAGACAGACAGGTTAACAATATGATATATTGGTGGTGAACGTGCATCAGGTTGTGATAGCATTCGTGAACTGCTGGGCTTTTGGCTCACGGGGTGCCTTTCATTTTGGGTGGTTTGTTTATTTTAAGTTTTACTTTGAGATGTCACTTGGCAAGAGTTTTTCCTAGCCGTGTTTAACAATAAACTGTTATCTGGAGGTGGGTGTAGATTTGATAATAGTAGTGTTTACAGAATGGTTTGTTTTGTTTTTTACACGTCTTTCATGTGCATATTTGGGGGCTGCTTTCTTTGCAGAGCTAATAATGAGAAAGTTCTACAGGGTTTAGGGCAAAACAATCTCTTCCTCCCTGGCATCCTGTGTGGAATTTCTTTCRCTTCCATAAGGAAACCCAGCGGAGCAAAGCCTTTTGAAAAGACAGCAGTTTGGGGTTCACTTTCTGTCATCTTGCCACCCTCCTTCTGGACATGCTTCTCTACACTAGCTGCAGATCACCACCGTAAATCGCTTCCAAGACTCCAGCAGCCCTTGCYGCTCCATGTCCTTGCTTGTTAGCAGGGCCATAAGGTTCTGGTGTTATTGCAGCACAGCTCTTTTATTGATACCGCTTGGTAAGAACCAGTTTATGAAACACTTYGGAGACCAGTTTATTCTGCTTTGTGTTTGTTAGCCCTATCTGATCACGTATTTCTGCTCCTGTAGGACTGAGCTGGACCTCGGGAAACCTGAGTAAGCTCCACAAGCTGCAGTCATGCAACCAGGCTGCAGGCGGGTTCCCTGGGGGTTGAGCTCAAAACTCTGAGGTCTTTGGAGGGAACCTGGAAAATATTATCTGGAAGTGGATGCGGAAATCCAAAGCAGCCTTATTTTTCCAAGATACTGGATACAAGTAGCCTACTCAGAATGAAGACATTCCTCCTTTTCCTCCTTTAACATTCAGGACATTAACGCTGTGGGAGTGGAGATGGAGGCTGCTCTTTAGCAAGTTGTGCATGAGTTGATTTTAGGCATTTTTAATCAGCCATGGCATGAGGTTCACTGCATCCGTGGCTCAGTTCCTCCTACAAGTAGGATTTGACTTTGGATTGCCAAGCTCCCRTGTTATCCAGCTCCTCTGAGGACTGGGATAACATGAAGGTTCCGGCTTGCAGGGAGCTGCGTTTTTGTTCAGTTTCCATATTGTTCACTCCATCTAAGTTAGTTTAGAGGAACTGTTTTATAATGTCAGGTACCCCATCAGCCTACACGGGCATGATGCAGCTCTCTTCCTACATATTTGCTTTCATCCAAGTTGTACAGTATGAGGAAAGACTTGGCATTGTCTTTCTGACTTACCAAATCTTGCATTAGTCATGTCTTTGGGAGATGGTGGCAGTTTTTCACCTCCCACGCTTAGCCTAGATACAGACTTCCATCAGGCTCAATATGGATAAAAAAAAATCTTAATTCTCAGGACTCCTTTGACTGCAAATGGAAATAATTCATAAATGTTACAGCTTTGTCTGATGAGATTGGTAGCCTAGGCTATCAGCAGTATTTTTGCTTCCCTTCCCCCGCTTGCTGTCGCGGCAGGGGGAATTGCATCATTTTTTAATAAGATTAGAGCTATTTGCATTTTAAGGTGTTCAGGGTATTAGCTGGCGGTGTGTCAGTTTAGACTGTCTGAGCTGGCTTTGGTCACCTCCCATAAGGGTTAGAGAGTTCAAGAATATTGTGCCGTGCTGAACCGAGAGTCTAGACATGTCTGGAGAGATCCTTAGTTTTTCAGGGTTTGTCTGAGCTTTGTTTCAACCGGGGTGTGAAAGCTATAAAAATGACACGCTCGCAGCAAGGTTGGAAAGTCATTTGAGTACTGTGTGGGTGGGAGGGCCTCTCTCTGTGCTCCTAGTCAGGGCTGGTGAAGGGGCACCCACTACAAAAACACACGAGCAGATGAAAGACCCTTTGTGCATGGGGTGCCAGGGCTGGGGTTTGCTCCTCGTGGCGTGAGGTGTGCCCTGCGAGGTCCCCCCTCGCAGGCTGTGTGCTCGGGCCGGTACRTGGCAGCCTTTGCTGGCTGTCACGCGGCTGTGACCGCCCTTCCTCAGGCTCCAAGCAGGCAGGAAACCCCTCAGAGGGTTGTGGCCCCTGGAGGCCCCGTGGTTGCGGCTGTCCCCATGTGTTCCCCGTGTCCTGACCGAGCCTGCACCGCGGAGCCTCCCTACCTGCTGCCTCCTCGCTGCCTGAGAGGCTCTTCTGCCATGAAGAAGGGCTCATTCCTTTTCYTGACGCTATTTCAGCAAACCTAGTCCGCTGGAAAAGAGTGTATGATCTGGGAATGCGTCTTTCAGCGGAACGTTCTGAAACAAGGAGCGCTGCTGCTCATCTGCCACAAATTCACTTTTGACCAGTCGAGAGTTTAATGGTCTTAACAGGAATTAGAAAGTTGCCTGAGCCTTGACAGATGCTGTYGTGTGTTAGATGCTGTCTGCAGGGTCCCTGCCTGCCGGGGTCATCTGGATAGGTGTAGGTACCTCCGTGAAGTAGCACTCGAAGGTGGGAGTGCTGGAGAATACGCCATAGAGAACACTTGGCAACTGCGGACAGATGGACAAAATGCCCGTCTTGCACACTGTCCCTTCCCCAAAGAGCTCGTGTTTTCCCAACCGGCAGATGAAGAAACCTGGGAAAAGGACAAAGGAGCAATAACCTCAGTGAAATATCCCTGCGGAGCTTTCCTGGAGAGGAGTTAAGGCCGAACAGCAGCGCTTTCCGCCTGCAAGCTCCTGCGGGCCAGTTGCATTCCTGAGCACTCTTCAGCTCTCGTGGTAGTCGGAGTATTTTAAAGCCCTAATTCCTGGAACTGTATAAATAAGAATGTCGTGTTTCATTTGAAAGAGACCGCAAAGCCTGTTTCTAGCCTTCGTGACTGCAGTTTAGATCTTCAGGACATGGCCTTAGTAAACTCAAATGGCTCTAAACAATAGAAAGCAAAGAAAACACTGTGGGATTTCCATTTTTTGTTTTTAATCTTGGGATTCATTTCAAGTGGGCAATAYTACAATTATCAAACCTTCATGGTCAGTAATGCCAAAGGCTCTAGGATTTAACCACCTCAGCAGATAAATTTAATTTGAAGTAAGTGTGGAAATCGACAACATCCGATTTTTTTTCCCCTAATTATTCAGGCACCATTGGTGATATATTTGTGGGTTTGTATGTTTAATACAGGCTTTGATGTTTTCCCTTATGTGATTTTTTATTATATAAATAGTGTCCTTGTTTCTTGGTGTTTGTTGTTAGTGTGTGCAAATACATTCGTCTTTTGTTTCACCCTTCCCTAGTGACCTGTTACGTTTAGTTGTAGGATATGCAGAAAGGAAATAATTAGTCTAACTTTGATCTGCCCTTGAAATTGCTCCGTGCTTTTAAGCTAGTGCAGAAAATGAACAATAACTTTCAGCAACTAAGCACAAAGTGAATATAGGCTCTGTACATTGTTGTCCTAAAATAGCCTAAAGAACCGCCTTTTTACAAATGGATTCTCTGCAGAGACTTTTCTTCCCAGTGCTGAGATGCTGCAGAAAGGGTATTTGTGTGCCAGGAACCCCTGAACTGTGAAATCAGAGGAGACAGTTAAATCATCGCTTCTGAGCACCTGCTTAGGTGCATATTACATCTTACCCATTTACTTTTACATAGTCCCTCACCTTAATTTTCTCTTTTTTGCATTTTTTTTACTCTGTGATTTTTAGACTGCAGCCTTGCCATTGCTTCATTTCTGTTTTTCTGTAATTTTTTTTAGCTGGCTTGGCACACTGTATTAGCAGATTATTAAAGGTTCCCTGCTCCAAAGAGTTYGGAGAAAAAGAATTCCACCAGAAGTTATTTGAAGTGGGCTGTGAAATTTGCAAACCGTTATGGGAAAACAAAGTAGAGTTTTCCATTCCTGCTTTGCACAGCCTGTGAGGAAAGCAAACCCAAGCAGCATTTTGATTTGTCTTTTCCAGCTTCTTGTTGTGAAAGGATTCGGTTGGGTAATACCGAGACAGGATTTGATCTGTGTGTCCTTCTAGTTTCTTTGCTGTTACTGGAGTTGAACTTTTCAAATAATGCTTATTTATTTATTTAAAAACTTTAATCATTTAATGCTAGGARGGAACTTTATTTGTAGTTATATCTGGGCTTTTTTTCCATAGTRTTTCTTTTACTGTTCAAAAGAAGAGGGCATTTGCAGCTCAGAGTGCACCACTGATGCTAATTTCTGCTGTTACCCCCATTTAGCCTGGCCTTGTGTTTGCTGCGGGTGCCTTGGTGGGGGATTGTCCTCCTGCAACACAAAGTTGCCTTGATGACTTAGCAGGTGGTGCCTGTAGAAGGGAAACACTCTCTGTTTAAATTCCTAGAGGGGTTTCCTTATGGTTTTTATTTATTTATTTACTTTTATGATTTATTTTCTGACAATGTCTTGGCARCTGGTGAGCTGAATGTAGCCAGGGTGGGAAACAGTGGAAATGAGCATTTTACTCTTTATTACTCTCTTTTCCTAAGCAATTAATTTCTTTCTGGTCATGGTGGTACATGTCACAATAGCAGATGTAAGGACTGTTCTTTCTAAATTACACAGTGCTCAGGCCACTAGAGCTGTTAGGAKTCTTCACTGAGAGATCTTGGTGTTCCTGTATAACACAAATAAATAATGAGAGCGAACTAATTTTTCCCAAATGTTGTTAACAAGCATGGATGAAGTGTGAAACCAAGGTATTGTAGATCTCCAAACCCACCGCATGGTTCGTAGTATTTATTACTACTGTTTGTATGGTCTGTTACTGTAATTCAGCCATGGTTTCTAGTGGAGTATGTATGTGTGCATTAGCTATGTGTATTTGCTGCCTGAGCCCTCGTATTCTGCTGCTTTCATTTGACATCCGAGGACCCCAGAGCTAGATGCAGCAGCACGTGAAAGTGTTCTTACACATTTCAACCTGTTATGATGCTTAATTATTTAGGTTTTTGAAAAGATGTTTAGCCCTTGCTGAAAGGTATTTAAAGTGTATACAGCAGCAATGGTTATTATTCAATGTATACTTGTCCATAAGTGCACAGAAAGGTAGAGGTGATAGTTTTGCTGGATCTGCATGGCTGGGAAGTAAATGTGAATCGGAGTACGTACCTCTCAGTTGTGTTTTGCCTCTAGCAGCTTTCAGAATCACAAATGCACATTTTTAATGACTAAATGCAACATTAATAGGGAGCCGTTCTGCCCCAATTGTTTCATTAGGGGATGGACTTGCCATAGACTGCTGTTAAGCAGGCAGGTCTGTGTGTGATCAAGGTGTGCCCCCTCTCCCTGGCAAGGAAGGAGTGCTGGAGGGGCGCCTGCTCCCTACGCAGGCCTTGGGGCGCCGGCTGGCCCGGGAGGTCCCAGCGAGAGGCCGTGCCGCGCGGCTCTGTGCATCGCCCTTCTCTGTGGAGGCTTGGGCTTTGGTTCAGTGCTGCCGCAGAGGCGAGCRAGGCCGAGCAGCAGCCCCGAGGCTGCGTTTTAGCAGTGACGTTGCCATGAATAACCTGGCCCCTCCTTGGTGTGTGTTTGCGTGCAAACCCCTGACAGTGGCGGAGTGCTTGAAAGGTGAAGGAGGACCATCAGGCTGTCGCCTTCCCCTCCTCCCCCGTTTTTTAAGTGAAGCACTGCTGCACTGTAGGGATTTAATGGCAGAAGGCAACCCTTCGGAAAGGCAGCATTAGCCTCTCCCTGGTTTCATGTCCCCGTTTCAACTGCCCCAAAGTGCAGAGCGACGCTGTGCTGGGTGCTGAGAGGAGAGGCCAGGGCACGGCGAGGCCAGGGAGCAGCCTCCTGTGTGAGGAGCGAGTGCCCGAGCCCGAGTGAACGGGATCCTGGATTCCCCAGGTCTGCAAAAGGACAGGGAGTTTGTCCGGATGCTCCCAMGGAGCTCCTGTGGAAGGAAAGGACACGATGAACCCAAAGCGGCGCGACAGCCTTTGGGAGCCTGGCCTGAAAGGAAGAGCAGTTGGAAAAGCCAAAGCTAAGGGTGGCCTGGAAAATCCCCAGGGCTGCCAGCGTTGAAGTGAGACATGGAGGAGACCTGGTTTCCCTCGATGGCTCGTGTGGCTTGCACACGCTGCGCCACTGGCCAGGGCAGGGTGAGCACCGCCACGAGTGCTCGGCTCCCTGGGAATGGGTTCCCTGTGACTCTCTGCGCCCCAWGGGTCACGGAACAGGAGTGGGAGGCCGACAGGGCGGCGAGACGCCGTCACCTGCGGTGCCACTGGCAGCAGCTCCCCCGGGCCTCTTGCTCTGCATCGCCGGGGAGCTGGAATCAAGGAGGAGGAGCAGAAGGACTCTGGGAGAGCGGGGGCAGAGCTGCGTGCAGACTGCACCACGTCCCTAGAGATTTTGCAGTGTCACTTACACGGTAATTTAACATACAGAACCAGCTCGGGAATGGGCAGCAGAGGACACTGGAAAGCACAACCCCAACACAACCCCAACACAACCCCCAGCTTTTGGTAGATGTAAAGAATGTCTGGGCAGAGCTTGGTCATTCTGTGAGGCTCAGCACGGCCCTAGAAGCTCATGGGGGAACTGCACTTTGGCATAGTTGGGTTGGGATCGCATGGCCCTGCGTTGAGACTGAGTAGTGTTCTCGTGCAGGCTCTGCTGTCTCAGGTGGGCTGTCCATTCAGCAGGCAGGCCGTGACATGGCGTGTGCTCTGCGAGGTTGGAAGCAGGCCGGGCATCGTAGTTTTGTTTGGGATTCATTTAGCACCGATGCATCCACCTGGTGCAGCAGAAAAGCCTGTGTCATGGGCACCTGCCAATGGGCTGTGCAGTTGAGCAAGAGCGTTTCTTCCTGACGTGGAAAACTGCCACAAACTCTGTGTGAGGCTCGGGTGGCTCTGGAGGGGGTGGGTGCTGGTAAATCCGGCCGGGACTGTGCTGTTGATTTATGTGCTAGCCCCTGCCCGCAGGGATTAATTGGCCAGCAGATCTCCAGAATGCAGAATTTGATGTTTTTCATTTGGCTTCTTGCTGCCTGTCTGTTACCTCCTGCTGCTTAGGGAAAACTGYGCTTCTGCAGCTTCCTCCCTTAATCCTCTTTGACTGGACTTCAATTTTAGCTGAGTGGTACCTATATGCCGGGGAGGGAGAGGTACTGAACATAAGACCACACCAAGGGCTTTACACTTGTCTCCCRGCTCGCTGCATAGTGAGGATAAGTCGCCACTGTTTTCCCAAATCCCTATTAGTTTTTCTTCAAAATGAAGCGATTAACTTGTGCTGTAAACTTCCCTTGTCTAGGGCATCCGAGCCCTGTGCTGAGCTTGACAGCATTCAAGATCTCTTGCCCACACAGACTATTAGGTTCTGCTTATCCTTCGTTTCCACTGCCTGGTGAAATATTAGATAACGGGGAAAGAGCTTATCTTACATGCGTCTGAACTGACAAATATGGCAGCCTTTCAGTAAAAAGGCTAATGCAGATGAGGCCCCTTTCCTGGCTGGAATAAGAATGAGCCTCGCACTTGTCTTGTGCCATTGACGATGGTCAGATGCGTACAATGTGATTTCCATAGCAGCCAGACAGCCGGAGTACCTAATATCTACCTGTCTAGTCAATACATCAGCTTTGCTGGAGCAGAGAGCTGAAGTTTGTCATTGAGACTTGTTTCTAATGCATCAGGAATGGATCTTTTACCGGCACTCCAGAGTAAACATTGTAAGTGGTGTGAATTTATTTACTGTCGGTGACAAATAACTGTGTCGGGCACTTTTGTTTTGCTCCCTGAATAAGATATTCTGTGCAAATGCCCTTATGGATTTAATTTTTGTATTTTTAAGCAGCAAAGGCTGGCAGACGGGGGGAGCAGAAGGGGGATTTCTTACTGTTTGAACAACGCTTGTAGGTTAATATTAATCTCCCTCAGTGCTTCCATACATGAAAAATTAGTGTAATAGTTTTCAGAGGGACCCATTTCAGGAATTAACAATTTGAAGGGARGAGCTGGCCAGTATTGACCTGATACCAGTAGTGAGGGAGTCTGTTTTAAAACCTCATCTGAAAAACAGTCGTTATTGTGGCGGGTTCTGCGCGCACGGGGGAGTGAAGAAGGAAGGTGACGGCTGCTTTGCCTGCACAGTGGTGAATGGATCTCTTAGTTCACAAGTTTCTTCACTTTTCTCGGGTGTAGACCTATGCTCTAATGTTTCCATTTTCAGAAAGGGAATACTCACCATTGCAGGGTGGCACAGTTCTGCATTGCTTTCACACAGACTCTCTGGGAAATCTTTGTCCCAGTTGCAAATCGTGATCTGTACGTGTATTATCAAACCTGCTTTGCCATCAGACTTTCAACCAGCAGCCAAAAAGCAGTGTCAGATCCCCATGAGCACGGGTAACCTCTTCAGGAACGGGAGGAGAGCAACTAATGYTTGGGCAGCTACAGTAGCTTGACATATCAATGGGCTCTGAATGGAGCACCAGGAAAAAGTTGCTAGTTGGGCAAGCCRTACACCGCTGGAGAGGGTGCTGAGCTGCTGCCAGCCCACCCCGGCCCCTTGAGCTGTCCTGAAAACAGACTGTACGGGATGGGAGACTTAGAGGCTGTGTTGGCCGGCGAGCCACGCTTGTGCGTGTGGCCCTGAGGGAGAATTCAGGTTTGGGATTTGGGATGGAGGTTTATAGAGAAAAGAAAAAGCAGCAAGAAAAGTTTAGCCTATGTTTCAAACAGTTGCAGAATATCAGTTGATCTGCAGGGTTTTTGTTTTTTTTTTGGTTTTTTTTCCTTTTTTTCTTTTTTTTTTCTTTCATATAAACACGGTTAATTCTAGCCTTGAGTAAGGCGCTGTCAATTCAATTATTTAGTTTATAGCTATTGACTTGCTTTGTAGCAATTTCCCTGCATATAAAATGAGCACTTGTGTATGTATTTTACAGGATMGCATGCGTGAAAATTAAATAACATCTATAAAACATTCTGACTATGCGAAACAATAGGTATATGCTAACTATTATGGTATTTATTTAGTGCTTTGATAGCTATGTTGCAAAACAAATGAGGAGGTGGGGAATTYCTTTGGGAAAGAAAAATACTCGGTGCCTGCCTCGATCTGCATTAGACATCTGCACTGTGAAGTATAAGCAATGCTGAAAGATGTGCTGAGAAAACAAATGGGTTACGGTACTGTCATGCTAGAAATGGGAAAATGTGTAGGCAATAGAGAAACTACTTCAGTTACAGGCAGAATTGTAAAGTATTAACTGAGGAAAAATAGCAGCAAAGATAAAACACGAACATTTTAGAAACTGGGACTCTGCCAGTTTATGCAATGGAAAATCACACTGTGCTAAAAAAATCAAGAACAACAACAACTTTTTTTTTTTTTTAAATAGAAGGACAGACCCACAAAATTCTGAGATTTAACACTAGGAAACTCAACTCTTACCACTAAAAGTGAAAAGAAAACTTTCTGAAAATGTTTGGAGATGTTCAGGTTACAGCTTCCTTTGAGGAAGATGCCTAAAATGGACAAAAATTGTAATCTGGGTTTTGATAGCAAGAAATACAATAGATCATGAAGGACAAATGCCCAAGTCCTTTGGAATTCCAAATATCTAAGTTAGGTGACTAAAAGAAAGAAAAGTTCAGGTTGAGTGCAGGTTTGGTTTGTGCGACAGATTCCTGTTCCCTATATGCATGATCTGGCATTGAGCAATTCCCTTCTCATTGTCTTCTGTGTGTAAAACAGAAACCATCTGTATTGACAACAAGGTAAAGGTGATGGACGTGTCTGAAGAAACAGSATGAGGACAGTGATGGGTGTGCCATTTCTCATTAGTGTAGCCGAGTGGYGCTCACGCAATGCCAGGCGTCTTCCCGGTGGGAAATGCAGGGAAATGGGAGGTACAGCAGCCCCTCGGCCTCGCTGCACTTGCCTGGCGTCGTGCGGCACCGCTTCATGGGCTTGATGCATGCGCCGTCCGTGAAGCGCTGCGATGCTCCGGTGAGACCGTTCTGTGCGCTCAGTGACGTGGAGCGATCTGATCCCTGGGAACGGAGGCGATCCAGGGAGTTGYGTTGCTGTGTGGGATTTATCAGCTGGACCAACAGAAGAGACGAACGAGCCAAGCACATGAGCTGTTGTTAGGTGGTGTAAACTTGGAGCCTAAATGACTGCAAGTTTGTTTTATATTTACTTGAGACTGCAGAGATAGAAGAATTGGCATCTGTGCAATAGATCTGCTTTAGGCTGTATTTTCTGCACAACGTGTGGTGGGTATTATCAAGCAGTGGAAGAAGAGGTCCATGTCATCCTCTAAAAATCTTGCGGCTGCTCTTCAGACCACGTTCAGAAGGGGCATTTCTGCCAGTGTTAATTTCGTTTAAAAGAATTTGATGCCTKGGTCTGGCTTTAACAGACTGCAGTGTGTACGTGAAATCCTGATTGAGAATCTAGTCGCCTGCGGATGATTTGTGTCAACGTGTTTGAGAATGTGCTGTGCTGCAAGGAAAGGGTTCCTTATGTCATGTTGCTGACCTCGGAGCAGGGGTAACTGGGGCTAGAAAGCTCCCTAAAACGACAGTAACATCGCAGGGGGTTGAGAGGTATTTGGTTGCAGAGCGCATCATGTGTGCATCATAGGTCTTTCCAAGTGCGTGTCCGAGGTGCGGTCATGCAGTCCCACAACTCGTTTATCCATGAAGGGCAGAAAGCCTGGTCTGAGCTCGTGTTCAGATCAGTCTGTTGGGTGTCCTAAAATCCCCGGCAAATCCCCTTAGCCCGTTTGGTAAATCTGCGACTGGGATTTGCTCTTGTGACAGCACATCCCGAGCGCGGTAAAAATAGCCCGTCCCCGGMGCCGTGAGCCCCACTCGCGTTCCGYRCTCAGCGGGCGCGCAGGTTGGAGGCTGCCCAAGGGCTTCACAGGGACGCCCAGCGCGGCCACCACGCCGATGGTCACAGGGCCGCGTCGCACGGAGGGTTCTCCCGGCTCCATCCTGGCAGGTTGGGAGCACTGCGGGGAGCCCTTCTGAAGGGCAGGACTGCGGCATCCCGCTGCCCCGTGCTGCTTGGAAGCCCCGGCTTCCCCAAGCGTGCCTTGGGACGGCTGGGACAGCGTGCTCTCGCTGTGATGTCCGCCTCTCCCCACCTGGGGCTTTGCGGTTTGAGCCTGAAAACACAGCCTTTCTCCCTGGAAGCCTGCACGACAGGTCGGATTTATTCAGCTTTAATCCCTTACCTTAATCCTAGTGAAAAACATGGTATTTATCAAAAATTTCAACCCTGCCAAATTTGGAGCATTAGCAGTTTTGTTATTCCAGCTGGCGGATGGCTCCAAGTGASAGTGGGTGAACATACCTCATACTGCTTTTTTACTGTGTTCACATGTGTGTGCCCACATGCATATATATGCAAAATAGGAGAGCGTTGCTTTTTTCTTTTTTCTTCTCTTTTTTACGCCTGAAAACACTTCATGCTTCATCATTACACACAGTTTCACACACACAAAATCATCCAACCCAAATGGGATGTAAGGTCTCTCTTTGGAGTGGATTTGATGCTACTGGTGAGTCACCCATGTCAATGTACAGTTGTGCAGAGCAGGAACATGCAATGGAGTCGCTGAAAATGCAGCCTCCTGTCCAAAAATACCAGCCAACCGACTGTAAGACACATTAGCTGTCAGCTCCCAGTGTGTCTGATGAGATTTCAAGCAAATTTTGGTTTTGCTGTCGCACACAGAAAAATGCTCTTGCAGCTGTTTGGGGCCTGCCCTTTTCTCACTGGAATCACTTGGCATTTTGCCACTGGGCGGATTTGGAAAATGCACCTTTGTGGTTCAGGAGCTTGCCCGGCATTTTCCAAAGTGGCCAAGCTGCCCAAATTCTGTGTGGTGCCAGTACCGGATAGCGTGTGAAGGCTGAAGGAAGGGGGGCCTTCATGGGTGCAGAGGCTGCGTAGGTGCAGCGTGGTGTGTGAACCCAAGAGGAGGAAGCACGGGAGCTGGCATAAGGCCTGGAGGCCTAAGGAGACACCTGAGGTCACTGGCAGGCCTGTGACAGAGCTGAGGAGACAAGCCGGATCAGCTCCCCCCCATAGCTATCAAACCATGCATCTACCTAGGTCYCTTTTACGTCATGCACTTGGGACTGTTTTGTGGGGTTTTTGCATGCGAGATGTTTTTCCTTTTCTCTCTCAGTCCCTGGGTAGAACCTCCATTCCCTGAGGCCCATGAAGCCCTTCCAGTGTTAACGGTAGCCTAGGTGCTTTAGGGCAATACTGGTAGCACAGGATGAAAGTGGATGGAGAAGCAGTGTCAGGAGGAACCCCCTCAACCTCTGTAGGGTCTCTCTCCCAGATCATGTTCAGAAACTTTCCTCCCTCGCCATCTTCTTGGCCTTTGTAGCATCCCTCCTCACAGAGCAATGAGATGGTGGTTCTTCACGCATGAAGCAGCTTAGGCTTTGTGTCCATCCTTTTGCTTCAACCTTGGAGCAACTGTCTCGATAGGATGGCCTGGAGGCGTTGGGCAACTTCACGCCTGATATGAGAGGTTAGTGATGGTCAGGGTTGGCCAGCTGCCTCCCTGTTGCAGCCATAGTGCCCAGAGAAGGAAGTGCCTGGAAATTGTGGGTTCCGCTGATTCTGGTGAAAACAGGAACACCACACATCATAGTGTGGGTGTGAGCGGCTTCGTTTTAGGTAAAATAGGTGTGGTTTTCGGGTCCTACCGAGTTGCTAGGATGCTCCTCATTGAGTGATTTGGAAATCTTTTTTATTTTTTTAGAAGCTACGCCAGTTTTGACATGCTGCTTTAATATTTTTCTGGCTGCAATATGGCAAGACATAGAAATCTTATGTTGTCATCACACAGAGCTGTGAAGCATTCTTTTTTTTTCCCCCTCTTCTTTTGCTTTCTCTCTCTTGCACTCTGTCATATGGAAACCAGATCAAGATTATGAAATTATTGCCCACAAACTGTGATCTTTTTTCTCTTTTGTGGTGGGAACTGACAAGTCAGTGATGGCTTAGTGCTGTTTGTACTAGCTGTTCATGTTGCACACATTTGTATGTATCAGGAAGCGCCGAACTTGGCCTGCTTTTCAGTTGGCACACAGGCTGGTGAAACGTCAGATTTTTAATCGTGATAAAGTTCAGGAAAGAAAAAATTACGGCAGATGTTTCCTTTTGTCAGAGCTGAACTGGATCATTAAAATGTGATATGATGTACTATGAACGAGGCAGTGTAAACACCATCCTTGTGAACATGTCAAAAAGACTGAAGAATGTAGACCATTCATGGTAATGTTAAAAACCATGTGGTGCAAACGCTGTATTACCAAGCTACTTCGTTTAAAGGCAAAGTATGAATCTGATGAATTTTTATTGCCTTTATACAAAATGAAAGGATAACACAATCTGTTTTGGCAAAAATAGCCTAGTAGCTTCTGCGACWCAGTCATCATTTTCCTAGTTATCTGCCCAAAGGTGCAATTCATACAAGCAGAGGTGAGGTATCTGARTCCCACCGAGCAAGGAGCTCTCTCTCCCAATTCCTCTTACACTAATGGTGTTCTTGGGAAGTCTTACGCCTTTACCAGCCTGAAAGAAGTGGTAGAAAGGTTGCTGTTTGATGAGGAATGCCTGTGCTGGTATGTTAGAACATAGAGCCTATGTAGAGCAGTGCTCTTTTGTGGACATATATGCACGCACTCTGGTAATTTCCYAGCTATGTAATGAGAGGCAGCCTGTGCATCCCTTCTCCTCCTTACTCATCCCTTCCCCTTCCTCTTGTGAAGACAAKGCAAGTTAGAAAGCAGGATTTTACCCTTGTTTGCTGGAACCTGGTGAGCAGCTGTGAGAGAATGACAGGAAGGATCCCAAGACCAGCCCCCTTTTTGGATTTTCTCTGCTCTCTCTGGCCTCACATCTCCTACGCRAGGAATATTGGCATTAGTTAGAAAGGAAGTGTGTTGTGTGACGCTTCCCCGTGAGCTGAATGTGTTATATCCGCAGAAGAGGCCTGGAGTAGGCTCCGATGCTTGCTCCCTGAGTTGTCAGTTTGCATGAGTTTCCTCKTAAGTTGAGTGGCTTTCTTAAAGCTTCAGCTGCTGGAATCAAGAGAGCTCACAGAGATGTCCATTTTGTCTTAAAGATTGSAGGAAAAGCTGGAAAGATGTGATCAAAGTGCATCCCACAGTGTTGTTTGCCACTTTTTAATTTGAGGAGACCCAGCTCGTGTTTTTAAATGGCAGAGGTTGGTGGTAACGTACTMTGTTATGTTACAAAATGGGGTATAAGCTATAGTAAATCTAAATCTTACTGTGAGTCCAAAATCTCCATCTGCAGCTTTCTCCTGGGTGTAATGCAAGTGCATTTAAACTGTGACTCCAGGTAATGACAGTAGTGAAAGAAAAAATTTGGGGGKGTGTGTGCATGGACACTCATCAGTTGTGTATAAACATGTATTTTCYTTTAAGTAAGACAGTAGTAGTGAACTCATTTTTGTCAAATATTCCTACAAGAYTCGGTGGTATCACTTGTTAATGGCAAAGCGTCTACAGTTATTGCACCATGGATGTTTGTGGATATGCARTATTTTTTTTTATAATTTGCATAAGTTTTTGCACCTTTCTTGCACCATAGGAACTTAATCCATCATGAAGCCTCATTAGAAGCTGCTCTRTTGTATCCTGAGGCAGATGTGAAATTTGTGTGAGTCACTGGTTTGTGATCAATCTGGAGGAAACTGAGTCTACAATTCTTAGGAAAGAAGCAGTCCATTTGGGATTCATTTACACAGCTCCTTTTGTATAAATCATTAATGCTATAAACTATCCATTATTGTTAGGAGAAGAAATTTAACAATGCAAATAAAACAAATTACTGTGGCAGAGCCATTTTATGTTTGATTGTAATGTTTAATGGTATGTTCTTGTAAAGAGATTTTCCCATCATTCAGACCTATCACGTCTGTGACTCATTTGGTTTCCATTGGTCCCCACATCCCCAATTTTTTCCTAGAGTTGTTTTCTCCTYAGCAATTTCTGTAAAAGTGCTGCAGCATGGGGTTATCCAAGGTTAATTTCCCTTACGAGTACTCATCCAGACGGCATGTATGTAAATAGTGCAAAACAAATGATAAGAAAACTATTGAATAGAAATGTAGAATATTACTCAGAAATCAATTCCCTTGTTTTACTTGCAGATTCATTTATTGGAATCAATTTACTTTCTCTTCTTCATTTTTAAATTAAATGTTAAGAGTAATTTATAATGTCATTGTAGTTTATAAAACCTTTTTTTCAGGCTTYAAATGGTGAATTTTGTTTATTTCCATTTTTCGCCATACCCTTTTGGACACCAAAGAGATTCTTCTCTTCATCCTTGACTTTGAGTTATTATATACTAGACAGCACCACCAGTGAGGTAGAGTTTCCTATCTCTAAATCAACTGGTTATATTCATGTCAGGAGTAAAACACAGCTCAGCGTCTTCTGCTTGTATTTTCTGTACTTAATTTTAATCCTGGTTCTGTTTTCTCTCTTTATCTTGGTTCTGAGTCTTAACCTTTTTATTCCTTCTTTTTTTAAWTATTCCCTGATTTTTTTAAATASCTTGCTCTAGTTTCTTGTGATTTTAGAAAGTTTTTTTTCTCCATTCGGCCTTTCTGTGCACCTTAGCCAGAGAGTACTAGAATACCTCGATAGTCTGTTAATCTGCAGTCAGGAGCCCATTATTTTCTTTTCCTGGCTGCCAGGTTGCTTGCTGGCAATTGAGATTTATGGAGCGAATAATCCACCTGGCAGGAGACTCCTTGTAACTCCAAAGAGTATGCTTTAGTGGAGGAACRAGCATTCCTTTTTTGTGTGTAAAATATCGTTAATAGCTGATTTAGCAACCTGCATTTCCAAAGCAGGACATTCAGTTTCACRTTGTGTGGTGGGTTCTTGCATATGCGTGGGTTCTAGCCCCCATGCTCGTTCTGTCCCCCGCTTCACGTTTGCTTGTTCCTGTGGTAGGTAAGCCCTTGGCGTTCTCCCTCGGGATTTTAGTGTGGTCCTTAGCACATGAATTGTAGTTCTTGTTTGAATAGACTGGGCGGGGGAAAAAAGGCACCCAAAACTCGCAAAAACAAACAAAAAAGTCAGACAGAAAACAGGCTGARGGCTGATTCATTCCTCCACTACCTGGGAATTGCCTGGAAACCAGAGGAGCTGGGAGAGTGATGCCTCAACCGCGGAAACTCCACAGAGTCCAGCACAAGGTGCTCTCTTGCATTTACTGTTGGAAAAATGAGTCAAAATGGGATTTTTTATGACTGTGGTCCTTTCTTAACTTAGCATTTTCTCTTATTTAAATGGCTACTTCTCACAAACAATGATTAGATTAGAACATCAGATAAGCCAAAAGCTATGAAATATGATCAAAATAAAGGACGAAGTGGGTTGTACTATTCTCAGTGCGGTTAATTTTGTTCCTGAGTTTTTAATAGAATTAAGTGAAGGATTGAATCAGCCAGTGACTGAATTAAGTGGAAGTCGCCGTGTAGCAGTGTTTAAGGTAACAGATACCTGCACACAGTTCTGGTTCCCGGCGGCCGCCCGGTCACGTTGCCTCTTTAGGGACACGTTCCCAGCCCGCGTAGCCCGGGCCCGCCTGCGCGCGGGGCTGCAGCGGGGTGACTCGCAGGGAGATTCTCTGTCCCGCCGGTGCAAACGGGGCTAAGGCCGGTCGGGTCTGAAACGCTGAGGACTTTCAGAACGCACGTTGTAGCTCTGCGTCCCGGCGTGAACTCTGCGTCCAGCGCAGGAAAACAGCCTGCCGCCCGCGTGGCCGCTGCCCGCYGTGCGGGCCGTGCGGCGCTGCAGGTCAAGGACTGCCGTTTTTCTAGGAAACGGGATTTGGAGGGAGCTCTTTAACTGAGGATTGCAAAGGACGATTTAAAAAAGAACCAGAGATCAATTTCACAATCTGTCCTGTTAATGCAGAGTAAAGAACAGCTTTATCAGGAAGTTAATTTAGAGGCCTAAACACTGTCGTCTTCTGCATTCAATCCCTCCTCAAAACTTGTGTCTTTGTCACTGATGTCCACACTGTTCCCATCTATTTGGTTGCTTGCACCTAGTCATATTAAAACAAACACAACAAAATAATGTGTCTGGTTATCCATGTGCTGGCAAACAAGGTCCCTGAATTCACTGTAAATGAGGAAAGCACTTTTCCTTTCCCTGGTTACGGGGCCATTTCTTGTCACCTTTTACTGACAAACACAACGTCTGACAGCCCAACTCKACTAGGAAGGTGCAAGATCCCCTCCAGAGAGGGGCAAGGGTGTCAGTTTGAGGGGTGGGGACATGAGGCCTTGGGCTGGGCAGGTGATGGGGAGGGAATGGTCCTGGTGCTGGCCTGCCTGTCCCCAGCACCTTGACCCTGCGCCCCAGTGCTGGTGCTGGCCCCAGCTCGCTCAAGCACTTTGGCTTTGGGCTGGTTTCCATGTGGGCAGCGCGCGGCCCGACCGAGAGCCAGTCTGTGACTCGGCTGCGGTGAGGGCTGTGCTGCGGGTACCGGGCGGCGGCCCCGGGCAGCCACCCTGCACCCAGCCTGTGGGGTGGGAYGGGGCTGCTGGGTCGTCGAGAAGAGCCCTGGGGCTGCCAGCYGGGCCCCACGCTGCCCTTGTGTCGCTGGTCGCCTGGTTGGGCCTCGCTGGGGCCGTGGGGGGATGACTCCCCCAGGAAGGGCACCCCCTCAGGTCAGGAAGCATCGCTCCCGTGCCTGGGTGCAGGGGCACGTAGGATGCACCGTGCGTTGACAGCTCTGTGTCTGTGCTGATCTCGGGGTGTTTCTGGCGTTGAGGTGCTTAAAGCCACTTCTCAGTGCAGGGCAGGGAAGCACTTCTGTGCAGAGGGTCAGTGCGCCCGCCGCCTTCATCGTGATGCAGCTAGCAAGGTGAATGACAAGYGGGAAAAACATCCCCTTATAGACACTAATTCCAGGATCAGCAAAAGACAGATCAGTAAATGCATCCTTTATTTTTAGCAGGAAACASGCTCCCTGTCCTTGCTGCAAGAGCAGCCTTGATGAGGCACTTGCTGAATGGTTGACACCAAACCGAGAGCTTGATTCACAGTGAAAGCTCGATGGTAAATGCTTAATAAATAGGCGATGATCCTAATCCTGTGCGGAGGGTGTCTTTGAGGATGCTGYGGGTGCCGTGTTTATGGATACAGTAGTCTGTAAGCACTCGTGACTCACGGGGCTCTACGATAATACGTCATTGAACAGATGTTTGGCGGGTAGGGAAGTGGAGAGCTACGGTGGAACGAAGTCACGGACCGGCCTTTCTGTGCAGGGCAGGAATGCCGCTTGTGCCAAGGCYGTAGTTTTGTGCTGCGAGTTAAAGCCCTTCAAGAGACGAAAAGTCACCTAAACTTTGGGGATGTTTCCTTGACTCTGGGGAGAACAAAGTGACGAACAGCACTGCAACCTCCATATTGATTTAATTCTGTTTTCGACTTCTAAACTGGGCTTCTCTGGAAGTGTCTTCTCGTTTTAAACGTGACGTCTGGGGATGACATCGCCAGTCAGTTTTGGCTCAGAAATGCTTCAGTGTACCCTTCAGCCCTAAAGCCTCAGGAGAGGAGAGTTTACCACGGAAAAGTAGTCGGGCTTGACAGCCCCCTGGGTGCACAGAGTGGGTCAGACCCACACAACAGTGAGGTCTTAAGAAAATCATAAATAAAGTCTGTAGTATCAGTTGCTTCCTGGGCACTGTGCAGAGGTGATGCGCTGGTCGTTCCAAAGGTGCTCCACATGTGTTACCTGTTGGAGCTACTTCCCTCTGCTGGCAACCGTGCTGTAGGCGGGAACACCTGGGTTYGCTCAACACGTAATTTCAGCCCCTTCTACTCTTCTCCTAACCCTGCAGGAGGACATTTGTTTGTTGGCCACGATCACTATCCCCCAGCTTGTGTGTGTTGTGTGAACTGGGACCCTAGACTCAGCYGTGTTCAGCCACACATCATCATGGTTCAATAAATCTAGAGGAGGAGAGAGTGCAGTGACAGGGGAAGGGTCCTGATGCCACCAGCCCCATGAGGCCTCCTGATGCCACCAGCCTAGGGGGTGGCTGAGAGCTGGCTCGCTGTGCTGAGCCTGTGTCTCCTCCTGGCCGTTGCTCCTCGCCTTGGAGTGGAGAGACCTTCGTGCCGAGCCTTGTCCCGTGCTGGTGAGGCCAGCACGGCGCACGGGTGCTACTGCGGTGCAGAGGGGTAGTGCGAGGCCGGGGGAGGCCCAGCCACGCTGGCGGGGCCGGCACGACGCACGGGTGCTACTGCGGTGCAGAGGGGCAGTGCGAGGCCAGGGGAGGCCCAGCCACGCTGCCGAGGCCGGCACGGCACACGGGTGCTGCTGGCACGGGAGCCCAAGGCAGCCTGCGAGGACAGGCTCACACGGGCCACCCCTGCGGCTGGAAAGGAGCCAGGCGCACAGCGTAGCTCTGCTAGCACGGGGGCAAGCGAGGGGGCCAAGGGAGGGCGGATGTGGCTGCAGGCAGGAGCTCTGCCAGAGAAATGCACGTGCCAACTGGGGCCCCTGTCTCAAAAAACACTCCGGTATCTCTTCCTTCCCCTCCCTACTCCCTTTTTTTTCCCCTTCCTAAGTTTCTGTGTGTGGATTGCTTGAGGTTATGTGGATTATTTCTCCTGGTGGTTACTGTTTTGCAATATTATACCAGCATGTGTCACTCTAATATTTTAAACACTATGACTCTCCTTRAAATGTTTCATAATAAATCTGCAACTTTGACTTCTGAAGGTTTCTCTGGTCACTTTGAATGGCTGTATACCTTCAACATGGGGAATACAAGTAATGAGAAATTGGGGATAAAAATTTCTTACTGAGCCCATTTTAAGTTATCGAGGTGGGAACAGGGTCAGAATTACAGTCTGGGCTGTGAAATAATTTGGAGAAGTTTATTGCTATGCTGGGGGGGCGATCGGCCTTTCAGGAACAACCGGCGCCTACAGACTTTGCGAACGCAGTGGAAAACTCCCGGTGTCTCTAACTTGGATATAAGGAGATGGATCTCCCAGCCTAAAGCTCGTGTGCGATACTCGATCCCAGCCGTGTGTTTTCCTCCCCCCGCYGTCCCTGGCTCCCCATGGAGCCATGGAGTGGAGCTTTGTGGCGCTCCAGGAGCGCTGCCGGTGCTTCCCGGTGCCGCGTGAGCGTGCAGCGTGTGTGAGCAGCTCCCGCAGCCGCCCGGGCCGCGGAGGGAGGGCGGGAGGGCGGGCAGGAGGGAGCAGGGCGCGGGACTGACGGAAGGAGCGCGCGGGGCTCGGGGCCGGGAATGACGCATGCCGAGCTGGATCAGAAACGCGGAAGAATTAGGAGCCTCCGAGTGTCAGCRGGCCGCGGTTTAAAGAGCACCGCGGCGGGCGGCGAGGCTGTTGCGTGTGTGGTGTGGGTAAGATATGCATCTTTCTTCTACTTTTCTCTTTCTCTCGCTCTCTCTTTCGCTGTCTGCCAACACGCAGGGCAAGAGCCTCGTGGCAGGGATCAAGAGAGCAGGATTTTAGCCGAGCTTGGTGCATTCTTTTTTTTTCCCCCCCATGCTGATTAATTTTTTATTTTTCCGCTGTGTTGCAGACAAAGCCTAGAAGGGCTGCATTGCCGAGAGCTCGGCCGCGCGCCGCGGCGCTCGGGTGCCTGCGCGTGCGAGCGGCCGGCACGCGTGTTGCACGCTCCTTGTTTTTATTTATTCTTTTTCGGGGGCAAGCCGGAGTGAAAGTCTGCCCCAGCGGGGCTGAAGACGGGAGACCCSGGCTCTGTGTCCGTCTCCACGGCACTGCCGGGTTCCTGCTTCTTTGCAACGCGGCTCTCTGCCGATGGCAGTCGATAATTGGTAGCCACAGTCTGCGGTCTGAGCCACAGCGTTTTGTCTAGCACCTGGGCCGGGCCCTGCTGATACACCGGAGAGAGAGAGGGAGAGAAAGACAGACAGACAGACAGACACAGACAGCGTGCTGGCTGCAGCTCGGCGCGAGCGGCCGCCGGACGCGAGTGCCCCGCGGCGCCGCGGGCTGCCCGGTGATGCGGCGCCGCGCGGGGGGTCCACGGAGAGGCTTGAATCTCTTCTCCAGAGGACACGATTATGTCCAGTGAGCAGCTTAACAGTACAGCGGTGAAGGATGCACGGTTAAAAGACCTGTTGTTGGAAAGAGGTACTCGCATTTTATTTATTTTGTGGTTTTGCATGGCGAGGATTACTGTGAGCTTAGTGCCTGGGTCGTGTCGGAGCGAGGCGAAGGGAGATCCCGCTGCCAGCACCTCCGGCTCAGCTCCAGGAGCTGCTTTGTGCTCGGAGCCCCGGGACCTCGAGGAGGGCTTACTGCCCGGGAGAGAGTTTGCCTCCARAGGATGACGCAGGGTGACGACCCAGACCTTTGCACTTGTGTGACTGTTGTGCTTACTGCTAGGATAGGAAATTATTTCTTTTTTTCCTGTTTTTCTGCAAAGGTA
Organism: Eudromia elegans; assembly: GCA_003342815.1. NCBI lineage: Eukaryota > Metazoa > Chordata > Aves > Tinamiformes > Tinamidae > Eudromia > Eudromia elegans. The sequence goes on from PTEX01000249.1 coordinate 474,615, forward strand.
TTTTCATGAAATGCCTAATTGCCATGTTGTGCCTGTATGAGGGAAAATCTGGGAGAGAAATACATTGTAAATTTTATTTCCCACATGTGAAGAAGTATGTGCGTGTGTGCAAGAGAGACACGGGCAGGTAAAAGTCTGTCCTGTCCTTCCTCACATTCTTCCTCGCTTAATTTATGGTGGGGGGGAAAACCCGCACTAAGGAATAYGCGTCTGGGGAGCAGGGCGCCCGGGCGCCAGGGCTCCTCGCGCCGCAGACACGTGCGGCAGACCTCGTCGGCGCAGGGGGGACTGCGGTGACTCCCTAAGTGTCTCAGCAGCCGCCAGGAACCCTCCGCRTTGCCGCCAGCGGCGTCCCTAACGAGAGACGCTCCTCCTGGTCTCGCCTTTTCCCCTTTCTTTTTGCCTATTAATAACCCGGTGCTCAGGAGGAGGAATAGTCAGGAGCAAGGAAATGTCAGACATCTCCCCCCGCCTTGCCCTCTTCCTCCCCTTTGCAGTGAGGAAAATCCTCTCAAACATCCATGGGAAGTTTTGTTACATCTTATTGTTTGCAGGATAAGATTTTGTGTCAAGGTGGCCACTCTTTGGTCATTTATTTTCCAGTGATTTTCATCCCATGACCRATATGCTCCCAACCCTGATCATTTATTTGTAGAGGAGAGGAACTGCCCCCTGCCCCTGAAATGCTGGGGCCTTGATAAATTTAGAAGACTCTGCCCTTGGCAGATATAGAAGCAACATGTCATTCCAGTGATCGTAGCATTCTAGGAAAGCCTAAATCAACATTGCTTGTTTTGCATGTCGCCCTTTAGCAACAGTCTGTCAATTTCCAGTCATAAAATATTACATGATGTGGAAAAAAAAAAGTTTAGGGTAAAGAAGCCCTTTGATACTTGGTATTCACAGAATCTGAATTGCAGCATTTGTTTGCAGCATTTGTTGTCTGTGTCGAGTCTGCATTCTGCACTTTTGACCCAAGAAAAAAAAAGCTGGCTGTATGCTTAAACATGTTTTTTGTTTTGTTTTGTTTTGTTTTTAATTAATTTCTTTGCCTGCTGCTTTTGGATCTTTCAGTGCTGACATCATTAGCTTCCAGTGCCTCAGGACAAAAAATGGCACATCGGCTGCTGCATATGGGATTGATAGCAAAAGCAGAGGGAGGCTGCAAAACACTGACTAATGAAATTATTCATAAGTGTTGACGGTGTTGCTAATGAATGGATGGTACTTACTGGGAAAGAGAAATTAAATGGTAGACATATTGCTGCATTGTTACGAGCCCCTTTAATCATCCCGCCGCTTTGACTAAGTTCAGCTACTCATGTTGTGAGCATTGCAAGGACTCAGCGCTTAGATCTTTGCATGCTCCTGCCCCTTGCAAACTTGGGGCGAACTGCAGAGCTTTGGGGCACAGGCTGGAGTTAGTGCATCCAGAGCCGGCCTCCCTCCGGCACTACTGCCCTCCTGGGTCTTGAAGGCTGAGGTTGTGTTTGGAAGAAGTCTTCAATTATTGCAGCAAACGTGGGTTTCCCTTAGTTCCACCGCAGGACATTCTGAACTCCCAGAGTGAACTGTACTTTTCTAGCTCGGTTCGTAGCCACGCTGTGTTTGCGTAAGCGGCAGCTCCTGTTATTACACAGCAGGGCGAGGATGACTACAAATGAAAGAGATAAGGGAGAAACCTTATTCCCTCCAGTATATTTGCTTTGTCCTTTTCTTTTTTAACTTTTGATCTTTTGATAACTCTTTTTTTTTTTTAGTTTTTCCTCATTGGCTTTTTTTTTTTTTTAAAGCAATAATTTTTCTACCAAGTTACTGAAGTCACATTTTGGCACCCAAAAATAGTGTCATTTTTAAAAAGTGCTGAGAAGTGAGTAACTGCCACCACTTTGCTCCTTTTTGCCTCCTCAACAACCAAAGACCTCCTCCCGCTCAGGGGAGGTTGTCTATTGGGATGTGAGTGTCTCCTGTGCAGGGCAGCTCCCAAAGAAATACCATCAACTGTGTAACTCCGAAGGGCAATTCCTGCCCTTGGTTTGCTCATCCGTACTGCTCCACTGTGGCCGAAAGGCTTTGAGAGTGGCTTAAAGTGATTTGATTCTAAATGTACCTTGTAACTGTTGTATGATGGGCCTTTATGCTGTGCATTGTATTGTGTAGCTTGCAACAAGTAAGTCTTGATGTCAATTTAACCATAAAGCAACATGTCTTGGTTTAGGCAGACCAGAACTCTTTTTAGACTTTTAAATGTCCAGCAATGTACTAAAAAGTTAATTTTACTCCAGTTGGAGGGAGTTAAGYAACTGAAGAAAACATTCCTATAGGTTCACAAAACAGAAGTAGAACAAAAGTTTGCTTTCAACTTGATTTAGATAATGTGAAGTTAAAGACAAAGCTGTTCCTTGCTTTCATACCAGCTAGCAGATCTAGGTTAAGGATAGTGTTCCCTATAGTCTTCTGTCCTTTTGGGTAGGTAGAATCTAGCAGCAGAATGTTAATCACCAAAATACTATGTACACTGACTGTCCGGATTCCCCTCTCCGTGAGCTCTGCTTTGAAGCTTATGGAGCTCTCTCAACCTCTGTTGGCATTGCAGGTGGCTATTAAAGTAATTTCTATTTTTCAAAGTGGAATTGTTGTGTTGTCGATAGGAGCGTCCTTTGTGTTTCTGCTGAAGAGCTTACTACCTGTGGGGGCTGCAGGGAAGGATCTYGGGGAAGTTTCTTGCCTTTGACTTGCAGCCACTCAATATTGATTGATCAGGACTGCTAAAAAACAATTTTAAACATAATGATCTTAATCAGGATCAATTTTGATGAAGGAGGGAGTATTTTCAGGTTATTACTTTGATGACTGACATGCTGTATGTGTGGTTAACATTTTTTCTTTTTTTTTCTCTTTCCTTTTTGCAGCTGAACTGGAGTTTGTTCAAATCATCATTATAATTGTGGTTATAACTGTTATGGTGGTAGTTATCATCTGCTTGTTGAACCATTACAAACTCTCGACACGCTCCTTTATCAACCGACAGAGCCAAAGCAGGAGGCAGGAAGAGACTTTGCAGACGGTGAGTACGAGCAGCCTGTACCAGCTTCCTTCTCCTCATGCTTTGCTGGTCTGTATCAAAGGCTCCCGAGAAGCTCCCTTGTGAGCAACTGTCTGAAAAACTTCTGTTTTCTGCTACTTCCTGTAGCTTGGTTTGTTGTTGGCTGTATTTCTCAGCAGGCTAAAACTGAGAGCATGAGCTCTGCTTGTTTTCTTGCAGCTTTGCTTCATTTTGTATATGGAGGCTCAATTATGAAATCCTGTTTGCTGCTGCTGCTGCTGCTTCAGTTGCAAGGGGAGTGGAAGAGGAGTGAATGGAAACCACYCGGGATGTGAAGAGTTAAATATACGTTGTTGTAACTTTCTGTATATTTATTAATACCGTCCTGGAGTTTTACCAGTATTGCTGTTTTGTGAAACTGCAATAACAGCTTGATGGATTTAATGGCCTAGGAAAATACAACATTTTATCTGTCTCATTCCAGCAGCAAGAAAATATTAGGCAAATGATCTGTCCCCAGAGAGCTGGGATGGTTACGAAGTCTTGTTAGAGGTCTGGAGGCCTAAGATTGAATCTGAGTGAAGTCTTGTGGCAAAGGCCGTTCCCAGCCAACCCAGTTAACTTGCCCTGCGAGCCAGACGTTTACCAGCTGGGATACATTGCTGTCTTGTTTGAGTTAACCACAGAGTGTCCCTGACCTTAATATATCCCCCCAACCTCACAGTGCCACAGAGTGTCCCGTGCTGCTGCAGGGAGATCCTTTCTGATGCGCTCTTGGGTGTCCTCAGAGGACACCCCTTCACTGCCCCTTCACTGCCTGCGGTGGCCTCAGGGCCCTTTGTGATGGTACCTTTTGCAATGCACTGAATTCCTAACAGCAGTGCTGGGTTCACTGCTTGGCTTGACTCAGAAAAATCATGTAGTTTTGATGGAAGGCACAGTCCTGCAGTAGTTCAAACCTGGCTAAGTGTACTGTCTCACTCTTCTTCCCACCACCGTCTGGTGTTCCCTTGTCTTTGAGCTCCCTGGGCAGCTGGTGATGGGACAGAGAAGAGGCTTCAGGGAGCTCATCTCACTGCAACCTAACTGCTTTTTTGGCCTGGTTGGATTGCAAGCAGATCAGCCCACTGAACGAGTGGGCGATGTGGGCTCAAGCGAAGCCCTGCGGGCTCGGAAGGGGGCAGGAACGGTGACACCAGGGTTAACCCTCCATTGCTGCCACAGAGCTGCACGCCTCCCAACTCTGTCCCGAGGGGCAGTCGTGAAAGGGAGCAAACCCGAAGCCCGCGAGACTCTCATGCAGCCCCTCACCTGCTCTCTGATGCTGGCGTGAACAGCGCTCGCTCCCCAGAGGCTGCACCGTAAGGAAGATAATTCCAGAACTCACCCCGATAATTCACAAATACTTGGTACCCATTTGGTCACTAATGAAATTAGAGCTTGTGAAACTTCAACCATGTGGACTTCTGGGCAGGAAAAAATGGTCAGATTAATTTGAGAATTTCTGTGAAATGGACACAGTAATTCAAGAACCAAACTTCCATGTGAAAAATGTTAGCTATAATTGCTACAAGTAGTGCCTAAAATGAAATAATTTGAGATAAAGGAAACGTATTTTTGTCTTTGGAAATCTTTTAAAACTGCAATAAGCTGTCAAATGCATGAAGTAACCCATTATTTTCTTCGTATGGTTCATTAGTATTGTCTGTTATTAGAGTGAGTTGGGCCTTTCTCTTGGAAGCAAGGGAGGAAACATCGTCTTTTTGTGATTAATAACATGTGATTAGACAGTRGGAATTCAGGAGCTGCTTTAGTATCCAAAACTGCTCGTAAATCATTTTTAAAACATTGACTCAGTTTCATTTTGATGGCATCCRTGTAAGTGATGATAATCACAGTCAAGTGAGTATTTAATAGGAATTGATGATTGGTTGGCAAGAAGTGGTTACTAATTCTTCTGAGGACTTTCTGGTACAGGTTTGTCATCACTGTTACGCATCAGGGTTTCTGATAAGCCAACTGTTCTTAAAAGATTATCGTATTTATGCAAAACAGGACTTCAGCGTTCTCTGAGATCAGGTGTCACACATTCGATTTTTCCTTTGTCTTAGGTGTTGGAAGGAAATTCTGATGGAAACTAATTATGTGCTATTCTCAGCACAAATAATAAAAGCAGCATAAAATGCATGAAAATCAGGAAATGAAAGCATTTGTTCTGYGAAGGGAAACTGGAAATGACCAGTCTATTTCATTGTCTGAAGCTGAGTGAATTCTACAAAGTGAGGAGATAGCATTAGTAGTAAAATACAGCATAGATTTTACGTTTCTAAAATACATTCCCATTTTAACCAGGCAAGGTTGTTGGGTACGTGAGTGCTGTCGGTAACTGGGACGCTTCCAAGGGACCAGTGTTTTTATGGTGTCTAGATTCTGAAAACAGATTGAAAGGTTTATTAACTACTAGTGTCTAATGAAAACCCTGTTGTGACTCAGGCCTTTTGTTGTTTGAGAAATGAATGGAAATAGAGGAAGTTAGCAGCACTGCTTGAAAAACAAAGTAAATGAACTGGCTGTTGGCCAGCGCCTGTAGTTGATTCTGAAGTGAACCCCCCTACATGTTAGCTGCAAAGCACAACTTGGTTCCCTTGATTCGGTGGGGCACTGCTTCCATGCATGTGTTATGTTCAATTTTGTGCCTTCTTCTCAGGCTGGTCCTGTTTCTAGATAATCATGTGTTCCAACAGCTGAACTGCAGCTGAATTGCACAGATTTCTAGTGCTCTAAAGACCCAGTATTCAACAGCTGATCTTTTTTATTCTGGCTGTATCAGAAAGTCTAATGGAAGGGGACAAGTGATTTCTCCACCATCCCTATAACCAACCTCACACCTTTAAAACTCATTGAGTCAGGTCTGAAGCTGTTCATATGGGTTTCTTCTGTATCTAGCTAAACTTCCCTCATGTTTAAAAAAAAAAAAAAAGAAAAAGGAAAAAGTGTGGCATTTGAAATTCTCATAGTCTTCTGAGTTCAGAAATTAAAGTGGTAAAAGACCACAAAATATCATTAGACTCACAAATGTTAGTGAGACTCAAAGGGCAGAAGAGGGACTGACCCCAGACGAAGTATCAGTTGCTCTAYGGCAAATGCATGCCGAAAAGTAGGTGTTAGATTCTTGTCCTATAAATATACTTCCCTTTGTGTTCATCAGAAGATCTCTGCTTTTTATTGTCTTCTTTTATTTTCCTCTCCTTTCTATCCCTTCCAGGGTCTTAGTATCTTCCAACATTTTCTTTGGTCTGTCTTCATTTGTTTGTTMGTTATTTGTTACTTGGATTAGTGTGCTGGGCCCTGAGATCACGCATTGGGCCGGGTGCATTCAGAGCATTCAGAAATGCTGTGTTTTCCTGGCGTGGCTTTGCTGAGGACTCCTCCAGCCCAGCGTGGCCAGCCCTGTGCCCTGCTGCCTTCTGATGGGAGTATTAAGACCTGCAAACCCTGCTGGCTCCATCAGTTCAGGTGAWATTTGATCATGGCTTTCATTTTAGCAGAAATGCGAGTTTTCGCAGCTTTAGCAGTGCGGGATCAAGCGGTGCCGAGTGACAGCGGCGTTGCCGCGAGAGGCAGCCCGAAGCGGGCGACATGTCAGGGACGTGGCAGCGCACAGCGAACGTGTGACGCCCGGGGACGAAGAGGGGCCGCTCGTGCCTCGCAGGGATCCGCGTGCTGGAGAGAGGCGGCCTCGTCCGAAACATGAGTGATTCTGCTGGGACTTGGGTAGTGCTGGCCCTGCAACAGCTGCAGGGCTGCCGCGTGTGCTGGAGCAGAACCGAAACAAACCTCCTTTCCTGATGACCARCCTGGCGTCACCACTGGTGGTTTCCAGGAGAACACTGAGAGAAAGCAGATCTGAAGCTCACGGGCAGATGTAATGGGCTCGCTCATGTTCCTCTGTTGATTSCTTCTCCCTGTCCTGGCCACTTGTCTCCTGGTGTCTCCCTTCTCTTCCAGAATGGATACTGAAAGAGTGCTGAGCAGCCGGCCACGCTAGGCCCACTGCCATGTGCCCCATGGCTGCGCTAGGCCCACTGCCACGTGCCCCTGGCAGGTTTCAGGCAGGGCAGCATTGCTGTGTGAGTGCAGCGGCTACATTAGGGTTAGCGCTGGTGACACTGGCCCCAGGGCCAGGAGAGCRGTCCTAAGAACACCATGCTCTGGGATGGATCTAGTTGGAGCAACCCTTTTGGGGTGAGGACAGGAGAAAACCGGCAGGAAATACTCAGCACTGTTGGTACCCGGCAGAATTCCTGCGCGTGCTGCCCCGCAGGCAGGGACGCCCCAATGAGGGCAGCACAGCCTGTGAGATCTGCAGGCAGCTCCAGCAAGGAGSTCCCGCTCCTGCCTGCTACTGACTCACCATGTCACCTTGGGCACGTTACTTCATCTCCAAATGACGGAGGAACGGAAGGAGCACCTACTTCTGTCGCTGTGTGGAGCGGGGATTGCCTCAGGATGTATTGGCAAAGCGCTGGGAAGCTGGAGAAAAAAAGGCTTTAAAGCACTAAATGGCAGAAGTGATCACTGTGACCATAACACTAGAGAGGCAGAAGACAAGTGAGAGGTTTGGTTCTGCCCATAATTACGTCTATCTTCCTYGTACCTCCTCTCCTTGGTGCTGCGTACGCCCTGCCATGTGCGCTCACCTTCCCTGCCCTTGGGCAACAGGGCTTCTAAGGGAAAGAGCAGTCTCGCTGTAGCGCTTGTCACTCTGCTAGGGCAGGCAGGGCAGCTCTGCTCTGCTTGTGTTCGGAGGGAACGCGCTAGGATCTCAGGGGCTGGCACGGTCTGGATAACCCGGGAGCAAGCAGAGAGCAAGGAGCCTCCGGTGCCTCCGCGGTGCCTCCCCGGCGTGTTTTGGGTCACCCGCCGCTTGGACCTGGTGTAATATGTTACTGCCACCTAGGGCCCGAATCAGAAACTACACCCGAAACACTGGGTCTGCAGAAGGCGGGCGTGTGTTAAAGAAGAAACACACAAATTGAATCAAGGGCAAAAAAGGTAGCTTTTATGTGAAAACATATTAAAAAAATAGAGAATAAATTAGTATCTCCAGTGCATTTCAGTGAATGTAAAACTAGCTTCTGCTTCTCAGGTAATATAATTTATGGCAGTTCTATTTACCAGAAATGTAAAAAGAGAGAGAAGTTTCTATGAGACACAGTAAATAAGCAAACTAAACACAGAATATATGTACAGACCCAGGGGAGGTCTGGCAATTGAAAACTGATTCCATCCTAAAGCAGTTAGAGCTTTCCAAACCACCCAAGGACTGGAAGATCTACTTGTTCGGGAAGTAATAGGCTTATTTGGAATTTGGATCATATAGGTTGCTTTTGTTTCATTACACTTTGAGGGGTTTTTCTTACTGAGCATAACATTTTATTTGTAGTTTATTTTGAATTAAAAACATCAAAATCTGTCTTCCATCAAATCTCTTGCTTCCTGAGCCAAGTTAGCTGGATGGCACCGCATTTCCCAGGAAGCACAAATGGCTTTGAAGAGTCACCTTCCTAACCTCTTTAGTTCTGGAAGCTCTAAATCTTTGTAAAATACAAATTAAGCAAATTAGCTTAGGTTTATCCAGTCTCATAAGTTTTAAACCTTGACTTAAATAATCATTACCTTAAGATAATTAAGTAATCACCCAGTGTGATTTATCAAATGCTATTGTTATTTCAAAAACTAATCCTCCATATTCTTTCCATAAATTATCCTTGAACCTAAGAGCATCTAAAGGGCAGCAAAAGACCTAGCTGGAACCCTAACCTTTTTCTTCCTTCAGTATTATTTGCAAGGCCAGGATTTACCATGAAGACTCACGATCTTTTTCATTCCAAAACCTAACAATGTTGGAAATGAGTACAGTTTACAGGACAAATGTATGTGCTTTTTCTTGCTTTTCATTATAAGTATTACCTCGGGCCTGAACATCTTTGGTCTGTTTCAGTCGGAGGAGATTGAAGTGTGTAAGGTTAGCTATTGGGTGCAACAGGTCAGGGCTACATTTACCACAAGAAAATTGGGTAGATTCCCTTGACTTGGGTTTGTCCTTGGCAGTCCACAAGTCCTGCTAGTACAGGTGCCCGGGCACGTGGTTGGTGGAGGGCATCCAGGCCAGGCTCTGCATTTGTTAGCTGAGGTCCTCCATGGGCAGCGGGCCACGCCGCGGCACCAGGACTCAGGCCAGGGCTGGGGCTGCTCTGGCATCGCGCTCAGTTCTGCTCCCGTGCCCAGGGCTGTCCTGCTCGCGGGATAGGGAGCAGCTCCCTACCAGTGGCAAGGGTCCTCAAGGCCAGTGCACCAGCTAAGTGGTGTTGGCAAATCCAGCCATCGCTGCTGCCTAAACGGTAAGAGCAGGAAGTGGGCTGCTTTTATGTTGAATACTGATTGCATTCTTGGTTTTATTATGGCAAGACCATGCAAGGAGGCATTGACATACTCTGTACAGGGGGACGAAGCTTCAGGAGATGCAGATTTCGTTTGGCTGTTCAATGACGCCATATATTTGACGAGAGATCTCCTTCAGAGTGAATGACAAACTCACCTCCCCTGCGAAGGGAAACCTTCACCTGCCCTCAGTACAGAAAATAGAGAAGGCCAAACCTTGAACCGTCCATCTGCTCTCCTTGGGAGATGTGCTTCCTCCCAGTGGCTTCCTGTAGGCCACTGTAACCCTGTGTGTTGTCAGACTCAGGCAGGAATCAGAAGACAGTGGTATTGGCTGACGCATTCAGAAATGTAATTCCTGTCTTCAAGAATAGCAATGTAGTTTAGAAACCTATTTTTAATAAATTGCTTGGCAGGAGAAGTATGTTTGCTTTGTTGAAAGATGTAAGTATCCATCATTCATCCTTGTTTCCTAAGGTTCTCACAGCCTGAGTTGAGCTGCTTCTCAAACCGTCTGCCCCCTCGCGTAGCTAAGCTCTGGTGAAAGTGCCTTGGGCTCTGTAGTCTTGAGGCAGGTATGCCAGCACCCCTGTCTCACTCTGTGCGATCCCCGTAGCTCCTCCAGGGCCTCTAGGCAAGTCTTGCTTTGCACTGGGATTCAGGTGTCAGCAGTCAAAGCTGGTGCCTGAGCTCCTCTCACAGGAGGTTGTTTCTGTTGGACGTGCCTAGTGCAAGGTCTCGCTCCCAGGTCTGCAGGCCCTGCTTCAGCACACAGATGCAGGGTCGTCTCAGCGCAGAGAGGTCCTCCCCAGATACCTCAGAGCCCCTCAGCTCTTCTTGCTCCCTTGCTTTAGATGAGATGGGTCTTTGATCGAGAATCAGTGTTTCTACTTCCACATCACAACTCTCTTAAGTGTTAAGTAACTGCGGTATTGCTGGTGGTAGCTTTCCTTTCTGAGCTAGTTTGTTTTTGTTCTACTTTCATCTGTTTTGAGCTTGGACTGAGACTGAGTTGACTGCATGAAATGTAAAGATGCACACTACCATATTTTTCAAAACTTCACCCAAAAGATACTGCTGCTGGGCTACATGTGGCCCATAGCTCATGAGCTGTTGACTGAGCACTTAAGCTTTGACTAATACTTTTTACTTAACGATTGCAACAGGCTGGAAGCCTTGGTCAGCTACTGATAGCTTGGTTGTCTTTAATTGTGCAAGTACGCCCTCAGATATCTCAAAATGAGGGTATCTGTGTGATGGAGTGGCGGAAAAGAAGGTGGGTACTAGTATAACTTGAGCCACTACAGTTAAACAATTATTTCCACTGCAGACAAAACTTAATATAGCCACAGCAGTATGTGAAGCTGCCTAAGATTTGTCCTTCATATCAGGTTATTCCAAATGAGGTTGCTTGCAAAAGGAAGTTGGAAATAATCACAGTTGTCAGCCTCCTTCCGTATCTACTTTCAAGGCTGCAAAAGAAAAGCAGTTGGCCAACTTATTCGAAGCATTTCCGTAACCCGTGGGAGTCCTGTGGGTGATTCCTCTTAGAGCAGCAGTCCTCTGTGGTGGTCCCTGTCCATCACAGAAGGCCTTTGGTCTTGCACAGTCATCACGATCATCCAGCTAGGTCTGCTTTTACTTCTGAAATACACTGAGAGGTACTAGAGTGAAGAAAAGCAGAAGAGTAGGATGTGACATCAGTCTCTACAGAATAACACCTGTTGGGACAGTATATGTTTTTCTTCCTTTTCCTATGTCTTTAAGATCCTAAGACTTGATTTAGCTCCAAGAAAATGGTCATGGCCCTATAACATTTTGATTTTTTTATTGCACTACGTTTGAATTTCTGTGCTTTATAGCTTTTCTGATGTGAAGTTTTCAACTAAAATAAAACCTTTGCAGTAGTTACTGCTACTCTAAAAATATAGAAAATTAAAAACAAAAATGCACCTTAAGCTGTTTTCCCTTGTTGACATGTTCTTCTTCATCCTTTTACTCTGCCTTGAGTGTATGTAAAGTGTTAGAACAGGCTTTCAAGCTGCAGGAGAGAATACTCCAGCCTGAGAAGATGGTTGGGAAGGTGGTTGAAGAGGAGTATTGGTGGCTGAAACCTCAGCTGCTTAATTGCTGCTTATGGGGGGAATTGGGCAACTGACAATTTTGACCGGCGTACTCCTGGGTTTGGGAGAATGTTGCCTCAGTGGGGTTGCAGACACGAGACTTTGCTGTGACCTGTTTGTGAAACTGGGACCCTGGCAGGCAGCACGGCTCCATCAGACCTGCGGGCCCTACTGCTGCGGCCTCCTCGCACTGGGAGGGGACAGGTACCGGCTCCACGTGGAAGTGCTGGGATGCTGCCGGCCCCGCGCGCTGCCCAACGCACCTGGCTGTGGCTCCGTGCCACGCGCTCCTGGCCTGTGCGCACCGCGGCTGCCACTGCAGCACCTCTCGAGCAGACCGACTGGACTGGCTTGAGGACAGAGCTGCTCTTTGCGTTCAGTGTCACTAGGGGCTAGAGGCCTTGGGCTAATCACCGATACTCAGATGGAGGTAACTGGTTGTTACAGCTGTAGTATGAGACAGGTGATCATGTGATGTATTAATTTTTCTCTTTTGTTGTTTTTTCTGTGTTCCAGGAAGGGTGCTTGTGGCCTTCAGAAAGCTCCGTGTCACGCCAGGGTGCTTCAGAGGTACAGAAGGTTTTCTTGTTATCTTTACCAGCGTGCTGTCCCGTTCCCTACCATGCATATTTGCCCCCTCTTGAAAACATACCTGCTATTTAGTAAATAAAACTTCATCCTATGTGAGCCTGTCTTTCCTACATTTTATAGATGTCTCAGACTTTTTCATTAGGCCCTTACCTTGTGTCTCCCCTATATCACAGCTCCCTCTCTCATGGTAGGCCTTCCCAGGTGAGTGGTGAAGGTGCCAGTCTTTCAAGCAGTGGCTCAGTAACTGGAGTATTCAGCAGAATATGGGATGCCAGTTATTCTCCTGACTGTGTTTTCCTGTTACAAGTAACTTGTCCAGTAGCTTAAAGACTCCCTCTAATTCCTTTCTCTGTGGCCCAACTAATTTTAATATAAAACACATATGGAATCTTCTCCAGGTGAGTGCTGTATTTATTAGGATTCAGCAAACAAGACTCCTCTTGCCCTTGCCCCGTGAGTGTTTACAGTAGCAATGCAAAAAGAAAGGCTTCAAAGGGCAGGAGTGACTGACCTTCCACCCCACAAAATGGGAGCATCTTGAAAGCAGAAGGTGGCCAGGCTACTAGAGGCCAAAGGTGTGGGTTGGAACCCCTTCAACTACTGTAAAAATTGAAAGAATTTCTTACAGCTTCTGGCAAGTCCTTTAGCTGCTAAGCTTATTAGCAAAAGTTGGGGTGTGTTATTGCTACTTTTGCTGCCTCCTTCTAACCCCTTCCTGCATTCCTCCATGCCGCAGGCTCTCAAGGAAAGGCATGGTATTCTCCTTGGTTTTAGCTGCCTAGAGAGGCTCTGATAGAGCCAATTTCAAGAGGATGGGGGGGACATAACTCCCGGGAATGTGAAGGTTGAGTAGCAGCAGTCAACCTTGGACGGACATGGGCAAGGTTGACAGCACCTGCCCCCTCGCCCATGTTTCCTGTCACGCTGCCAGTGCAGCGCCCTGCTCCGCGTGCTCGTCTGAGGGTACCTGGTTCTGAGCTATGTGGTTCTCCCTAATGTAGCAGTGAATCTTCCTGGTGATGTGGCCAGGGCTAAAGACCCTGTGTGGGTCTAAAAACAAGAGCAACAATTTGATAGATCTAGATCTCAGAACTAGGGGTATCGATATATGTCTGGAGCAGACTGAGTAGAAGCTCCTGAACTCCTCTGGCAAATCCTGCCCTTCTTCAGGGCTTAACTATGCCAGAGACTTTTCTGTTTTGGCAGCTCACAGTATAGGAGCCTTTCAGATCCCCACTGGAGGCTGAGCTCTGACTAAGAACTAAGGAGGAGGACAGCTGATAGTGAAGGTGTGAGACATGCTTGACCTTTCTATAAATGTGCTAAAATGACCATCTGAATTCTTTGGTAATGCTGTGTATTATATTAGTTTTGAGTAGGAGGTGGAGATTCAGCCTGCAGCTGAAATCCAGCACCAGGACATTTTCATAGAAGTAATTAGTTTTCAGAACTGGAGAGAAGCCTAGCCTGGAGTGTTTCACTGTGCAGAGACAGGTTTTTTCTCTCTGTTCTGCATGTTTTAATGTCAGAAGGAGCTGTGTGGGGTCTTCATCTTCCTTCCTGACGTTGTTCTCAAATGTCTCGTGTTAGATCCTTCCTCCAGCCCCTGCCCTTCCTTTCCATGCCAACACACGTGTGAGCCACACACCCAACGTTTCCTGGATTTGGTCCCCTAGATGGGCACCAGGAAGACCCGTGCTCTGTTCTGCCACTTCCCCCCGCGGAGCTGCCCCACTGCTTGGCTCAGGCGCCCCTCTCTCTGCTCCCGTTGCAGATCATGTATGCTCCGAGGCCCAGGGACAGGTTTACGGCCCCGTCATTCATGCAGCGGGACCGTTTCAGCCGCTTCCAGCCCACCTACCCCTACATACAGCATGAGATCGACCTGCCTCCGACCATCTCGCTGTCGGATGGGGAAGAGCCGCCGCCGTACCAAGGCCCGTGCACGCTGCAGCTGCGGGACCCCGAGCAGCAGATGGAGCTCAACCGGGAGTCGGTGAGGGCACCGCCCAACCGAACCATTTTTGATAGCGACTTGATAGACATTTCCATGTACAATGGGGGCCCGTGCCCACCGAGCAGCAATTCGGGCATAAGTGCAACCAACTACAGCAGCAACGGAAGGATGGAAGGACCACCCCCCACGTACAGCGAGGTCATGGGGCACTACCCGGGCTCCTCCTTTTTCCATCACCAGCACAGCAACGCGCCTCCTCCCTCGCAGAGGGGCAGCAGACTTCAGTTCCAGCAGAACAATTCAGAGAGCACAACAGTCCCCAGCAAAGGCCACGACAGGAAAGCAGGGAACCTGGTCTAAGTTCCTCTCGCAGGTGCGTCGGAAGGGCGGACGAGCGGTCGGAGGCGGGCGGCGGAGGAGGACGCCCCGCTCTGGTGCACAGCGTTGTTGCGTTTCACGTGGCACAACCCAGTAAAACCAAACGTGCACAAACCAGTCCTCTGTTTCTGATTCCTTTCAGGGGAATGGCATGATGCAAAACAGCTAGGGAGAAACACAAACTTCCACCCAGTTTGTCTACGAGCAGTGTTGCAGGGAAGAGGGGGGGGATATATTATTTTTTTTTAATAAACTATTTCAATTATTTAATTCTAAAAGTAAACTTAGCACAGACGTGAGGCTTGTACAGCCTGTTTTATACTCACTGAATGGCAGAAAGATGAAGACGACGAAGAAGAAGAAGGTTTTACTAGATAAGTGGGGGAAGAATTGGCCAATTTGCTTTTTTTTTCTCCCAGGGAGTGGATTTTTTTAATATGAGACAAAATTCCTGTTTTGTGTGCCAAGGTATAAAAAGTTGAGAACTTAGATGAATGCAAGGAATTAATTTGTGTTGTGATAAATGTGTTTTAAAAAGTTGCACTATCTTAATGTTAAAAAAATATATATGAGGGAACTGTTTTATGTGAAGTTCTTCTATATGTTGTCTTTTCACCTGTGGAATGATGATTGAGCCCCAGAAGTAATCTGGAGGAGTTTACTCCCTCTCCCCCTCCACCGCCCCAGGTTTTCTAGAGAAAGGGGACAGGATTTAGTCTTACATCTTTTGACTAATAAAAATCAAGAAATACAGGGACACTTAACTCGTCTTTGCAATAATTTGCATTCAAATAACAGTGCATCAATGGAGTGTCTTGCAGACTTTTGGCTGGAAGGAGACAAATACGAATCCCAGCATTTTCCATCCATTAGAGTTTAGCTATTATGCGGTTTTAGACTATTTGTTTCATAAAAGGCAAAACAAAATCCCAGATGTGCTAATTTCTATTGATTCTAACTAAGTGCTGCCATTTTTTTTTTTTCCTTTTCATAATGCAATATCATCAGTACTTAAGGTTTTAGAAGTTTCTGTCCTCACTGTAGTCTGAAATGTACTTAGTCACATATCATGGCATTATGCAATAAATTCTTTAAAAATGCAAGGTGGGGCTTTCTTTCCCCTGCAGTGCTGTTGAAATATGAGAGACTGTTGTGCTTTTGGCTCCCCATTTCCTCTCTTAGATACTACTCTTCAGCCCTGGAGATGTGTCGCGTTGAAGTGAATGGACCTTGGTGGTTTTAACCCCCCATGCAGCGGCGCGGGGAGCGAAAGCGGCGCTGGCTGCTGCCGCATCCCCGGAGGTGACTCGGGAGCACCACTTAATGTCGCAGCAGAACATGGGCCTTCCGCTGCGGGCCCTCTCGTACCGACCCTCTTCCGTGCACGTCATCCCATGGATGCTGGCAGGGTTATGCCCATGGGTAACGATTGCTTATGTATTAATGGAGTGTGTGAAAGCCCTAATTTTATCACGCTGGTCTTAAAAGTAGGTGGGAGATTTTACCCACCTTTAGAATGGCATGTAGGGTGTTTCTTCCTTGGCTGGTTTTGTGTGGAAGCAAGTGCAGCACTGGAAGGCAGTTGAAAAATGGTGATAGTGGCATCACAAGCACATGAAAAAGCACAACTTGCACTTAAAATGCATTTCGGGAAATGGACTTAAAGTTAAAACCTTTAGAGTCTTAATTTGAATAGTTTCTAATATATATGTGTGTATGTGTATGTGTGGGTGTGGGTGTGAGAGAGATTTTCCTGTTTAAGATCTTTCACTTTTTCTGTGAAAAAGGCTGGGTTTCTGCGGGGCTCCTGCGCACCACGGCTCTCGTCACTGAACCGATCCTTGATCTATGCAGAGTTTTAATGCCAAAACTGGGTGTGTGGGAGTGTGTGCGTGTTTTGTGGGTCTCAACATAGATTATTTCCTTCATAAGCTCATTTGGTCTTACCTTAGTTTAGAAAACATTTGAGTAACTGTTAGTCTGAATACGCAGCCCCATTTGTCACTGTGATTGTGTCTTGGTCAGAACCACCCTCGTAGTGCAGGGTAAAGCTGCCCTTTACTTTACTCGGTATTCAAAGGGAGAGGTTAGAGACTATATGACTGGATTCCCTTTTTTTTTCCACTCATACCCACAGGACAGGAGTTAGGAGAAGACCAGTTTTCTGTTGTGTCTAGCTCCTGGGAGAACAAGTTCTGAAACTGGATTTTTCACACAACCTCCTAGCATGATCTTCAGTCAAAAAAACCCCACAAGACACTGCTTTTGGGTCTTCACTGATTTTGCAGCCCCTTTAGAAGTGAGCCTGTAGTCAGACATGCGTGTGCCTATGCAGACACTTTGCCGTTGCCTAAATGTGGATTATTCAGTTGGGAGGCCTTTAGAGTGAAGAACAACTGGAACTCAGGTGTCGTGTTGGCAGAGCTCACTTGCACAAGGCTCTGGCATGGGACCAGAGGAATTTTCTTTCCCCATATACAGATCTCACAGGAATGAGCCTTGAACTCACTTCCGGGGTCACCTCTTGGGAATGGGTTTGCTTTGCAGACAGCCCCTTTGCAACCTCCACGTGCCAGGGGATTTGCATGCAGCTAACCTTGTTGGGTGTGATGCATGCACAGGGTTGTCTCTTAATTTGCCTTGGCTGAGGGGTAAGAGCTGTGTGGAAAAATTAACCCATTTCAGCAGTTCTGTAGGAAAGGTTTGTTTAAAAACCTTTAAGAAATACACCTGTATTGGCCCACATAATGGCAGTGATTCTTTCTGCATCTGCACAGTCCTCTGTTACTTGCTGTAGGGGAGCCATTCATTTGCATGGGGTCAACTGCTATGGTAGTAAACATAGTATTTTCTAACTCATATTAGTGATCTGTGATGTGAACCATTACAAAAACCTGTGTTCTCTTTCAATTTTTTTATGTTGTTGAGAGAGAACATTCTTGATAACAGGACAGAAAGCTAAAAGAAGGAAAATTAAAAATTAAATAGATATCAATAGCAATCTGTACAGACTTAAAAACTGGCATTCTGTTGAATTGGGTGATTCTATGAAGTATTTCTGGAAAATTCCCCTTTTAAAATATCAAGGATTAATAATCTGTGTTCCATGGCCATTCAAATGCAGCTTTCTAAATTATTAAAGATTTCTCTAAATATTGTAAAGGTAATCATATGATTGATACCTCCATACTGGCGTTTTGGCTTAGGTATATCATGTTCAAAAACTGCATGACACGTGTGGAGTTTTCAATGTAATGAACCATGCTAGCCTGAATTCCAGTTGCTTCTCCTGATCTTTGCCCAGTAGTAAAACTTCCCTAGACTCAGTCCAGTACCGTCCCCATTTTAGCAATTTTATAGCTAAAAAAGCTTCTTAAAATGTACATTTAAAGGAAAAAAAAAAAAAAAAAAGGAGAGAGAGAGAGAAGGCATGATGACCTCTCTTTTACCCACCACGAAAGCTCCATTTTCCAGAAGTTACTTGGCATGGACATCTCCTGCTCCTTCTTCGTATGTGTGTCTTGTCCTGTAACCTTCCGAGGCTAGAAAAGGCAAAGTCTGTAGCCGTGGAAAAGAGCTTTCCCTCAAGCGTTCCCAGTGGAGTACTTAGCACTTAACTCTAATCCTGGATGTACTTTCCGCGTGACTGTGGCTGGGTTTGTCTCAGTGCTGTGCAATTAGGCTCTTTGCATAGAGGAAGCACCTTCTTTTAAGATATGAATAAGGACAAGGAGAACTGGTCCTATTTAAGTGAGCAGCATTGAGATCGCTCCTCCGTAGTGTGGGTAGCATGTGCAGGAGCCCTGGGRCCACAGGGGGTTAGGATGGTTGTGTCAGGGAGGACTCCTTTACGCTGCTCCTAGGCTCATCGTTGATGAGCACAGCACTTAGTACATCTTTGGGCTGATGTGAGTTTGTTACAGAGTCTTCTGTTTCTTGCCAGGATGAACACTCAGATATGTGTCCTGTGCACAAAGTCTTGACAGCTAGGGAGGAGGGTATTTGTGTCCCTGCGGTCGTGGCATCCACTGGGTCCGTGGCTCAAATTGTACTCATTCTACTCTCTTTTTATTGCCTTCCCACCAGTCTGTCGCAGCGGAAAGCTGCTTCTTATATCCCAAGCTTCTTTTTTCCCTTGTGTCGCATTAAACAAGGAGGCACCGCTGAGATTTCTTCTCCTCTGAATAAATTTTGGGGAAGAGCTGGGAGTGAAACTTCCTTGTTCCTGAAGTGAAGCCCTTTCTTTGGAGTAGGGAATATGACCCTGTCCAGCTGAAGAATCTGGCACATAGGCTTTCTAGAGCCGTGCTGCCTGAAACCTTCATCTCTAATCCTGGCAGGTAGTGAGACACAGGGCCTTAAAGCTGATGCCCTAGTTTGTAAAGAGAGTTTGAATGTTTTGGGCAAGATTGATTACAAACGTTTCTCTGGCCCTGAGCCCTGAACACTCTCGGTAACTAAGGTGGCCTGACTTCACCTGCCAAGAAAGAGTGAGTAGTAGTGCTGCTGGAAATAGGTGATCCAAAACTATTCTTTTTTTTTTTTTTTTTTTGGATAAACAATACACTTGCTGGACTTTTGAACATCCTTAGATACTTAGGATTGTCTCCAGTCTCTCTCTGGTCATTACTGTTGAGTCAAGTCCATGTGTGCATGTGTGTACACGCCAGCATGCAGACCTGTGCTTGTATCCTGTCTCTGGATCATTTCTACATGAGCTACTATTCTGTAAACACCTTCCAGAAATGCTAAGTGACAATGGGTTGGGCTCTTGGGAAAAGCAACAGGTCATTTGTCAAGCAGCTGACGGTACCAGGAGGACTTGGCTTTTGCTCCTGTGGGTGTCGTGCCCTGTTTTTATCAGTTAGGAAGTTTCTTGCTGTGCAGATTCTCGTGACCTGGTGTGCTAGTGCATCTTTCACCCAACAGCTCTCTCCTTTAGGCTGGGCTTTGAGAAATCCTGATGCTTTTGTGCCAGCCCTAGTGTAGACCCCATGTACTGACGTACAGGAAGGAAACGTGCCTTCCAAATGGCAGAAGCACATTATTTCAACCCTAGGGGATGCTAAGAACCGAAGGATCCCCTTGACTGGCGGGTTCAGATGAAGACTGACTTTTGATTAACATCTTTGGGTTTTTGCTTTTTTTTGTTAGGCTAAAGGCATTATAAGGAATTTATTTACATATATTGCCCTTTCCCCTTATTGTGTTGCCTGCTTGCCAACCAGTGCAGTTATAACTGCTATCCTAAAACAGTCCAAAATATTTTGAATCTCTGCAAAGAGTCACTCTCACAGAATTGTTCAAGACCTCTTGAGGCCCTCCAGCCTCTGTTGGCAGCATTGGGTTCGCACTGCCTCTTCCCAAAAAGCTCTTCTGATGTAGATGATTGCTCTCTTTCAATGCAGTGCTTTAGCACACCAGTAAGGACCAGTGACACGCAAATGTAGGAGAACACTGGTGTTTTCCTGAGAACACTTTTTTTTTACATTAGATGTATTTTATGTATTCTTTTTGTAACCACTCACCTTATTTCTTCTGCTTTCAAAAGGTAGAGCAAGCACGGCTTTGTATTGGAACTTGCTGCAGACTCTCCTGGCTTTTACTTCTGCCTTGCTCTAATCTTTGTTCCATTTTTCGACTGAACAAAATCAACCTGGGTATTGCTAGTAGCGCTGGAATGCTGGAAGAGCGTTCCTTTTTTATGTGGGTTTAGTGATAAAGAGAGAAACAAACCCACATGACATAGACACTGCCCTCCTCCCCTCCAACAGCCGCCTCCACATGACTGACCGCCCAAGAGGACACTGTCATTTCTTTGCTATATTGCTGCYGCTGCTGCTGTTTTAAATGGTTTGGTGTGTGAGCTTTCTGAAGCAGTGTGGTATGTGTAGGATCTCGTGGGTGACAAGACTGTCGTCTTTGAATTCCTCCCTCTCCTCCTTGGTTTGCGCTTGTCTGTCTGCTGCGGTAGGGTCATTCATGAGCTGGACGCACATGTGTAGGTACATGATTTCGAGGAGGTTTGCATGTCAGTAGCTTGTGAGCAACTAAGGTGCCTCCCGCCCAGGTCTGAGCAGATAGGGACCCCCGTGCACTCCGCAGGGCTCGATGCAGCGCGCGGGCGGGCGGCAGGGAGCTCCCGCCGACCGCGCCGCGCCGCAGGCCGGCCCTTGCGTGCCCGCCTTGGCTGTGCCTCTCTCAAAACGGTGCTTTTTCAGTTGTCTGTCTCCTCTTCTGTTGTTTCTGTTTTCTTTTCTTTGTATGGTGCTGTGTATAACTTGAATATATTATGCACATATCCTACCCAATGGGTAGAACAAACAAACATACAAAAACAAATACATGTTGTTAATACTGTAAGATAATGTATAGAGGATACCAATTTTAACACAAAACCGGCATTGACTTTGTGAATGCCAACTTCTGTGCTTGGTCCTTTTTTGTAAGAAAATTTGCAGATGAATGCATACAAATGACAAAAAGTCTATGTATTTTATTTTCCTATTAAATATCAATATAATATCATAAGGGAAAAAAAAGTTTGAACAAATCCTTTTCGACTAGCCTGTGTATAGCAAGTGGTTGTTTGATGCATCTTTGCTGTGAAGACTCGTCTTTTTTTTTTTTTTTTTAATGTGTCACTTTAAGAAAAAGGAAAACACAAAGAAGCAAAACAAGCAAAACCTCCACAGCTTTAACCTTGCAACTAGAGGCTTCCCATATGGGTTGCTGCCTCGCTCTTGCTGAGTTGGACCAGTGTTAGTTACTACTTCTCCAGCAGATACATTATTTATTCTTACTCTCTGTTACTTTCCTTCTTTTAAAAATTCTGTCCTGTTAGAGGGTGAAGCCCCTTCCGACCTCTTTGCCCACAGCCGAGATCGGAAGCAAAGCTCACACAAACGGGAGCTGATCCAGACCTGGATCAGCTGGATCCAGACGCTGGCAAAATCCCAGCGGCCCAACGGGGGTTTTGCACAGGCAGCCACGCTTGTTCAGGGCCTGTCCTGTCGAGGCCGTGGGGCTGCCGGTCCCGGCTGTCCTTGGGACATGATGGGGAGTTGCAGGGAGAGGCCACAGAGAAGGCCCAAGCGCGCCTGGAGCCCGCAGGCTGGTGGGGCATCCTCCATCTCCACGCGTGGGCCGGGTGCCTGCTGCAAATACCTCAGGAAGCCGAAACGTGAAGCTCTGGTTTAGAGAACTGCAGATACTCGTTTTCCTAGCCTGTTTGTTGGAGCGATCCCAGGACAGTGGGTGGTGTAGAAGTTGTGTCCGTCCCAGGTGGGAGGACCCATTATCACGGGGATGCAGGCTCATTCACAGATGCTCCTGGCTGCAGGTCGCGTTTTCATGCTCCTCACACTTTTACCACCGCTGCACCGCAGCAGCGTGTCGGGGTATGGCCAAGGTGGTGCTCGGCTTGTTCCTCTGGTGACCAGCTGGGTGCCAGGCTAAAACCCAGGGCCCTTATCCAGGGCCCGCTGAAGTCAAGGGCAAAACCACCCCTGGTTTCAGCAGGTCCTTGATTCGGTCCATAACCCGCAAAGATCAGGACTTGGGGCACGGTCCTCTGCCATCCCCTTCTGACCTCCCCATTGACCTGAAACTTTCGCTCTACATTTGTGTGTAAATATCTCTTCAAAAACCCTCACAGGCATCCTGTATCTGAATGTTGGTCATGGTAGTTTTGTTTCCTTTGTTGGTCTGTTTTAAAGAGATATATGAGTTTTATGGCCAGTTCCACATCATCGAGTCCTCGCAGGTAGCTTGTTATCCATCCCTCTATGTATCGTGCTGTTTTATCAGCAAGCATGTACCGTAGTCGAATATGCACAATTTGTGACTGTCATTCGTTGACTTGTTAACTGTTTGTCTGGGCACAGAGCACTTGTTTGGAAAGGCTGCCTTGCTGGCCGTGCTCACGTTCCTGCTCGCGCGGCTGCTCTGCGCCAAGGAGGGAAAGCAGAGCCCCCTGACCTCGGCCAGGATGAGCCYTTACAGAGCAAAGCGTGCACAGGAGCAGTCTCGGGTATGGTTGGTGATAGCCAGGCTTGCGTGTTGAGTGGACCAAACGGGAGGGTGTTTCCCTTGAGAGGCATCAACCTCCCCTGAGGCGGCGGTGGGGAGTGCAGACGGGTGCGTGGAGCCGTGCGCTCGCGCCTCCGCACTGACCGCACAGTGCAGCAGGTAATGCTGACTCAAAAGCGAAAGGACAGAACCAGTAAACCCACAAGTCACAAGAGCCACAGGCGTCACAGAACTGGGCAGCGGGAATAACATAAGGGCACTCACCTTAATGTTCTTTAACACCCATTTTCTGCTTGCAGCGCAAAGACCACGCGAGCGTGGTTGGGCTGTGGTCTCTGTACAACCTCCAGCGCCCAGTGCTGCTGTGCTCAGCACTTTGTGATGGCGTGTTCGTCACTCGGGCCGATACACCTAAAATTTACCATCAAATGCCTGCTGGCAGAGTGCCGACCCCTTCTTAGTCGCAGTTTCTTGCTGATGATTTTACAGTGTACCACGCTTTATTGCTGTATGGGGTTTTTGTTTTTTGTATTTCCAACATTGTGGCTTTCAAGATCACATTTTTCAACATGTCTCTCATTTTTTGTCCATTTTGTTTCAAGTTATTCTGAAATATGTACAGCACTATCAAGAATATTTAATCTTTCTTTTTAATTTTATTATTGTAAAAAAAATTTATTAAAGTAATAAGCCTTTTTACAACTGTTCTGGAATTTCTCAGTAGCTGCTCATGTGAAGCTATGATAAACCTGGCTTGCTTTAAAAAGAATCTTTTCTTTTCCTTTTAACACAATTAATTTGTTGCTTTTTTTCCACCGTAACTCCCAGTTATATACAGGAAAAGATTTCAACTGTTGTGTATCTGACTCTTTTAATTGAGCAAATGGTGATGTCCTAGTTTTTAGACCTAAGGTCTGTTATTGCAATACTTTTAAAGGAAGATGTTGCTCTAAGTGCTGTTGTTAGTTTTAAATACAGATTTTATGCTTGTTCTTAATATGCTGTGGTTAAACCATAGCACAGAATTATTAAAAACCATGAAATGCGTTTGTCTTCTGTTGCATTTATTTTCTCCCTGAGCCGGCAAACACAGCGGGAAGGTGAAACACGTGGGTGATTCTGCACCACAGCAAGCACCTAGGACCGCCGTCCCTCGCGGCCTGGCTGCTAGCAAACGGGTCGCAGTCACTGGGCAGCAGGACGGGGCCAGCACTTGACACACGCGGAGAGGCCCTCGGAAAGGAGCGTCTGCTGAGGACGTCTCGCGGCCGCCCTGACTTTCACTCCCTGGGGATTAGCACAGGGCGACTGCAGAGGCTCCTGCCTCCCTGCCAGGGCTCCCAGCAGAGGCGAGTCCTCGCCTGTCGCTCATGGTAGTTAGCAATCTAGACTGCTAATCTGAGCCATTCGGGACTGTGGGTGCCGTTAATAACCTCACCTCAGTCACCTCTAGAGCGCTGCATGCTGGTGACTGCCCCGACATCATGGCGGAGGAGACTGACCGCCTGCTTGATAAGCAGCGGCCCTGAGTTCCTTAGCTGAAAATTTGACTCAGAAATGAACTTTCCGGCCATGGTTGATGGGGAATCCCTCCTGCCTCTTTCATTTCAGAGACCTGGGTAACGCCTTGGACAGGCATTAAGAGTAATYGTGGCAGCGTATTGTGGGAAGGAGGAGGGAACAGAAATGATGCTGTTTGCAGATTAGACATGAGGAACTTAGGAAAAACATTCATCTTTGGTAATACGGATCGCACTGTGTCCGTGGGTGATGTCTCACTCTGTGATGAGAAAGCTGAAGGGAATCAGGAGGGTTTTTTTCCAAAACAGGTGATTTCTGTTTATGCATATGCATCAGAACACATCTAAACTGCTGCTTCATCCAGCATTGTTCCCCGGTGCTGTTYGGTCCCTGCTTGCTGGATTCTGGGCTCTCGGGTAGGGAGGCCGCAGTGCAACGCTGAGGCTCCTCGGGAGGACAGCTCTGTGGGGCAGCCCCATTCCTGGCCCACATGCAGCACCTGCTTATGGAGTGGCCCTTGTGTCCCAAACAGGAACCGAGGGAGGCCTACACTTCCTGCTCCTCCTCTCAAGGATCATGGTTATTTGAATGTGCCAATACCTTTTTGTGGTTCCAAAGTTGCCGTTTTCCCTTTAACGGCCTCGCGTTAGCGCTGCCCCTGCTCCGCGGCACTGAGGAAACGCCTGGGTCCTCAGCGCTTGCAAGTGCTCCGGATCTCCCCTCTCCTGCCCCTCCTCTGCCAGCCAAACCCTGAACTCCCTGGAAGCTGCATTTTTTGAGGCGGCTTTGATCTTTCACTTAATCTGGTTTTAATTGTATTTATATTTGTTTCATAATATGCCATTCTGTTTGATTGTGTTTTAGTATCTTTGCCAATGGTAGCTGCTCAGAACTCAGCGGCAAATGGGATGTCTCATCTCAGTAGGGTTACTTTCTCCTGTTAAAAGATTCATGCAGTGGCTGCTGTAGTCCTGTGAAACCTCCAGGTCTGGCTTCCAGGCTCCCAACAGTATTGATCCTCATTACAAACACCATGTTTTTACCATCCCAAATCCTTTTCTTCCGCAGACTACTTTATAATGAGACTTYGTTACTTAGACAAAAATTAATTAGGCTTCTCTCATTATCACTGTTTTGATCAGTTGTGCTTTAAATGAGTTCTAATTAAAATGCACATTTTAAAATCCGTTCTGCTGAAGCCTGTGCTGTTCGCCCGCTTCTGCTGCAGCCGTGGCCTGCTTTTGTCCGCCTTGTGCTGCGCCGCTGTGACAGGACTTCTTTAACACTGGTTAGTATAAAACCAGCACCATTTGGTGGTTTTTTTGCTCGTTTACTGCGTGTTTTTCCAGCTCTACTGCCCYGTGTTTGCTCCTGAAAGCAGAGGTGCAGCTGGCAGCGGAGCGCGGCCCGTGGCAGCAGTGCCGTACGGAGCGGCGGGCACAGGTGCCGCGTCCCAGCGCGGGGGCAGCCGCTCCCGGAGCCGGGCACGCTCCCATCCAGTGCTGCTCCACAGAGAGACCGCTCTCGAGAGAGGCGACCCGTGCCCTAGGTAAGGGTTTACACCATGGCGCGCTCATAGGTGCTAACACTATTTTAAAGATGAGGATATGTACTTTAAGGAGGGTACAGGGGATCTCTGTGCAGTCCATGCACAGAGAAGTCAACCTTCCCATGACCATGACAGTGGCCCTCAATCTACGAGCCGTTTTCTCCCCTGCTTATTCCTAACRTGCTGCACCGCACTCCTGCCGGGCCCCTTCTCTGCATCTTGCAGGTAGCTGCAGGGTTTTAAGCAAGCCGGCGGGATGCGGCCGTCCCTCGCCCGGAGGAAAAAGGGTGTTTTGTTCCRTGGAGGCCAAAATGCCACCCTGAGCGCCTGTCGATGCCAGCGCCAGGTCACTGCAGATTAATTCGACACTTGCAGACATCACAGTGATTGACGGCACAGTGGAAAATTCCCGTTTAATCCTGCTCCGTGTGCCACAGACCTGGGCTCAGACAGCTTGACCTACATTTAACCCTGGGTGCCAGGAAGCTCTCAGGGCAAAAAGAAACACAACAAAAACGATGATTTTTCCTCAAAGCAGCGAGAACAAGGTTGCAGCGTATCCCACGCCTGTGGGCACCCACGGCACCCCCACACACATGGCATTATGCTGCAGCTCTGCGAACATCTCGTGGGCTGAGCCAGGTGTGCCCTCGTTGCCCTTCCTTCATGCGGAAGCCATGTAAGTCTTGATGCTTTTTCAGCTGTAGAAGCATTGATGTGCTTGCCTAGCACTTCYGCAGGGTTTATGGCACCAGCCAAACACGTTGGAGTCGCTGCTGATCTGGCAGTGGGGTTGGGGTTGCAGGTGCTTGAGGACTTGTTTCCAGCTGCACACTTCACCGCACTCAGAAAATCCTGGCGCGTCAGTGACTTTCCCTGACGTTTCCTCAGGGAAACCCAGGCAAGGCTGGGCTTCCTGCAATGGGAATGCCGTTGGTCCGGGCCTGTTTCTTCCGCAGGGGAAAGGCTGTGCTGCTTGCTCGGAAGTTCAGCCCTGTTATTGGGAAGAGCTGCCGGTGCAGTGATAGATGACACAGTCAGCGAGGGGGGCACTGGGACGTGCTCAGGGCCATATGGCTGAGTGATAGCTACATCAGTTACTCAGTATGCAGCCCCCATCACCTCTTTAAATTATGCWCTATATTCTGCTGATATTATGCCTATAGATGAGAAAAGACGCATGCTAGTTGAGGCCATATGCTACGGGAAGCAGACACTTTCATCTAATGTGAAGTTATGCTCTGYCACAAAAGTGACACTAGATCCACTAAAATCACCATCTGACAAGCAGCACAGAATAAATAGAGTGCCTGTATGTGGCAAAACTGTGCTCTTGTGAAAGTAAAGAGCGGCTCTCCCTTAAGCGCTGCTTGTGTACTGACAGCTTTACTTTCTCTTTTAGAGGAGACTGACTGTGTGCAGGGACATGCTATGCAGATCATATGCAAATTGCGTGTATAGGAGACTACTGCATGTCATGTCTGCAGTGAAGTACGCAGTTATTGACATGATGCAGAACCCAAAGTATTCCTCATGTAACACTGTGCTGTAGCAGCTTCACCTTTCTGCTCTAATCCATGATGAAWGTTAAGCCCGGGTACCTGTGAGGATTTAGTGACCAGCTAGCCAGTGCTAGGCGATTACCCCRTTCCCAAAACMTTGCAGGTGTCTCCTTGTGGAGAGAGTGCAGTGAGTCTCCTCGAATGGCAGTTTTCTCTCTTCCTGGCCACTTGGCCAGACACAGAACAATTAACCATCTTTAACTAGGTTTCTTTTCAAAAACCTTCTCYTGTTACATTAGCTCTGTTTCTGCTTTTCCTTCTTCATTCCTACCAAGTGTGTGGCGGCGCCTCCCCTGGGCTCTCTCCTCCCATCAGGTTGTCAAACAACAACAACCACCAAACTTCAGGCCATGCGGCGGGCAGTGACGACGAGAGGTATTCCTGCTGCCCCAGAGAGGTCTCCATCAGGAGCCAGGGAAGGGCCGTGATGCCCCAGMGATGGCTGCATGGGAGCGGACAGCCCTGCTTGCTAGACGTGACGCTGAGGCAGACGCCGCTCACGGTGTGGTGACACCAGCTCCAGCCCTCAGTTGGTCTGCAGCACACACAGCCCCRGGGGTACAGGAGGGCCCTGGCACAGCCACGAGCCCCGTTGCCGGGCCCCTGGGATGTATGAGGACCCACAGGCTTGGAGAGCACTGGGATGTGGGGCAGGGGCTGCCCACAGGAGGTGGACCCCACAGCACGGAGCCCTGGGCTGGCAACGTCCCATGGGGCAGTCCCGGCATGGCCGTGGCGGGGATTCCTGGGGCACTGGTGGCACCGGCCCCAGCTGAGGGAGGAGGGCAGTGGGAGTGGGGCCAGGCGCAGCCCTTCGGGGTGCTCCATGTACAGCTGCCGCTGGGGTGCTGGGAGGCCGGGCAGGGCCTGTCCTCTCCTGGGCGAGGGGCTGGGGTGCAGGAGCGACATGCTGGGAGGGAGGCGGTGCAAGGAGGCTCCGCAGCGCCGCCCTGCGAGGGCCAGGAGGGGAACAACGGGGACGGCAGGGGCCGCTCAACGGTGCAGGTGCTGAGGACGGAGCTCTCCAGCACTGTGCCGGGCCAGTGCGGGCCTGGCTGCGAGCTCCCCCCTACAACAGGGGAGCCTTTCGTCAGAAGCAGGACATGCTGTGGGGCAGACAGGGGCTGTGTGGGCAGCCCAAGGGCCTTGTGTGCTGAGATGACTGGCTTGGGGGATAGGGGCGATACCCACAGCAGTCCACACTTGTTTACCCCAACCCTAGCAAGGCCTTAGGCGCTGTTTCCCAYGGTATCCCCACAGAGCAACCCATGAGTGCGAGCAGTCAGCAAGGTGGGGGTGGGTGGGGGGTGGATAGAAAGCAGGATCAGCTGTCATGCGTTGTGGTCAGCAGCATGAAGTCYGGCTGAGGCCCGTCAGTAGTAGTGCCCTCCGGGACCAACCTTGTTTAACACCTGCGTTCATGGTGCACCCGGCAGGACCAAATGCCCCCTCAGCAGCRGCTACAAGCAACAGCAACACTGTGAGCTAGCTCCGAGGCCCTGCTCTGCAGAGCTTCCTACCCTCTGCTTGCTCCCACATCCGCACWGCAGTTCACCTTCCCTCTCACCTCCATGCTGGACCCCTAGGACACTGAGCTCCAAAAATTATTTTAAATCCTTGATGTGTTTCCTGATTTCCTCAAACACTGCAGTGACTTGAGTCAAGCATGCCACAGTGCTGGAGGAGYAAAACAGGCATGAAACCCTGGCTTGATCTGCCCCACTTTGCCACGCGGCAGATGCCACAAGGCAGGAGGAGTCTTCCCCAGGGCAGCGCTGTATTAAGGTGAGCGAGCCCAGGCATCTTGCTTACAGGACAAGCTCTGGTTCATCATCCTTGGTCACTAGAGAAGGAAAAGCAAGTGGAAGAGAAGGCCGGTGTCCGTTTTCCTGTCCATGAAGGCAGGTTACTAGTCCTGTACCATCTCGCTCATAGATCAGCTCAGCTTAACAGGATTATTTCAAAGCACAGGCTAAAGGCAGGGCCAGGTTTGTGCAGTGCAAACAGGCAGGGAGATTGCCAGGCMGTGGTTTCAGTATCTGAGCATTACTTCCAAAAATTGTTAGGACACTAACATAAGAGGAAAAAAAGCCTCTACTGATTAACTCCTCTCAACAATGGACGAGTCAACAACGAGAGAGAATTATTTTTTAATAATATTCAACATAAACATGGCACTTTACATTGTCAGGGTACCGAACACACAATGATCATTCCTCACAACAYCCCTGTGAGGTAGGCATTGGGCTGCCCTCGCTCTCTGACATATAGGTAGTGGCAGACAAGCAGGTAATCAACCCTGCACAATCAACAACTCTCAACCCCCTTAAACAGKGACAGGTCCTCAGTGACTTGACTGAATGCAGAGGAATGGGGCAAAGCTGATAACTGATCAACTCTGTTCTTTCATCTGTTTTATCTTGGGGTCCAAGGCTGTTGCGCCCTCATACCACCCTGCCAAAAAAACAAAAAAAAACCAAACAAAAAAACCCACAAACAAAACAAAACAAAACACCAAAAGAAACCAACCAAAAACACCCCACACAACCAAATATCCCTCTCCTTAAACAAGCATGCAGAGATTTGTTATAAAGTGAGGTCTGTAATAGAAGGGGGGGACGGGACAAACTTTAATTCAGCCCGAATTTGAATAKGAACAAGAGGGAACATGGCCTGCTCAGTCAAATAGAGCAGTTTCAGCTTTAGTTGTTGATGTCTCTGACACAGCATTTTGACCTTCAGCTCTGAATARGAGTAATGAAAGTATTTGCTTGTCATAAGAACATCTAGAGGAAGAAGTGTGCTAAACTGTGATCACTGGCTCAGAAATTACGCTTATTTAGGTAAACTGCTCTGAAGTCTGAGGGATTCTGGACCAAGAGGGGGAACTTTTGGGGYTTTTAAAAAGCCCCATTAGTATATCAGTTAATAAGGTAAACCTTCTGACTAMTTTTGTTGGTGTAGGGCCATGACAAAATACAGCAGTTTTCTAAGCTTTAACATAATAAAAAATGTAGTTTAATATACAATTATTGATTTTATTTCATAACCTTCTTTTGTAAAACAGCTTTAGGAAAAAAGTATACCTGACAATATGCTGTTGTGATTAACTCCCTATCGCTTTCAGCTGAGASACTTCTCAAACGTTAAGACATTTTCCAGGAAAGGTTCATATCTTAAACCTGTCAGCTGCCAAAGCTCAGCCACAGTCGATGTAGTTGTTACAACTTTTACAGGCTGAGGTGCTCACCCATCGATTCCTTCAGGTGCAGCRTCTGTGATAAGTCTGTCTCTGAGCTGAGAGATGACAGTGGCTAAATAGGCCTGGCTACACATACTCTGAAAATGAAAATATGTCCTTCTCCTCAGTAGAGAAATCTTCTTTCCTGTGTAATGGAAGATTCATCTGACGGTAATAATTGTGCATTAAGAAAGGGCAAGAGTAGAAAGGTGCTCGTGGAAGAGACATCTTCATTTCTGATGAAATAATGGGGAAGAGATGTTGATACTGTTAACCACTGGACACATGAACTTCTAATCTGACATTCATTTTTGCTTTTCTAAAGGAAAATGTTACAATTACCCTCCCTCAGGGAACTTTAAGCCKTGGTGAGTGTACAGAATTTTTAATCCACAGAGCAACTGTAGTCTCCAGGCAAAAAAAGAAAAGAACTCAGAAGTGCACTTTGTATCTCCTGCCTCAAAGGGTTAAAGTGCTAAGCTTGATATATCCAACAATTAAGCATCTTTCCTAGTCCTTTATTTTTTTAAATGAAACTTTATCTTTGGTTTCCTGAATCTTTCCTGTAATTTTATCCTTTGTTTCCTCCATCTTTTCTGTGATTTTATCCTTCGTTTCCTCCATTTTCTCTGTAATTTTATCCTTTGTTTCCTCCATCCTATCTTGCAGATACTCCTTTACTGGTGGCGGTGTGGACATGTAGCCACTTTTACGTAGATATTTGACAGTTATGGATGTTCCTCCTAAAGTCACAGTGTATCTGGCAGGAGTTGCGATCTTAAAGAAACCAAAAAAAAAACCATATAAAAAAAATGATCAAGCAAAAGGTATTTTTAATATTAAGAATTTATCTTGGCTAGCATCAATGTCACATACTAAAAAAATCCATTTATAAGGAAATAAACCAATTTACAGTACATTCTCCAGAAACACATACCTTTTATCTAAAGCATCCGTCTGGAAAAAATAATGCAGGCATTATGCTTCAAAAAGGAAAAAAAAAAAAAAAAAAAAACCACCTCCCTGCACAGTTTATGGAAAGAGCATTAGGTGTCTCAGAATGCAATTCAGAACAGGCAGTCTGTGCGCATTAAGCCATCTAAGCAAACATGAAATACTAACAACAGGATATGCTTTAAATTCCAAACTTCACAAGAGTATAGGCATTTAACTTTGGGTCCAAAAATAGTTACCACATATAGAAAACCAAAGTTGAAAGAGACCTTGAGAGGTCACCTAAACTTAATACAGTAAACCAGGTTTTTTACTCCAGAAAGTTTAGACTAACCAGGTCTTTCAGAACTTCAAAGATAAAGCCTGCAATCTTTCTTTTGTGGCCTCTTCTGATGATTCCCCATCTTGAAGGTTTATTTCAAGACTGACAGATCTCACAGCTATGATAATTTTTGGCCTTCAACCACATGTATATATTGGTTTCTYTAGGCACAGAAATAATTGGCAAAAATGGTGCTTTCGCATTTTTTTTTGGAAAATAATTCCTATAAGTAAAAGATTAGAAAAATATCTCATTTCAGAAATCAATCAGTTAGGATATATTGGAAACAAAGACAGTAGTTCATTTTGTTGTACAGCACCTGACATGTTTAAAGTTCCCCAAGAACAGACTGGGCACATGTAAAGCCAAAATGATACCMAAACCTGATTGCAAGTAATTGAATCAAGTGCACAGTAATAGTCCTCAACAACAATCAAGACTTAAGGCAGAAAGACAAACTGAAGAATCCTCAAGGCAAAAATAGCTGTACCTTTGCTTGTAAAATCACAGACTATTTAATATCTGCCTCTTTACCCTTGCTAATACGTAAGGGATATAAAGGAAAAACTTAATTAAATCTCTGATTGCAGACAACCATTTGGCAGCAAATGAAAGTTATTTTAAAAATACAGATGGGCTACTTAAAGTGACAGAGAGCCCGTATCATCTTGCATGTGACTATTTTTACTACAAGAAAAAATGCTGAAATATAAATTTGTAGCTAAGAAAAGGAGAAAACTGGATTAATGCTTTCTGATCTAAACAAAAGAAACCCTTTTTAGTTCACTAGGCAAGATTTAGAGCTTATTTGCAAGCTATTTTTATACCTACCTTATACAATGCATATGCAGTTAGTGCATTTCCACTTTGAGAATTTTTCAGGATATTTACTACACTGTCTGGTAAGCCAATCAATTCTAGGAATGGAACAACATTCACACCTCTATCAGAGAGAGAAAAAGAAAAAAGAATAGTGTGGCATTTGAAGCTTGAGCAGTAATTCATATTACCATTTGCATTCTTATATTCAATCACACAAACTTTGTAATTTTATAGCAAAATGTTTTTTCATCCAAGCAACATGCTTACAAACTTTTATTCTTGGTCATATAGACAAATTATTTTTTTACAGCATTACCCTAGAAATGAGCCATTTACATGAACACTGTTGGGTTTAGCAACTAGTAGCATAAGTTACATCTCAGCTTACTATGAAGGTTTGAAGGTAAGTAGATCTGTTTTACCTAAAAGATCTTTTCCCTTTCTTTTTAAATTTTGGACTAATCTGCAGCATACTTTGAAGTCTAAAACCTACCGTCTTCCATTGCTTTTTATAAACATATCAAACAAAAGCAAGATGGCAAGGCAAAGGAAAGGACTGCTATATTCACAAGGTTTCAGGGCTCTTCTGCCCAACTGTTCTGCCTGGTCAATACAAGGAGGCAATATCTGCCACCGGGGGGTCTTAACACAGTTTATTTCTTATTGAAAACCAAGGAAACCAACGGGAACATGAATCATAAAGAGTCCTTCTTTATATTACAGTAGAAAGCTACATTCAGTTATAGAAGACCTTGATAATATTCAGATTATTTTCTGTGTCTATCAAATGTTTTAAGCATTCTGGTCTTTTGTGCATGTGATAACTTTATTATCAGGCACAAGAATGGAGAGTAATTTACTAATAGCTATAAACTAAACAGAATCTACAACTGGATGTCTATCCTCAGAACAGAAAATAAAGTAAAACCTTGTAAAATCTGAAAAACAGCTTTATTCAGTATTATTAAATAAACGACTATGGTTTAATCTCATACCATTATTAGTTCTTCTGAAAGCTATTTTTCAAGAGATGCTGCTCCTCTAGCGTGACGAATTGAAGCTTTGTTATAATTAGTTCCTAATTATATATTTCAGTTGCTTTCATTTGTCAAGTGTGTATTTTAGCAGCTAAGTGAAATATTTCAGGAATAAACTACTCAACCTGAAATGTCTGGATACAAGCATAAACTTGGAATAACCTAAAACAAAGTATTTTAATAGCTTGAGACCTTTATTTTCTCATATGAGCTAAGTTTAGAATGACATTTGGATCTATAGCTCCTAGAAAGGGCAATTATGCCAGCTGGTTAGAGTAACTAAAACAAACACTTGTGTGGTAAGGCATTCTGATGTCAGAGCCCCATACTTGCCACTAAACACTGCCATTGTTTCATGCTTTCCAGTATTAAATATACAACACCCACAACCCACAGATAAACATTTACTTAAATTTTGCAAACCATTTGCAGATGGATAAAACCTCTTTCATCTGAACTAACAGCTCATAGCTATGTAGGTTTTTTTTCCTAATAAATGCCATTTTTCTAAAGGGCATCTGGCATACACTAGAGCTAAAAAGAAAAAAAAAACCTAGAATTACAGCTATTCAAGTTATGATGCACTCTCCCCCTCCCACCCCCCACCCCCGAAAAATTCAGTTTTTAATTCAAAAGTGTGGCCTGCAGTACTAACTTCTTCAGTGGCATAATAGGAAAGACAGGCAAGAAACGTAAAAAAGGGAAAATAAACCCACATAAGTAATGAAAAGCTCTGAGTGAAGTGCAAGATTTGAAAGAACAGTGACAGGGGCAGCCTGAGGGTAGAGGGGAGGAAATGGAGATATTTTTCACCAAGGCAAAGGAAGAACAGATGGACCTTGCTTTACACAGATCTTCTCATCTAGCCATTCATAATCATGAGTGGAAACCACTACCTTTACCTCATGAATGGTTACTAATTAGTTCCCTATTGTTTACACCTATGTCTATTTTGAAGAGATTTGCATTCCTTCTAATGTTAAGSAAGTATTTAGTATATAGCAATTTAACAACAGTATTAGGCGTTGCAATATCAACTTACTTCATGGCTGCATAATAAAAGGATCCAAACCATACAGTGGAGGTCAAAAGATGCACCGGAATCATCACTTTTCCATACTGTTTAAAAGTTTTCTTGAATCGCTGAAAAAGACCAATTGATTTGTCTTGTAATGGATCAGGATCTGAAGAAACTGATTCTGCAGGGCTTTGCTGGGATTTATCATCAGCCGAAGTCAAAGCATTTTTCTCTTCTGGTACTTTGTGAGGAGTGTTTGCTGGTAGGGATGAAAACACACGTTTCTTTGAAGCAAACACTGCTGCACCTGCATGGTGACATCGTTTAGGAGGGTTCAATGCCAAAATTGCTTTGCATCCAACACGAGATGAGACTGATTGTTCTTTTAAGCACTGAAAGATATTAGTAGGAGAAAAAAMCAAACATGTCCCATGAGCCAGCTGAGATGCAGTTTGTAATACGCTTCTTTGCATTTTGATGAAGTGTGGCTGAGGTTCCTATAGAAAGGAAACAAGAGAGACAGAGTGAAAAAATTACATTTCAACAATCTTATTTGTAATTGTTCCAGTGCTACTTGAAAAATATCCTCAAATTTTAAATTGCTTTCTATTTCAGGACAAGCAATACTAATTCTTCTATTTTCAAAGGCCTTCCTTATCTTGCTTTACAGAAATTTTCATTTTCTTTTGGGATTAATCAAATAATTTCAAATCTTACTTCTTTAGTATTCTGAATTAAAACACCACCTTTACTTAACATACACTGCCCTTCACAGTTAAAATGCCCATTCTGGTCCTCTAAAATTCTGTTGAAATGCTCAGTGTTAAGTATTACTTACATCTGCTTAATCTGGCCCAGTTGTTGAAAAGTTATCCTCAAAGCTTTACTTTTAGTAGCAACTGAGAATTCAAATGATACTTTCAGCCTAAGTAAACTTAGTATGGCCTCACTAAATTGTTCTAATAATTATAAAATACTCTTGAAGAGAGAATAGAATCTGTAATATAATTAAAACTACATTTTTGTGTCAATATATTCTTAGATTCAGTAATTTTTAATATTCTAGCCTATTCRAAAGAACAAAAACTCACAGAATAAAACCAATGGAATAAAACCAACAGTTAAAAACCCAACTACAGCCTGCTAGCACCCACCTGCAAAGAATGGGGATGGTGCTGTTGCATGTCAAGTATTAACGAGCAAATTTACACTGCAGTCTCAGGAGCATAACAATAAAATGCGTATTTTTAAATTGTATGGAACYTTGTTAGCTTTCTAATTTTGCCTACCTAGCAGTTATTTCTGAAAGTTCAAAAGAGCCATAATCCCTATGAAATACTTTTAGCATGTACAGGCATTGACAAGTCATTTTCTTTCAGAGACTACCAAACTAYGAACTAATGAATGCAATACTAACTCTCTCTCATTTATACAGTGACCGTAAGTTACAGAACTACTGCATTTCCTTCCCTCCCAGGAAAGCACCACTGACTGATTTTGTTTAACAAGTACCAGCTAAGTTAGTTTTAACGTTCATGTCTTTTTTATGTTATCAGATGTTTTATCACCATAATAATTTTTAATCCAAACTAAAACTACTCAARTTGGAATTAAACTCCACTATAATCTTTGTTGGGTTCTCCTTCACCAAAAGCTTTGGTTATTTGTCAGTCAGGTGTTTTCATAGTGAATTTGTCTAGATTCTTACAACACAGAAATGCTTCATAGCGTAGTTTTTAAAAAAAAAAGTCATACATACCCTTTTTTACTTTACAGACGCTTTACAAAAAAAAGTATAAGTTTTTGATGGTTGGAATTTTTTTTCTTCTTCTCCAATTTCCCACCTTTCACATGTATTTCTTGAACATACTGAAGACTCTGCCAAAGCAGAAAAAAGGAACATTTAGAGAAAGAGAAGCAGAGAGAAGAGCAAACTAGTATGGAGAAGATTTCTGGTCAGCCTGAAATCTTGCTTTCTGAAAAAGGTATAATTTCTCTTCTGGATGCTAGCAGGCTAAATGGCATTTTTTTTTTCTGCATAGCTTAAGTTTCTTAACTGTGAACTGCTGCCTCTTTCCAGGTGATAAAAGTTGTATAATCCAGAAGCATTCTTATTGGAACATTTCTGCCTATAGATCATGTATGTATATATATTGCTCTAATTGCAATGCTTGATATGGTGGAAAGATTGTAAGAATGGGTGTGAGCTCCTTGGCAAGATTTATATGCAGAATATGAGGCACAGACACTTCAAGTGAACGTTCTTCATATTTCTTGAATTTTCACCAACAGAGCAGATATTGCCTCATGGAGGAGAAAGGAGACTCTTGTCTCTATGCAAGGAAGCTGTTACTGACACCTGCTGAATTACAGACTCTGTGGGAGCCACTGAGGACTGCTGCTTATAGAGCAGCAAAATCAATGAGAGGCAGTGCCTCTCAACAAGCCAATCTGTGCCAACTCAAGGACAGAACAGACGTCTCAAAGTTCACAGCATGGCTGTGGTTCAAAAGAAACAAGAAACTGTACTTGCTTCATCCTTCCAAAACATAAGAATACTGCAGCAATCTCTCCTTTAAATTTGGATTAACAAAAGAAAGTTYCTGGTATGCTGTGCTCTCCACATGCAGCATAAAAAACTGCATATTTCAATGGGTTTATTGCCTAATTTTATTCATTAAGTACAATACTTTCTCCAGCACAAATTACCAAAGTTATACAATTTACACAATTACCTACGTAACTTGCAATTGCTAAAAAAAAMCCCCTGAGATTCTAAGAAGGTCAGGACAGTAAGCTAAATGGTATATGTAATTGCACAAAGTCATTTTTAAAAGTTTAAAAGTTATTTCTTAAACATTTTAGGGTAATTCAAATTTTTACTGCTCTTACATGACACTGTAGATGCAACTAAGGGACAGAAACTAGCAAAAGGGTATGGTGGAAAAAATGGTGGTTTATGGCACAAGAGTATTTTCAGGGTAGGGAAAAATTTGTTTTAAAGTGTCTTCAATTTCTGTATTAGGTTTATTTTTAATATAATATAAGAAAAAACCAAACAATTCTAAGCTCGTGTGTAGATGTTCTTTGCTCATGTGGTCAGCAGTTAAATAAATGTACTAGGACAAAATATGAAACAATATGYAATGCTTCTGGGTAACACTTCCTCTTCAGTGCTGTTGTATTCTGGCCAATTATTTAGTAGAACCTCCAGCTGGCTATAAATTGAACTGAAATGGTCTTTGCTGTTCAGGGCATGCTCCTGTTGGGATTCTCACACATCCATTTATTTTCAGAAGGCATTGCTGTCTCTTGACAAGTTATTAACAAGCCCTCTAACACAAAGGAAGCACTCTAGTGACCTCCTAACAAAAGGAGAATTCAACTTTTCATTACAAGGACAGGGGTTTTGTTTACAGAACTTTTGTACTTTTGTTTTAACTTAGATCATCTTTGACATAAAACAGATGAACTCCAGGAGCATCTCATCTCTTGGATTTGCTGTGCCGCATCTTTGCATTCCAGTGGTACTAGGAAGAGGACATTAGAATTTGCTTTTCCTCCTGAGGACCACAGAAGGTCAGCAGGCCACCAAGTGGGTTTGGGTGATAATCACTAATTGATTGTTTTGGATATGTGCTAACAATTAAAGCAAAAAGAAACATGAGATCATTGTAACACATATGGGTAACAAGCCAAGCCAATATACCTGGAAAAAAGTTTGGCTTTAGACAGTCTATCTGCTGTAGAGGATAGAGAAGTCAAGACAGAGACGCAGACAGGGAAAGCTTTCTCAGGGTTATTTCAAAACAGCTATTCTGTTAGAACAAATTTTGAGCTACAAAAGAGGAAGRAAAATAGAGAACATGGGTAGATTTAAGATGGCAAAAACCCAAATTCTTTTGAAAAAGAGGTCAGTAAATACTGAAAGCCATCTGAGGGAATTGAGGATAGAGCACATGTGAACTACACTGGTTTATTTTCTCATCTTAGATCTACCAGAATCACTCTGGACACACTATGTAAATATGGATGGTTTTTAAAACAGATTCATTTGTTCTGCTAATATTCAAGAAGAAAATATTAATTATACCACAGGAGAGTTCCCACTCAAAGTCTATGAGCCTTTTCCACTCCCAATGCACCATCCTATGAAGTCAGAAAATTAATCTACATTCAGTGTAAAATCAAGCAAATTTTGAGGTTTGAGTGTGACATAATAGTATTTTGAAAGGCCACAATCAGTCTTCTCAGAAATTTGATTAAGATTTCATACTTAAATGTATTCTTTTCAAGAACTTAATTATTGACCTCAGTTACATTTGCAATGTCCCTGGAACATTCTGTTATTTATTCTAAACCATGAAACTGGTTTAGAATTTGAATTTTTGGTATCACTGTCTGTTTGATCTTGCCAATCAATCAGGGCAATGCCCAGATTATGATCCTACATTTTAGGGTAAAGGCAGCAGTCCAAAGTAAATCATGGCAAACTTACTAAAATGACTGTCAAAATTCTCATCAAAACAATCCAAGGATTTTACCTCATGCAAATGGAGTACCCTAAAAACATTAACCTCATTCCAGCTGCACCATGTCTGAACTCTACAATAGCTTCACTTCATAAATGATATGCTATTATYATTTTCTAATATTACAGTGCAGTACCAATACATGAACAGAAGCAATAACCACCTTTTATTTTTATTTTATCTAAATTACTGTTGTTCTTACTAGAGCTTAGTCACACATTTCTGGTAAAATGAGTTTATCAAGGTCACAAAAGTAGATACTGCTGTGATCTTCTGATACTTAAATACCAGAAATAGACAGCAGAACAAAAAGTAGCTTTAAGTAGAAGGAAAGTTCTTGTAGAGCTTTRAGAATACTGGCCAAACTCAGGAAGTTTAAAAAAAAAAAGGCAGGAAGACCTTATACAATGTTTGTGCRTGGTGTTAGAGATCTGGAATGCTAAATAGGAGGCTGCACAGCTAACCTGCTTCCAACAGAAYGTGATAGTGGTACGCCCCTTTTTCCTCTCTTTTGAAAGGCATTATATCTCAAATTTCCCCCTATTGAACCTGACACAAAAAGTTTGAATATATTGTCTAATTATTTTAAAATAAAACATCACAACTGTTTACAGTGCTTTCTGCTCTCCAGAACCCCCCCCAACTGATTGGTACTATTTCACSTCACTAACTCTGCATTCCAGCTTTGAAGTATACAGTATCTATGCTCTSTTTATTCCTTTAGAAGTTTCATTCTGCCCTCTACTGATTTTCTGCATAAATACACCTCACACACTAACTGCAAAGGTCTAGTGAGCAGCTCTTTTCACCACAAACATTCCTTCCAAGTGTAAATCTGCTGGCTGATCTATCCATTGCTGCAGCTCAAAAAAAAAGTAAAGAACAGACAGACGAGGTATGATGACAGGACAACAGTACATATGTTATTTTCAGTTACAAGGTTTGTATATAATTTCTCAGTAGAAAAAGAAAAATATAACAACAAACACCAATAAGTGAATAGATCTACAGACAAAACTAGCCTGCCTTTTAAAGTGCCATTTAATTGGGGTTTTTGTCCATTTGTCACTCTAAATGCACAAAAGTGACTGAAGTTGGAAAGTTTAACTTTTAGAATTTAATCGAGTCTTCCTTAAAACTAGGCAAACATGTCTATGCTATAAAGGTTAAAAAAACACTGTTAATTCGGAGGAGGGAGCATCCACTTATTTTGCCCTTCTGCTTATTACTTGATAATAGTAAACAAAATCTTCTGTTACTGCCAGTTCAAATTCTCTCCCCTTTTTTTCCCCTTTGGTCATATGTTTTCCCAAGCAACTACCAATACCTTCTTTTTATTTTCTAGTGTATTATTTATTCCCTTTACAACACCAGTGGCTTTTGTTCTGAGAGTTTTCAGCTGGAGGGCCATTATCATAGGGAGCAGGAATGGTGGAGTAAGTGCGAAGTTTTTACTAAATAGCCCAAAAAGGGCTGCAAAAAATAATTTACAGAAGCCAGMCTAATGCTGGCAGTTTACTACATACAGCTTTGAACTACTTTGGGAGGGGGGGAAAAAAAAAGTCAGAACAGGTAACTAATACAGACCACTTTTCAATTCTTTATTGGATTACTGAAAACTGTGTATGATTTCAGCTTTAATTGTCTCAGTGACAATTCATCCAACTTTCAATTGGCAGATTCCTCACCCCTTCCAACCTTCACCAAGTATCTCACAGAGTTCTGATTCTGTATCTCAACACACACTGGAAAACATCAGAAACATGACCATTACTTCTATGTTCAGATATTTTCTCAGGCTTTACCACTTGCATGCACATCTCTTCAACAAAGCCACCAATAACAGTCAAAAGACTACAGACAAAACTGAACTCTACCTTGCTCAAAAGTTCCTGCAAACTCATTTTTGAATTCATAGCTCAGATTCCTGTATGCAAGCATATTTCCAAGTAGTTAAGAGTTCATTGATATATAAGACTTAGATTATAATATTTAAATTAAACAGCTCTTGGAGTTCTAATGATACCTTTGTGCATGCAGGAAGTAATGAAAAGTGCAGATACACTGAGAATATTCTAACTTCTACAATAGTTTGTGCTAACCCTATCAGAGCTGAGCTTTTGATCAGATCATAATATACAGGTATTCAAGTACTTTCTCTTGACTAATTTTAGAAAACAAAGGCAAACAAAAGAATTTCAAATATGCTTACATTTAGACTCTAGTATCAACTTTGCACAGCCTTTTCCCTCATTGTGTATTGTGACTTCCAAAACCATTCACTTCCTAATGTTGGTAAATGCCAGGTCTTCTGCACACTGTCTTGTCTCATATTTCTGTGTCCCTGTCCTCAATAATTCAACTGTAATCAATAGAACTAATTGTGATTATTACATAACGTATTTTGCATTTAAATTGTTACACGCCACTTAAAATAACTACCTCCAGCACATCAACAAGTATTTCACCTTTCAATATTCAAAAGTGCTTCTAAGCTTTCAGAAAATATGCTTATAAAAAGTTCTTAAGCTTTAGAAAATAGGAATATGCATAAAATAATTCCAAAATGCAAAAAAAAAAAATCAATTTAAATATGAGCAGAATTCACAGTGAAAGAGTCGGATTCAAGATTCTTTTATTCGCTCACTATATTTCACATTTTCAAACACTGCAAAGCTGTCATTTATTCAGAAAAAAAAATGTTCAGCTTTCAGCAGAATCTTGTTGGCAGAAATCCACTTCCAGTATAAATCTTTCCTAAATATTCAAAAGTCAGTGTTAAATTCTCTGTTGTGAATTCAAACTTGCCCATATGGGGAAATATGTGTAGTATCAATCAGAAAATCTTGAAAAATTATGTGTGAAAAGGCTGATCATAACATTTACAGAACACACACATGCTCAAAAACATACTCTCCATCTAATTGTTTTGTAAGTGCTATTCCCCACAGTTCTACAAGTGAATGTGACTTTACTTACAAAAGAAGCATTATTGTTGCTAAGGTCTTGTCTATGTGGGACAGTGTTTGACTGCTAAACGGATAAATAATCTTGCTCACCACTCAGTTTAATGTCTTCTAGAGCATCTTTTGCTTGTTGAACAGGACTGCTAACATCCCCACCCATGTGAAAAACAAAAACACTCAATCTGCAAGTATCTGAAAGCACCCAACACACAAGAGTAGCAATGTTAGCCCAGAAGGACCTCTCAACAAAATTTCAATAATAGGACCCCAGGAAGACTCCTGCTCAAATCTTAAGTAGCAGAGCACCTATTTTTTAGAAAAAGGTACCACCAAACTCCTACGCGGGTTTGCAACTCCAATTTTTTTGAGCCACTATCAGGACAGGGGTCCTAAGGAAACCAGATTACAGYGCCAGAAGCATTTACTGCCTTCAAGGTGGGAAAGAGATAGTAATGCCATTCTGAAAACTAGGAATTATTTTCTCCTACCTAAAAATCTGGCAAAAGGTTTTATAAACTAGGAGGATAAAAATGAAGCTGCAAGGCTAAAAGAAATTGCATCATCATTAGCCACAAAGAGAAACATAACTTAAGTGTTTTGATTTTCTATCCAACYTAGCAGCGTGGAATTTTTTAGGGAACTGATTTGAATAGTAAAAATCCCTCCATACTGTGTAGAATTCTTTCTATTTATATGCTTAAAGATTTACCTTCAAGGAAAAAAAAAGGTACGTTTAGCACAATACACTATCACTGACTCCATGCCATTCATAAACTGTTCATTTCTAAACACAGTCAGGCTGCAAACTGTACACAAGCTTCAGAGGCGGTGGTCTCTGTCTGCCTGTAGTTTTGCCAAAACTGCCAATGATTCCAACACATCAGGCCCTCAAAAAGTGCTAGCTCCAGAGTAAAGGAAAGAGAACATAACATACAAGCACGAACAAGGTTCTTAGGATTAATTCCTCAACGCCATCTACCTACATCATCTAACTTCTTAATAAGCTACTCCTTGCATGAGACATCTTAAAATATTATGGCAGACTTCTAACAGGGCAGAGAAGCCTATGACAGAATGTGAACCACAAGATACCACCCCGAGTGCTCAGTATTTGTTTAATAACACAGCATGCACATGACATGGAGCGCCATAAATTCACAAACTTATGACTGACACAGCTTAAGCTGGTGAGTCCTACTCATGGCCTATGTATTGTTACTACTATTGCTTAGCAAAGAATACACAGTCAAAAATAAGACTTCTCAGCCAGCACCTTCTGCATCTAAACCACTCTTTTAAATCACTCCTAGTAGCTACAGAAAGTATGCGATTCTTGCCT
Organism: Eudromia elegans; assembly: GCA_003342815.1. Classification (NCBI taxonomy): domain Eukaryota; kingdom Metazoa; phylum Chordata; class Aves; order Tinamiformes; family Tinamidae; genus Eudromia; species Eudromia elegans. Next base: position 518,048 of record PTEX01000249.1, read on the forward strand.
TTGCATAGTCTGCTGTAATACTCATAGGCAAGAAATAAACAAGAATATATAGTCTCAGATACTGTTCTCTCACTCCCCGGAGGAAGAATGTTTTATACACAGCAGCAAGGTTTATTAGCATTACAGGAAAGAATTAAGCAGGGTAAAGCCACCATTTACCTACCTCACAAAAGATGTTTGCCTACCATGCTACTACACACAGAGAGACAGAATTCTTTGACTGAGCGTACTGCATTCTACTGTTATGATCAACAAAATTCAAGGCTTGTGTTTCAATAAAGAAATAAGAACAACGACAAAAAATCTTCTTCAGAAAGAATTATCCTACGGCCTAGAATAGTGGGAAGAAAAAGACTTCATGTAATTTTACAATTAGTAAAATCAGCTTTAAAATCCACAAAACATTAAGAGGAACATGCAGTTAACAGACTGGCAAATCCTGCATCAAAGTATCACCTTAACACTTAAAATAAAAGTGCCTTCGCATTCTATTAAACTCTTTCATCAGCCACTTGTGGAAGAGACTTACAGAACTTTACAGGAAAGCTGCTGAGTTATCTTTTACTTAAAATCTACAAACTCCATTTATCTATAATTCTACTGTTATATTTCATAATTTGTTTACAAGAATCTGAACAGTATTACCACTGTTCTCTCCCCTCCCACTGCTCAATGCTGTGAGAACTCCTACCCCATTAGTTTTAGAGAAGCAGGATTACCTGTTACAACTCTCGGAAGTCACAATYACTGTTATGCAGCTTAGGGTTTGATTTGATTTGTTTAACAGCTGTTACACATGGTAAAGGTCAGTTTTGGACAAATGTAAGCAGCAGGGCCATGGGATTGAAATATAGAGCCCAACTAAGCTATATCTAAGAACATGACCGATGCAAACTAAGGCTAGTTATCAGAGATAAAAGGACATTCTGCCTTGTAAAACTTCAGTTTCTTCATGTGCATATAAACAGTCACACCAGCTTATCTGGAGCAGAAGGCTGCTACAGCAGCAAAATTAAATGAATTCTCTTAGAAACAAACAAAACCAAAAAAATCACACTATATCTTTTCCTGACAGCTACTATGGTCTGCAAAGTAGATTTGTAGGTAGCCACTAATGTTTTTAAACTTCTTGCATGTCTTACACATGCTAAGTGGCAGTCTGGATTTGCCTGATCCATTTTAGCTAAGTACAAGCAAGCTGATATCTACCCATCCAACTCACTGAACGATTATTTCCTCCCCTTGACTGGAACACTTCTCTGAGAACAAGGGGGACTCTTTCTCAGTGCTGCCACAGAGTCAGTCCTTTTACCTCAAACAGCCCTGAGCTGAACAGGAGGCAAGTGCCTGCCGTCAGCAACACCGAGGTGACTGGAGGATGTCCTATAGGCATGCGTTTCACACAGAGAAGTAGCTAAGAGTCAAAAAAACCTATTGGCATAAACAATATATTACAATATACAATATTGCAATATATAATATAATTACTAATATCTATTTGCCATATAATCTATATAGCAATATATAATCTAAATTAGTATSCTGTTCCCTACAGCTCCTTAAACTAGTGTGTAATTTTGTAAAACTTTAAAGCTTATACATAATAGCAGTGACACTTTGGGGTTTAGGTAAGTTGAGCAATACTTTCAGCCGGAGCCTACTTAACAATTRAGCTAATTAAGGGTCAGTAAGAAATTCTGAATCATTTAATGCACTGCCTTCTAATTTTACACTTCTCTTTTCAGAAACGGACATAACAGTGAATGCGTGGGTTTCTCATTTTGTTTCTAAGTCTCTGGCATGAATTCTCATCGTATCTAAAAGCTGGCTTGTCTAACAGCCTTACCATAAAGGCATACGACTTCTAACAACGCGATTCCCCAGATAACTCCCACAGCTAATTGCCAGCGGCAGCCTCATAACGCACAGCCTAAAGCCGTGCAGATTGGCAGGAAGGATTCTGTCGAGTTCAACCAGCCACTCCTTCCTATACAATCAGGGGCCTCCAAAGCCAGTCCAGCAAAACGAAAGAGAAAATGAGTGCTGAAGTCTCACTAAGGTCAGGGCTAGGAGTTCAACTAATGAGCTAATAACAGYGGCAAAAATTTTAAGATTTCTCAATTTTGAGACTCCCCTAATGGTGGAAGGCGGCTCTTTGCTTTAACTAGCCACATGCACAAGCTAATGACCAAGAAGCTGGCAAAACGTTTATCAGATCAGGAAGTTTYTGCACAAAAACCTTAGGCATAGGATCTAAAAAAGTCGAGTCACCGGCACCTCTCTCAGGATCCTAAGGAGCGCAAGCAAACTACAACCTTTAAACCATATAATTACCCACGGAGARTAAAGGGCAAGGTTTTCTACATGARAGAGCGCCGCCCAAAAGTTCGGCRGAAAACAAAAAAACAARCAAACAACGTGCACAGAAGCTACACACACAATAAACAGAGTAATTAATTAGAACGAGGAGGAGGCCGCGGGGCACGGGCACGCCGCCCCTGCAGACGGCAGCGGCCGCACGCCGGGGCTGGCCCCACGCCAGGCCCTTGCGAGGGCACAGAGGGGCCCGGGGGCCGGCGGCGGCGCGGGGGGACCGCCCTGCACCGCAGATCCTGCGCCCCCGCTCCAGGCCACGGCCCCCGAGTGCCGGCGGCCCCCTGGCCCGGCCGCCGCCCCCCCTCCCCGCCCCGCCGCAAACGGCTGCACCACGGAGAAGCGCGCCTCGCCGCCCGCTCTCCACTCGCCGCCCTCCCGGAGCGGTACCTCGCGGCCGGGCGCGTGCCGCTCCTCAGAGGCCTCGCACCACGGAAGGCACCGGCTAAACCAGCGGCAGAGGCAGCTCCAGCTCCCGCTCCCGCCGCTGCCCGCCCCACCCCCGCCGCGCGCCAGGGCAACGTGCGGCAGCGCCCGTCCCCACCATCACCTTGAGGGCAACGCGCCCTCTGCGCACGCGCGGCCCGCGCGGTGCCTCCTGGGGGCTGTAGTCACCGCCGCGCCGCCGAGGGGTCCCGTGTCCCGCGCGTGCGCGGCCAGGGGACCGCCTCCCTCCTCCGGATGTGACGTACTAGGGTCTCGTGCCGTGACGTCACTTCCGCAAACAGGATGGTGGAGCGCGGTGCTCGGTGAGTGGTGCGCGGCCTGCTTGCTCGGGCCGACCATGGGGCCGGGGCTACGGCTGGTGGCGAGGCCGGGCGCGGAGGGGGGGCAGCGGCGGCGGCAGCGGCAGCAGAGACGGCGCGGGGAGGCCGGCGCGGGGAGGCCGGCGCGGGGAGGCCGGCGCTAGCCCCAGCCCCTCAGCCTCGCTGCGCGGGCCCTTGCAGGGGGCGGGGCCCCGGAACTCGGGGCATGACGTCGCGTCGGGTCGCGGCGCTTGCGCTGGGTGCGCGGCGGGGGTCCCGTTAGCGGCCCTGCGCGGCCCCCATCGCTCCTCGTCCCCGACCTCCCTGTGGGGGAGGGGGGCTCTCTGCGCTGAGTCGGGGCTTGTGGGGGCGCTGGTGGTTCTGGGTGTCCTGGTGACTTCACCTTTGTTTACTTACTTATTTTAAGGTTATTTTTAAAGAGTGTGCACCTTAAAGAACGTTAAAAATAGATAAAGACTTTATAATGGAAAGGGTACTTCTGTGAATCACACTTAGATATGGTGCACTGTGAGGAAGGCCTTTCTGGGCCTTGTTTGTGACCCATGTATATTCCAGCACAGGCTGAAAGGTGCTGAAATGCTTATGTCGTCTATTAGACTGAAATGAGTTACTCTTTTATTAGTGGAGTTGCCAAATTGCTCCTCCTGTACCCTGCTGAAAAATGGGTGCCCTGATTCCTCATTATGGTAGAAAGATGGGCTAGACTAGAGCCTAAATGAGCTTTGTAGTTATACTGTGTTGCCATTTAGAATGTATGAATATAAAGCAGAGGTACAGGAATGCACTTGCAACTAAGGAATCTTGGTKTTAACTTGAGACAGCAGTTATTTTTGGCAAACTTGAAAATCCAGAATTGATATGAAAATTTGCTATGGAAAAAAAATTTTATTTGTTTGTGTAAGGCATCTCTCTGACAACATACCTGTTTAAAAGATGAACTCAAAGCATTTTATTAGATTGGGATGCTAAACAGAAAGTTATTTGTAGGTTACATCTTACTGAGAGGGGGAACAATAAAGACAAATTCAAAAAGACAAAAAAACTTTGCACCTGAATAAATAGAGCCATGAGATTCAGAGATTAAAAACAGAGATATGTCTCCACYACACTTATACAAGAGCACTTTGAAATTCCATATGTTTTAATTGACTGTCTTCATTAAATTTGAAGCCTGTGTGTTTTATGTCATCTATGCCAAAGACTATATACTATATATATACCATATATATATTTTTTTCAGAACAGTGTTATTATGATTGAAAATTATTACAGGAAATGAGACTGATTTCAATTCAACAATGACAACTGTGGRGTTTTTTTCTCCTAAGGTTTCTGTTCTGATCAACGAATGAGATGAACATCTAAAAAATGACTGATTTAACTAAGATAGAGGAGCAAGAAGCTGTGAAGAGCTTGTCTGAAGAAGTAGAGAGAAAATCTCCTACTTTAGAGGAAGATTCAGGTGTCAGATTGGAAGGCAAGGGTTCAACTTCAGGTACAGGACCTTCAACTGATAATGAAAAAGAAATTACTAGTGATAATCAGGACAACAGAGCAAAAAAGAGGAAATTAGATCCTGAGAATGACACTCCAAGGAAAATAGTGAGTATGATTTGTTTTGGCCTGTGTTCAAATTATTGTTTCAAAACCTTGACCCAAGAAAAGACAGAAGATATTTGTGCTAAGTTTGTGTGAACGACTGTGAACCTTCAAATGTCAAAATTAATTCTGTGGATAGCTTCCAAGAAAGATAACAGATTTGGAAGTRGTGTTGGACTCCACAAAAGAGGAAAAGTGGTGGTAATTAGAGTATGTAAAAAGTCGGATCTCAGGACATGCTGGGGATGGAAATGAAGTMTAATTCTGAGATGATTGTTCTGTCCTTTATGTGGTATCAGTCCAAGTCATGTATCATTAATTAGTACATCTTGTATTTTGAGTCAAAMTGTGTATTAATATAGTTGCATCCTTAGAAGCATAGAAGATTCTTGCTTATTATGTCCTTAATCCCCTAGATAAGGTGTAATTTAGAAAACTCTAGCAAGTGCATTTTCTGTGATAGAATTTTAGTATAATTTATTAGGAAGATGGAGGATTGGAGGCTTTTCAGCTACCTGTGTTTTATTTTGCTTAGGACCGTGTAAGAGAAGAGCAAAAAATTCTCCTTCTAACTGTCAGGGTGAAAAGGTGAATAATGAGAAATAGTCTTAAGCAAAACGCAATAACATSAATTTCTGCAAGTGCATATATAATGTCCAGTCTAATTTTGACCCTTTGGGATTTTTAAATATAATTTGAGAAGATATTTGATCTCAAGCTTTGTTTCTCTATTCAGATTTTTTCCTGGATGTTAATTCATGAATGCATAATCTGATAAAGAGTGCTCTTTGTTTTGGTTGCAGCATTATTAAACATTGCGTCTTTCTAATAAAGAGCAATTTTGGGGTTAGGTTTGGAGGATAAACTTTTTTTTGTGTGTAGTTTAAGGGTATAGAGAAGTGATTACTTTGAATGTAATTACCAGCGCAGATATTATCGCTGATGACTTTTTGTAGCTGCACTCAAGGCAGGTGAGATGTGGTCAAGAATTGTGAGAATGTCTTGTCAAAGTCAGCTCTTCTAGCCAAGGTCATCTTCACTGGCCATTCAAGGAGCTGTCTGTGCTTAGGCTAAAAGACTAGAAATRATCTAAATACTAATTGCTATCACTCAGCTGTGAAAACAATGCTAGATTGCAGGGTCATGGCTATTCCGGATAAGTATGCCTGAGTATGTTCTGTATGTTACCAAAATGTTCTGAAACACCAGAACACAGAATTAATGCAGGGTTTTAAAATCRGGCAAACCTTTTCTCTCAAGAAGCTCTTACCTTAATGATAAGTTGTCTGAATATTGACTTACATTGTAGAATATTCTTGAGAATAGTGTTTGCTTGTGTGCACTCATACTGGATAGACTTATATGGGATGTTGGTGAATTCTGACTGAGGAGAATCCTTCATTATTGTTTATACTGTTATTTCAGATGCTTTAGACCATTTGGTACAATTTTGTTAGTCTTCTGTTTTCTGTTGCTTTGTAATTTTTGCATAATTTACATTGCATGCTATGYGTAAAACCAACGATTATTTAAATAGGGAGAAAATCTTGAGAGGGTAATAGCTAGGTACAGAATGCTTCTCTATATCATCTGGGGCAGAAATTTCTTGGACTGATTGTGTTAAGGCTTAAATAGAGATATTTTTATAGCTAGCTGTTGAATACTGAATGGAGTACTGTCATCAAGATATTGCTTACTGTGATAAGGGAGAGAAAGTAGTCACACTCTGGAGTTAAAAATGCTCTGTTCAGAACTTTAGCAAAGTTATCACTTAATGACTTTGAATATACAAAATAAGTCTGTTGACATTTTAGATAAATTGGCACCATGTATACCTCTGTTAGATGTAAATACTGAATTTCAGATAAAAGTTTTTTGAGACAGCTTAAACCTGAACAAGTTTGTGGAGAAGAGTACATCCTCCTCTTAAATCCATGATTTTGGATCAGGAAAACTCATCATTTGAGAGTCATGGGAGTATTATTTAAGCCCTTACACTTAAGTATTACTATGAATGAATGAYGGTAGGCATCCTCCTTCAGAAATTACTTGAACCAACAGAAAATGAAATTAAGTTTAAAGGAGTTGTCTCTTCTGTAATTAAACTACTGAGGTCAGTACTAAGGCAGAAAGGGGAGGTGTGTGTATGCAMATAAAGTTGGTTATCTTTATGTCATTACTTGTTTACTTTCTTAAACCTTTAAGGTGAACATATTTCTTTTGAGTAAGTGGGGAAAAAAAAATAACAAGAAATCACTGTTTTAGTCTCTTCCCTTCTTCATTCTTACAGTGTGAGRTAGGCCATGGACAAGCTGTAGCTGCACATTATAATGAACTTCAAGAAGTTGGATTAGAAAAACGCAGCCAAAGTCGCATATTCTACCTTCGCAACTTTAATAATTGGACAAAGAGTGTCCTAATTGGTAAGATTCCCTAACGGATTGCATTAGACTTTAAGAAAACAGCTAATGTTTGTAAAATGTAACTGTGTTCTGCTTTCTGGTGCTGATTATGGCACTTTCTGTATGTATGTTAGTACAGTAAGATCTTAAAGTGAAATAAAATATTTTATTTTGCATTTTTTTTTTTTATAATGTCGTGGTCTTACTGGAGTACCAAATAAATCCTAAAGTTTTAAAAAACAGCTGACCTGAAAACTGGAGAAGGTTTGTATTGGAAACTGCTTTCTGCCTTTTTTTTTTTTCCCAAAGAAGAAAGGAGCAGCTTGTTTTAAATCATAAAGAAATTCTGCATGTCACATAGAGCTATTTTTGTAATTTGCATCTATTTAAAGTAATTTCTTAGCATTTTTTCCCCAAGGCATTTTATCTTCAGCTCCAGGATAAGCAGAAAACTTGAACACATTTTCTATGTTACTCATAGTTAATGGTTAAAAAAAGGTGAAAATCTAAAAGATCTAGTTCTTGAGAATAAAAATGTAGCAGCTTTTTATAAAATACAGTGTCTACTGTCCCAAATCAAATTTCAAAGTAGGAAACAAARCCATCAGATACCTCTAAACAAAGAAGAGAATTATTGGCAGAGCACCATAGACTCGGCAGAGGGAACTGTGCCAGGACGTGTTGGCACCATTTGTCTCAACATGCTGCTTTTTGTTGAGTGGTCTCAGAGCWGATAGAGGCAATATTTAGGCTTAYATAAAGACATTCATGGAGCCTGTGTTGAAGTCTTTTAGTCATAATGAATTTAAATACTGTGGCATTATAGTGCTTGTATCAAAACCTATTTCATGTCTCTTACTGTGAAGGAAAGTTGCTAGTGTGCTGATATGTTTTGCATAATGTGCCAACATCATCCAGAGCAGAAATATTGAGAGAGAATGGAGGTGGAAGAGAAAATGAAATCAGTATATGTAGGGTAAAAAGACATTGAAGGAACAGCTAGTTATTGTAAGACCTGTGAAAGACTGAGTGGCACATTACTAATGCCACAGCAAGAAAAAGTTGCACCTGCTTAGTTGCTTTTCTCATTTCTTTGGTATTTTCTCTTGCAAAATGCATTCTCATACTTCTAGAAAAAAACATAACTTTTATAGGAATAGTGGAAGAGAATCCTTGCTGTCTGTTGTTGAATCCTTGTTGTTTACAGCAACTGTAAAATTTTGGCTTTTTTTCCTCTGCCAGGGAAATAGTTTAGAGTTCAAGTCACGCTATGTGAAAAGCACGTTAAGTATGGAGAATGTTCATCATCTTTTCTGTAGTTTTAGGAATTTGTAGTTATTGTTTTCATTAATAATCTGTAGAAAGAGTGACAAAAGTCTGTAATACTGAGAGGGTTCATTGACAAAGGAGGTTCTGAAATACTCAGAATTTTTTGACCCTTTAGGATTCTCTATATGACTCTTTAGGGATCTCTGTACAATAAAATRAATTACAGAGGCAAATACAAAGTATTCTCTTTTTAATTTTATAGGTGAATTTATAGACCGGGTACGGCAGAAGAAGAATGATATAACTGTTTTGGATCTAGGATGTGGAAAGGGTGGAGACTTACTTAAATGGAAAAAAGGCAGAATTAAAAAACTTGTCTGTACAGGTAAGGAGATGCAGTAACTTCCCAGGAAAAATGCACCAGTGTTTTATGGAAAAAAACAAGCACATCTTGGGTCTTTTATTCCTTCCTTTGTTAATAAWCCCTAAAATGCAGTGATATACCTCTTGTGGTAAAGTTTTTATCTTTTAATGTGAAGGCTTCAACTTTATTTCCAGCATAAATACAAGAAGAAACATGGATTTTTTTTTTCCTTTCTGTCTAATCAACATTCATTTCAATTCAAATAAAAGCTAGCATAAGAAACACGGTTGCCAGCAATTGTGTCTCTGTATTTTCCATGTCTTTTCTCTCATGTCTTAAGTGTTTGCAGTGTTTTTACCATTCTAAAAATAAACATGAGTTACATAAAAATGTTTTAGTTTTAAAATTGTGTACTGTCAATATTCAGTGAAACGAATGCCAGAGATTCAAAGAGTCTTAAAAAACATGAATATATCTGTGTATATCACAAATCTTTGCATTTCAGTCGTCTCATTTTTTTTCTCATGCAGTTTGTAAAGAAAACTTCATATTTAAGTGTAATTGAAGATAGCTTTTATCCATGCCCTAGAGTGTTTTCTGTGTTCAATAGTCTTTCCAGATTTCTTGTTTGAGGAGAAGTTTGCATATTAATTTATTTATTTTTAATAGATATTGCTGACATTTCTGTGCAGCAGTGCAAGCAGCGATATGAGGACATGAAAGGACGATGTCGCTATAACGAATATATTTTTGATGCAGAATTTATACAAGCGGATAGTACCAAGGTACAYTTGCCCATTTATAATACATTTGTAATACTTCTGGAGATTCTAGATTATTATTTTAAGCAAGGTATAGATAGTGCTGTAATGTTTTGGGTATGTTGTATAGTTTCAGGATAGCGTTGTTGCACTAGCAAATGTYAATTCCACAAAGAGTAATTAAATGTGTTTGGTTATTGGTTCCAGTATAACAGTTTTGCAGCTGGAATGTCTGTTTTATTAAAGTAGCTTGAATGTAGTTCRTTCTTTTTTAATCTGAGAAGGGAAGAGAAAAAAATACTTATTTCCAGAGGTCTAGAGTACACCATGGGAGGTTAATAACTGGTTGATGTGTTTTTATGCTGGAGTGAATCTTTGTGATTCAACTTGTACGTCTTATCTCAGTCATTTTCCTAGTAGCGTTTTGACTCCCATGATGCACACCTCTAACATTTCTGTAGACTGAATGAGCTGAATTCCAGACAGAATAGACTGAATTCCAGATGTGGAATGTGTTGCTGAGGTTTAGGAGGCTGTCTTCTGTTTGGCACTGCCTTTGCTTCCTGGAAATGGAGTGTACCCTACCTGAGGGTTGGGGGCCAGAGTCCAGCTGATTCCGGGGCTTGTGGCTAGAATTCTTGGTTGTTTCCTTTTCTAAGGAATGCAGTTTATTGCAAGCTTCCATATGGTCTCTTCCTTCATTCAAAATTGCAGTCAGGGAAAGAGGAGAAAGCCTTGGGCAGGAAGAAAAAGATAATTTTCACATTACTGTTTCAGCTCAGTCTCTCATTCAAGTATATTKTCTGCTGTGCACTCTTCTGTCTGTCTGTACACACGCAGGTTCACTTCCCTGACTTTGTATCTCTACCCTCATTTTGTGTACACATAATGCAAATCTTCCTTCCTTCCATATACTAGTTTCTCAAATGACTCTTTGTAGCAGTAGAGGGAGGAGTAAATGAACAAATAAAATTACTATGGGAATATGAAGTATCTGGTTTTGACTTGCTGCATATAGAGTGGTGGATGTGGTGTGAACTGGTACACTGGTATGCAGTGCTGGAATACAAGGTGAAAGTGTGGCAAACTTTAACCTGATGTTATCCAAGACCACCTCCTCCAACATGGCTGGTTACCTGAACTAAGAAAGAGGGTACATGTCTATGTGTGTGTATGAGAGAAATACAACCTGGAAACTGGGTGAGCTATTGTGTTTAAGGCTGCCAGTTGTATGTTTTAGGGGTATTTTCTGAGCAAAAGAAATGTGATTTCTGGTGACAAGGACTTGGAAGATACAAATTTCATTTTATTATAAGAATGGCTTTGGAGACTATTAAATAGCCATTACTTTCCTTTTCACCTGTCACATAGAGCTGCAGTTACCACTTTAAAAGAATGTTGAGGAAATGATAACTTTCAAATATATCTGTGTATTCTTGTTGTTTCCAAATGTCATGCATGGTTTTCTGTGTAGCCCTAGCCTTAATCTCCTCTCTGATTGTATTCTTGTTGAAGGTGTGGGGGCTCAAAGGAAAAATTTCAAAAGATTATGGAGTAGTGTATATTTTTGGAAGAATTAAGTGATTCATGCTTGTTTCTTTAGCTTCTGACACTTTTTAAAAAATCCATTTCAGGATCTTCTGTCTTCCAAGTATGATGATCCATATACGTGCTTTGACATTTGCAGCTGTCAGTTTGTTTACCACTATTCATTTGAGACATATGAACAGGCTGACATGATGCTTAAAAATGCTTGTGGGAACCTCTCTCCTGGGGGGTATTTTATTGGCACGACTCCAAATAGCTTTGAGCTTGTGTAAGTACTTTCATTTTCTATTATTCTTTTATATGCGTTTGAAGCATTGTTAAGTGATAGTCATTCTTGCCGTGCTTTGATGTTTCTGTGCCAAATAACCCTKCATTTTTGCAGTGTTTTTTTGCTTCTAGTTAGGAAATCTTACACATGAACTTGGATCAAATAGGTGAAGCTGTACTAACCCTTGTCTTTTGTATCCAGGGCTTTTCAGGGGCGAGTCTAGATCCTCATGTAAACCTGTATTGTTTTTAAATTGTGACAAAACAGCTACAAACTCTGAGGGCTTTGCTRTGGTAGTTGCAAGAAAGCCTTTTCTCTATGAACTACGTGAGTTGAAGGTTAATTTCTAGGTCCATTTAGCATTTGGTGCATTGTGTAGGAGTGATGAACTGTTAAAAACTCTGATATACTTCCTTGTTTAATACTGCTGTTTTGATGCCTTATTTTATAAGGGGGCTGGAAAGGTACAGAGATCACTGAACTCAGTATGARAAATACTTTTGTGTCTCTTTCATATTATTTCTATTTAAAATTTGGTGAATCAGTTACTATTTGTTTATATCTTATTTTATAGAAAACGTCTCGAAGCTTCAGAAACAAATTCATTTGGGAATGATGTTTACAGTGTAAAATTTGAAAAGAAGGGAGATTATCCCTTGTTTGGCTGCAAGTATGATTTCCACTTGGAAGAAGTGGTTGATGTTCCTGAGTTCTTGGTTTATTTTCCATTACTGGAAGAGTAAGTTAAGTTTCTAGTTGTTGTATAGTGCAAACAGTGAAATGTGAATAAGCAGTTGTTTAGCTTGTGCATCTTTGCATAGTATTGTCAGAAAATAAAGCATTTAGGTCATCTTAATATATTTTTCTTTCCTTCCTCTTTTTTGTTGTTGCTTTAATTTTAGAAGTTCCTCGTGTTTCTGTCCCACAGTTTGTATAATCTGGCTTCTAACAATTTTACTCGTTTGGAGGTGCTCTGGTCAGAAGCTGTGAAGACTAGTGCTACCTTTCAGATAGGAATGTCAATACCTGCTGTGCTTGATAAATAGCCAGCCTTTTAGCACAGTCATCTTTCTCTTCCTTTAGTCTTAACTCTTTTTTTTTTTTCTTTTTTTTTCTTTTTTTTTTTTTTTTTTTCCTTTTAATCTTCTTTCTTTCCTTCCACGTTTTGGGTGAGATATTTAGGAAGAATTTTTCCTCGGATTTTATTTTTCTTCCTCTGCATTTACTGTTTACTTC
>PTEX01000249.1:530729-543923 GCA_003342815.1 Eudromia elegans
TTTTTTTTTTTTTTCTCCACTGTCCAAGCTCTGTGTGGGTTTTAAACCCACACTTGACTTTTGTTTCAAACCTAGAGGTTTTCACTCACTTTAGATCACTGTGAAGAATATCACCATCTGTCACTGAAACCTGCAGTGTCAGTGTTGTTTGACCAGTGTCTTTACTTGTAACTTGGGTGAAAATCTAGTGGAAGATGATCTCTTAGCATTTCCATAGTGACTGATTGGCAGGATGATGAGACTGCAGGGGCAATAACGTTTCTTCTATATGTAGACTGAGGTGGAATTTATGAGCTTGCAYGTGTTGGGAGAAGAGATGTTTTTCTGTTTAAGTATTTATATTGAGTTCTTTGAAGACTTTTCTATATATAGCTCTTAAAATACTTAAAAAGTACAGTTTGCACTACTTCAGTAGTGGAGACAGCTTTTCRTTCCTTTACTATATAGAGATTGTGATCCTAGTGAATGCCATGAGATGTCACTGTGACTTAAAACTGGTCTTTTGCAAGTAAAACTGAAGTAATTTTGTGGATTCCCCCATTTAAGTGTATTATTTTGTCAGAATGGCGAAGAAGCATGGTATGAAATTAGTCTACAAAATGACATTTCGGGAATTCTATGAAGAAAAAATCAAGAATGAGGAGCACAAAATGCTGTTAAGGAGAATGCAGGCCTTGGAGGTAAATACAGGGTGAATTTATTGCATTTAAGTAGTGGTTTACATTTTACTGATTATTTCAACTTTGAGGAAGACTTTCATTTTTATTAAATAGTAGGCAGAAGAGCACACTTTTTCATTTTTATTTGGCAAGGCATGTTTGCTTCTGTTTCATATGGAAACTCAAGAATCATTTCTGATCTTACATAGTGATAACTATAATCCATTTCTTTCTCATCAGAGGAAGACTGAAAACTGCATCTTTGTACAAGGATTATTGGTGGGGAAGACAGAAACTAATATAATAGATAAAAAAAGACTGTATTCATATAAGAAAATAGCAGTTAATTGCAAGTGAACATAYGTTTTGGCCTCGCACCTCGAGCTCTTTTGTTGGATGACTTTAGCAGGTTTATAGAAGCTTTCCAGTAACACTTCTGAGATGTGTTTTTCCTTACTTACTCTTCTCCCTGCTTCCTTCCTGCCTCAAAAATTACGAGTCTTTGACATAAARCTATCCAGTTGAATATCTGTTGGTGTATGAAATGTTTGCTATGTGAGCTGCAGATGGATTTGACTGTCCTTTTTGACTCTGAAAAAGACAGCTCTGTATATGGGCTCACCTTATACTGTGTCACTGTGCTGCTGGTAAACCTATCAGCTTGTTAGAAAAGTGACAATTGTTTTAAGTTAGTGGCCACTTGCTTTTGAGAACTGTRTTGGTAAGTACAGACTATTTTGCACTGATATTGTATATAGTCTTGAATCAGATGTATACCTCTGTTTTTAGCTTCAGTGTCTCATTCTGACATTCTAAGCATTCTACTTGAAATATGACAGTTGTGTAAGGTTCAGTTCTCTCTATTTCTGCTGAAGAGATGTCATTTTGTTCAACTGCTCTTCTGGATGAGTTAMATGAAGATAATACTAGTGATGAGCTCTACAAGAAAAATAATTTATCTAGCTTATTCCATCTCTCCTGTTTCAGAGGCATAATTGGAACTTAATTGCTAAACTGCAAGTGTCCCATTTTCTGGGAAGTAGGTAATATCACACCCAATCATCCAAGTCTTATAAGGAAGACGTTAAGTTTAGATGTCTCCTTTAAAGTTCTGACCTTCGTTTTCATCCTTGTTTTGATAAATCTTTGATTGATATGGTCAATGTATCTTAATATCTAATCAGTACTATTTTTTTTCATGGTGTTCTTCAGCCATATTCTACCTTTGGTGATTCCAAGCTTGTTTCTGATAAACCTGATGATTATGAACATGCAAAAGAGTTTATCAAAGATGGCAAGGCAAAGTTGCCTTTGGTAAGTTCCTTCTTACTTCAGTTGAATAAAGTGTGCTTAAAATTTAGGTCCTTATCTTGCAAATGTTTGATATCTTTTTATTTCAACTGAAAAATGCAATTGGTATGATTGTTTCTCTGCATATGTGAAAAAACGCACAACTGCAAGAATGTAGAGTTCATCTGCCSTGTACCACTTTATCAAAGAATCCCATTCACTAAGTTGTTAGCAGTCCAGAGGCTTGTAACAGTGTAAAACKATGTTTTGTTATCCTATTGACAACTGCTGTAATGTTCCTTAATTTGAAATACTTTATTTGCTTTGTGAATCTTCACATATATTTAGAACTTWCTTTTGTTTATCTCTTTGACATGGAGGTCAGTGGAAAATTTTCTTCATTATGTTACGTGTATTCAAAATCTGGAAGTGTTTTGGTGTGTTGCTCCTGTTCAGCCAACTGCTTCTCTTCTAGAATGCTTACACTTGGTTTATTAATTTAGAAATAGGAGAAATATGATACTATGAACTCTTTCTAATGGAAGTAATGCTAGATTTAAAATCACTTGTCTAATTAGTAAGACTTTTTTAATCTAGTCCTACCTTCAAGAYGACTTACTACCTTTTTGAACTTATTGTCTTTCTCAGATTCTTGTAAAGCATTTTTCTTTCTTCCATTCTCCTTAGGAGTACATGACAATCTTGGAGTCCATCGGACCCATTTTTGACAGCTGGGCTGTATTTTTAACACCTCACAGTTAGACATTGAACAAGACACTCTTTTGTTTATGATTTTTCAGCCAGCTCTGGATCCTTCTTATGAGGTTGATTTTGGAAGACTCTTGTCAGTTTCTGAGAGTTTCGTAAGACTAGGTAGAAGTGTTGGAGATGAGGTCATGTGTTTATTGCTTCCTTTTATGTTGTGGACAGAAAATGAAGCAAGATTGATGTGATTTATTTCTGATTAGCTCTATTTGACTTTCYTACATAAATGTTTTGGTGCTTATAAATTATGTTATTTTAGATTTTTAGATTGGAACTTTAGAGATTTGTCCTTTGGTTCTCTGACAAGAAAGAATTCAATTTGCAGCCTTATATTTTTAATRAAGTCATAAGCATTTATTCCAGGATAGCATCCTACTTCATTGTGATGGATATAGTATGAGGCAAATCAGCTTGAAATCATTCACTTGGAGTGTTTTCCTGCCTTCCTCCTTCCCTCCTTTCCTCTTCATGCCTTTTGCTGTGTATGTATAAAAATCCAACCTCAAGAGAGAAAAGAAACCTGYTCTCTGTATTTGAAAGCTAGTAGTTCTAAAAAGCAAATTTCTACTTCTGAGAAATATGCTGAATTATAATGATTTGCTCAGGATTGACCATTTAGCTTATGGGCTAAATCATGTCCCCAGCAAGGGTACAGGAGAATGAGCTGAAGTGGCCAGAGCAGAAATTCAGCTTGTTGTTTGTCGGCTTGCGCTTTTTATTTGTTAGGATGAATGGCAGCAACATTTTACTCTGTGTGCTTCCCTTGCTGTGCTGCTTGTGCCTGCGAGGCTGGGCCAGGAGTAGCTTTCGCAGGGCTGCAAGGCAGGCTGCTGCTCACTTCTGAGCTGCTGTGGCATGTGGCCTCCTGCCAAAGCGGGTTTTGGGGGCTGCAGGGAGCTGCTGGCTCACAGAGCAGAGCTGCTGGGCAAGGTGTGTAGCGCTGTGGCCCATGGTCAGGTATGTGGTCTATGGTAACATTAGTCCCTAAATAGGCAGCTAGTGTGAGTGGTTAAAAGTTGCTCTGTGAAAGACTGGTTATGTCTGGGTTAAATCTGTGCTTTTTGWTTTCCTCATACTCTTACTTAAACTCTCTATTTTTGCCCCCTTCTAGGGAACTTTGAGTAAATCTGAATGGGAAGCAACAAGTAAGTATTGTTTGGAAAACTCAGTGCTGGCTGAATGGCAGGGATGAGAACTGTGTAAAATACATAGGCTGTTAATTCTTAAAAAATGAATGGACTGTAAATTTAAATAAAATGAAATATTTTATTTATGTATGTTATTCAAATCCCTAAGTATGAACTTAGTGTGCGTATTTCAAGAATTTTGGGGAAATGCATAAAAGAGGTTTTTCTAGCTTGTGATATTTTTTAGTATAACTGTAGTTATACTGTTTGGGGAAGCATTGCTTAGCGTGTAGGAGAAAGGGATGCCAAAGTTAAAGTATCGTTTTACCAGAACCAAAGGATTTAATGTAATACTTCTATGCTTTTGTTTCGTAAACTTGGGTATTATACRATTACCACTCAACTAGAGAGCAAGTTTCATTTGAACAGTATGTTCTTCAAAAAATATAAACCTGTATGGGAGAGACATAATTCGAAGCTTTACTCAGTGTCTGCAGTGATAAGTACATATCAAGAAAAAACAAATAAAGTATACCTAGTGAAAGGGTATTGAGTATTTATTATTATTAAAATTCAGTGCTTCAGGCAGTGGAAAGCACTTGGTGTTGTTATAATACATTTTGAATGCTGTAAGCAGACGTGTCATGGAAAACTTCTGGCAATAGGTTTTTCAACTCTAATAAAACACAAATATTTCTAACTTGTGTAACTGTGTCCAACCAGGATTTGCATTTTTACAGATAAGTTATACCAGGGCTAGCAATTTTAATCAAGGAAACAAAAATCCTGTTTGATTTGTGATTTATTTTATTTTTGCAAGTGATTTATYTTCCTGGAATAGAAAACTATTAACTAATTTTTTAAGGGATGTGAATTATAAAGGTAGATATTAATCCTGACAATGTAGAAGTGTTACATAAATCATGAATCTTGTTGAAAGGACCTTTTAATACATTTAAAAGATAAACAGTTACAGTATTTCTAAAGTGGTCTCTTTGCAGAGAGATCTGAAGTACGGTTCTGATGGCTAGCACCCAGCTTTTGGCCGTTAAATAGAACTCCACTTTGCGTTACTCCTGAAGAATGTTTCTAGACATCAGGCTTGTCTAGATGGATTTTCCATGTAGCTATGGCATCTGATCCATGAAACAAAAATTGGGTTCAGCTGGAAAACTGTCAGACTGGTCTCATGGTCTCTGCAAGTGGCYAAATGTAACTGCAGTATGAAACATGAGAACCTCTGATATGGCTCTGTTTATGTGCCAGGTGTTTATCTCCTAAGGATTCTGGTGCAGACTGAATACCCATTTCTAGGCTGATGAACATTTTGGGCTTGGGAAAAAACAATATCCCCCAAAACACACTATTTAGTATTCATAAATATTTCTTCTTTGTCCTCTCTTGAAAAGAGAAAAAAATCTTAACTTTGTTTGCTTTTTAATTAAAAATGAAGTTGATCATTCCCAACCTAATTATCCTTCAGTGCATGTATAAAGGAGTCTTCAACTTAAAATTCTGTATGACCTTTTATGCACCAGTGAATGTTAATTATGTATAGAATGATGTAGTTAAGATTGCATGATAGTTTGTGAATTGCATTTACATTTTGGTAGTGTCATTAACTCAAGCTAGTGTTATATTAACCATATTAACAGTATTTAAAATATTTTACTTTTACACATGACTAGCTCCATCTTGAAAATATGCCTACAGACRGAATTGCAAATTTGTTTGAATTGAGTCGGTGTTAGAATCCTCTTCTGTGAGTTTGTATGCTAGAATTACTGATTAGAAAACCATAGTAATTTTTATTATTTTGATCATCTGCTAATATATTGTTTGAGTAAAATATCAACCTGTTCTCATTATGAAAACCCAGATGACTGGTGGAGGAAACTGAAAGTTTTAAAAACTCCGTTTTCTCTCTTAGGTATTTACTTGGTGTTTGCCTTTGAGAAACAACTGTGAAACTTCATATACTGGATGCAGCAAGAGAGGATCATATCCATGTGCAAGTTGGGATGGTCTAAAATCCATTGTGGCAACTATTTTTTTATTTTTATTTTTTAATTATCAGAAGTGTGCAGGGCACTACAAAAAAAAAAAAAAGAGCAAGCTCATGACTCCGAGTTACATTTGCCTGTCTGTGACAGATGGACTTGTGTGTGTATATACAAGAAAGATTCAAAACCAGTCTTTTTAAACATTTGTAAGCAGTCTGCATGCCCTCAGAGCTCATGTTTGAACTTGATGCAGCTTTATGTTCCAAACACATGTGCTGTTAGTATGTTTGTGATTATAGGCCTGATCCTGCACTTCCTGAAGTTGAAGGAAAATGACTGTTGATTTCAGTGGTGCAGAATGAGGGCCTAAAGACTGTTCTGCAAAGCCCAGCCAATGCATGCTGAGGTATGTTCAGACATGTAGGGTACATCTACATTGCATGTAGGGCTAAATGGCAAATAACACCAGAGTGTATTTGAGTACCTCTGTGCTGTGCTCTGACCTGCAGTGTAGATTTACCTTAGTGGTATTCAAGGTGTAGTTTACATAGTGAAGTTCCATGCTGTTCTTGTTTTTTTGTGCTTGCTGATCTGTAGTGTCATATGCTTTGTGGTGCTTTCAAGATTAAATTGGTTTGTTCTGTACACAGTTGCTCTGAAATAGCTGAATTTCTGAAAGTTTAAAACCCCAAGTCATTCTTCTGAGTATGGCCGTGCAGTAATCAATCACAACTGCTGAGACTAGATTACTGAACATTTTCTGTTACGTTAAAGATTCTCATGACTGTAGTTTTTAATGTTTCCATTATTCATTGGRGTTTTTTACTGCTGATACTTTATAGATTGATATTTTTTTTCCCCAATATTGACAAGTTTCCCACTTGTTTCACAGAGTTTTTTTTCTTGGCAAGGTGAGCTGTACATGGTTGTGGAGTCCTCAATGCAGTCCTTAAAGCATTAGGACTGTACTCAGGTTAATGCATCATGAGCTAAGAAAGGAACCTGTTTGACACTTGAGGATATAGGCAATTCATTTGGGGAGGGAGGGAAGAGCACAACTACTCATGCTTGCACACAGCCCCCTATGCATGTGGATAACAAACTCCAGATTTCAACCATCACAGTTTACCTGGAGCATACTCTGGTCATGTTAGTAAGTAAAATTGTAACCAACTGCAGTCCTACTGCTTAAGTCTGTCATAGCTGATGCAAGGCTTTCCAGGATGATGTTTGTCCTGCTTTCAACATGCCTGCAGCAGCCCAAAGCACGTGGGCCTGGCTGCTTTCTTCAATTCTCCCTCCTGTTCAATTCGCTAAAAGTAGCTTTTTGCTGCTGTTGCCTAGTGTAGTTTACACACATGTGACATGATAAAACGCTGGTGGTATGTGAGCGTTTTGCAAAACTTTAATAAACCTCAGTTAATAAACCTAGGTTTCATAAACCATTTGTTAGAATTAAGCATTCAAAATTTTTGAGCTTGTATTTGGATAAGCTTCCCCATCTAATCAGATCACGATTCCTGGGTTTTGTTCCAATGAAAGCTCTTCTCTAAACTTCACCAGGACAGTGTAATCAGTCAATACTGTTACTGAAATAAAAATAAAAGAGCCTCTTTCGAGGCAGCTAAAAAAAAATTGCTTACAAAAYTAGCTGAAAAAGACCAGTGCTTTACAAGTGCAGAAATATTTCATTGAACTTCATGTGTGTATCAAAACCATTATTTTTCTTTTTTTTCTCTTAAAAAATCATAATAGAAGCAGAGAGGGAAATAGAGTGAAGTGTCTTTCCACTTTTAGGGAAGTTTCAGTAGTTCCTGATGTCACAGTCCCTCTTTTCCAGTTGAATGGRATGACTTCTCAGAGAAACATTGGAGCACAGTGAGCACCTTCCTAGGGACTGCTGTGGGAGAGGAGAGGAGGGGAGGGCCTCTCATTTGGATGATTTTTGCAGTAGGGTGAGTTGAGGCTTGAAATACGAAAGGATGGAGGAGCAATGCAGGAAAGGTGC
The DNA here is from genome assembly GCA_003342815.1 of Eudromia elegans. Lineage (NCBI taxonomy): Eukaryota > Metazoa > Chordata > Aves > Tinamiformes > Tinamidae > Eudromia > Eudromia elegans. The sequence continues at coordinate 538,582 of PTEX01000249.1, forward strand.
TGCCACTTCACGAAGTGGTTCAAATTCACTTTGCATAGAATTAGAAAGGGCAACKTTGGTTCAGTTTGTTTCAGTTTGCCAGTTGTCCTCTAAATGCTGCAACTTGCTTATTTGGGAAGAGTTGCTAAGAGGATCGGTATCCTTTTTCTCTAAATCAGATGAGGGCAGTGGGGAACTGTGGTGAAAACCAATTTTTCAGCATATGATTAAGGGAGAGAACCAGTATAGATGAAAAATGCTTTCCACTTAGAACTTTATGTAAACTTTAAATAGGGTCCCTGACTTGGGGAAAAAACCCTCTCCATTAAAATGGTATTTGAAACCCTGCTTTTCAATAACTGTTCCATATATTCAAGAGAAGAGAGCCTCAGCATATTGTTAGGCAAGATGCTCCTCTCATGGCCTTTTTACTTTGACAATAAGCGGATTACAGAAGTGGATTCATTATCAACCCTTTGATTACTCTGCAGATATTTAATTTTTATTTCTTCTGAAAGCTTTGCTTTTTGAGGTAAGGAGGGAAGACTTGAGCTTGTTCACRAAACAGATATGTCTTGCACTGGCAATTTCCCCCCCCTTTTTTTTTTCTTCCCATTTGTCTATACTTTTAAAAGAGGCCATTCTGTATTTTATTCTCTGGTCTTTTAGTTGAGTTTATCAGTGTGCTCACCCTATCAATCTGTAGTGTGAGAAATTGTTCCTTTATACAGCTTAGACTGTCCTGCAGCCTTATGGCAAAACTCATGAAATTGAACCTTGCATTTGTCTGCAAGTGTATTGTGCTTGGGTTTTGGTACCGTAGTGTGGTTTTGGTACATGTGCTTTAGTGAGCTATGCACTAGTGTGGTGGAAATTGCTGTAGAGGATGTAAGCATGTGCTGTGTTTGTACTTAAAATTTAAGGAAGTGCCTGGTAGAATGCACTTGACTAATGTAAGAAGTTAGACTTACTTCAAATCTTACATGTTTTTCTGTTACAATATTCAAAGAGTCTAATTTGCATAATGAACATCTCCTTTCTTTGACTGAAACAAAGTGCTTTCCTTTTGAGTCATATTCTGCTTAATACGCGATCTCATCTAAAATTTACTTTTATTAAAAAGAATAATTGTATGGTATCTTACAGTTGCTAAACTGTGTTTGTAAAGACTTAGAAAATAATTTGAGGAATATTAAGATGGGTGGTAGTACATTTAAGACATCGGTAAAATAATTGGGGTGGATAATGATCCACTCTTGCAGTCCACTTATTGCCAAAGTAATAAGGCTTTTTTTGGGGCAGGAGGGACATGGAATAGTAGCCTAATACCAAACAGAATTAACAGGATTAACAGTTGCCTGGAAACCTGAGTTCCCCAGAATTCGCTGCGTGCTGCAAATGAGAGTCTCTGCCTGTAAGAAAGTGAGGAAGCGAACATCTGTATTGCTATTTATGGACATAAATAAGTGTCCTRATTTTTCAGGCGTGTCAAGCAGAAAAATCAGGTCATTTAAGTTTCAAAAAAACATGAAGGCAACAATTGAGTGGGTTTTTTTTGAACAAAAAGCCTCATTTGAGATTTTAAAAATTCYTGTAAAAGCTGAATCGTTGTGCTGATAACTCTGTGAATACTTTGTACTGGACTTTAACGGTTATCCTGTGCTTTGTTTTTTTGCACCTCCAATATGYAGCATTTTACACCCGTGTACTCGTGCTGGTGGGATGGCTTTTCCTCGGCCTCTCTCCGCACCCCCTTTGAACATTGTATCCCTGCCAGGTTTACCCTAAGTGCCCCTGCCAGGTAGGGAGCAAATGAGAGGCCTCCGGACACAACTGACTTGATAAGCAGTGTTTTGGTAGGTTAAASGTTTTCTGATGTTGCATAAGTCCTATTTTGGTGGAAACTGACATCCCTTCATTTTAATAAAGCTGGATCTCAAAACTGTGGTTTCTGCTTTGCTTTAATATGTTTACAAGCAACTGAAGTTCCCTTGAGGGCAATACATTTTGATTGTCTAAAGGCCGATCTGCACTATTAATTGCTGAAGTTTAAGTTTCAGCAACCGACTTCCTGAGAGTCCCACTGTATCTTTTTCATGCAAGCAGTATCTGATATCCTGTGACAGAAGCATCTGCTTTTGGTCATGTCTAGCAGGAGTGACTTTGCAAAGGTATGAGTATAAATTGTGATCAAACTGGGAATATGCTGCTCTTTTGCAAAAGAATGTGTCCACAAGTCCCAGAGCTGCAAAGGTGTAAGTTTTCTTAGATCGATACTTCCCTGTTCTTACAAAAGAATGYATGAAATACTAAACAGTCTTGGTTTATATGTAAAATGCAGTTTTAGAATCTCTAGTTGTTATAGGCTAAGGAATGGCTCTATAGACAGCTAGTTTTCCAGACACAGAGCTATTCTGATTTCTTTGGCCTGGACAGTCTGTTTCTTAGATTCCCTTGCTCTGACACCTGCTAGTGTGTATCTCTGCATCAGGCAGCTGCAACTGAAGCATACTCTTTGGAAAAGCTGTGAGCGAGCTCAGCAAGATGCAGTAATTACAAGGTCGGAAATTGTTGGCTTCCTTGTTTAATTGACTCTTCTATGAATTATGCATTTTTTTTTCAGCTTCCTCCTGAGAACAGCCTTCAGAAAAGACTGTGTTGCCCAAAGAATGTGTAAGGCTCCCTACACCTTGAGTATAATGGTATGGATTTCCCCTCTGAAATTGTGTGTCTGGAGATGCTCTGTGCCCACCTTAGGCTTTTGGTTAAAAGTATTAACTATCTTAACCTGATTACATAATGTACAGCCCCTTTGAGATGAWGTTTGTGTAAAAAGGAACACAACCCAAAGGAGAGACGCAGTCCTGAGGCTGCCTGGAAGACAAGCATTTCAGTGACTAGACTTGTCCCTTTGCTTGTAGATATATCATTTATATGTGCTGTGGTAATAACATTTGCATGCCGRATGCTGTCCAGACATGCAAAAGAAACAGTTTCTGCTCTGAAGAGCAGTCCTTAAGACAAAGAGAATGTTGATTTGTTTTTTAAAAGATTATTTAATTATCCTGTTTGAGTGGRCCTTTGCATTTGATAAGACTATGAATCTGGCTGAATAGAGGTAAACTGAGGTTTTGTGTATATTTTATTGGCAATTCTTAGCAAGACAGCAATATTTTATTTTACACTGGTATTTAAGAACATAAAAAATGAACCTGTCGTAAAAGTGATGCTTTATTTAATTGTTGCCACTAAATAACCACATTATTAACCAAGAGCCTAATATGACACAAAATAAACATGTGCATTAGCCCTCAAGATCAGGATTTGAAATAACAAGAGCAGAAGCTGTTAACCCAACATCTGAGGCAGAAGGATGAGCAGGAAGCTAAGAAATCCTGCAAGTGGKTGAGGAAAAGCAGAATTTCAAGTCTGCAGAGCTGCACCTCTAATATGGTGAATTGGAGATGCCTTCGGTTTGTGTTTGCCTTGGCGAGACCTTGCTACGGCTTAGAGCTCTGTAGCAGCCAACGTTGCACTGCTGGGATGCAGCGTGTGCAGCACCRTTCTGCACACTGAGGTCATAGGTGTTTGTTGTTGTTCATTTGTTTTTGAGAGCCTGCAGACAGTAATTCTGGTTCTTATGGAGTCTACCTGGGGCGCTTAATGGGTGCAATAGCCTGTTGGTGCGCTTAAGGTAACTRCTTGAGAAAGTGCATGTTATTTACTCCACTTTGACATTTTTGAAATATCTTTCTTTTTCATGCCATATTTATATCCCAGTCAGAATACAAGTGCTAAAAAAAAAAGTTATTCTAGGAAATTAATTCGCTAAGGGAGATAGGGATATTGTTTTACAAAGTGGTAGCGCAACTTTTGAAAAAAGGGACAAAAAAACCCCCCCAAAAAACCAGGTTCAATGTTTTTCAGAGGTTTCTGGTGACACCTGAGATATATGGAAGCTAAATGTACAATTTGGCAACCTTCAGCCTTCCTGGGATTTTCAGATGCCAACTGCAGTTGCATCTTTCTTTCTTGAGGGGAGAGGGAAGGATGTGCTCCTCAGAGAAGTCCATTCATGACCTGTTATTCTCATGGTGTTATCCAGGAATCTTGAACAGTGGAAATTTGCCTTGAACCACTTTTAAAAGGCCAGGTATTTAATTTGAGCTGACTTTCCCTTAGAGTTGGGCTGACAGTAGTAGTCACGGTGTTAAGCTGCCCGCTGTTGTCAGAGCACCTTGACAAAGAACGAGGTAGACGTGTTGCCCAAGAGCATCCGCCGTGCAATGGGTGCATGAGGAGCAGCAGGGACCGTGGTGGAGCCCTCTGGGCTTGGTGAGTAGTTGCGCTGGTTAATGCTTTAGAAATGGTTTGTACTCGGTAGGGCACTGCCTCTGAAATAAACAAAAGAACAAATAAAGTGAGAGGGTTTTTTTCCCTCTTCCTTGTTCTTCTCTTTTTTGCTGCTAAAAGTTATTCTGAAAGAGGTTTTTTTTGTTTGTTTTTAACATTTCCTTTGGGAGTTGATCAGTTCAATTACTGTAATTAAGAGAGTATATGGAGAATACTGTGTGCAAAAGGACATGCTTTTTAGTCAAATGATTATTCAGCTTTGCAGAATTTTGGGGTTTATTCCCTCAAACTGCAGCGAAGAATAATTATTGTCCATTTCTGTTTCATGTCCAGTGAATAGCAGTAACTGATCACTGCTTTAAATAATCATTTCTCCTTAGATGCGTGAAATATTTCAATTTCATGTGTTAAGAGATCATAGGTCTTCAACTACAAATAAGGTTTTGGATAAAGTGTGCATTAGAAAGCAATGTAAGCACTCTGGGTCTAGCTTGCAAGGAGTTTTTCATTAAAAATCCACCATGAGGAAAATAAAACTTTCTCTTAGATTCTTCATGTGGGCCAGAATGAGTTTGTGAGTCAGAGAATGTGCCCTTCTCGAGCTTTGCTTAGCAACTTCTTCAAAATACCAGGTTAAACCAGGTGAGTATTTTATCTTTTCTTGAACACACACTTGTCACCAGACAACATCTGTGTTTTTTATTGTCGTGTTTTCTCCTCTCAGCTACTTTCTAGCAGTAAGCTAGCAGTTACGAAATGAAGATCATCTAACCAAGAGAAAAATTAAATCTTTCGCAAGTGTGATATTTTTCATTCATTTAAAGAGCTGAACCTCCTATAGAGTCATGAAACTAAAATTGTGATTATGCATTCATGTTGCTCATTTAATCCAGTATAAAAATCGCTATGTTCAGGGTGGTGGAGAGAGAYTAATTCCTATTCAGGCTTTCTGTATTCAGTTAGTGGAACTTGCTGCCTTTCTACTCAACCTGAATAGAAAATGGCATATA
>PTEX01000249.1:544631-574681 GCA_003342815.1 Eudromia elegans
CTCTTCTCAGAGAGCTTCATTCTTAATGTTTTCTGCCAAGGGAAGGGACAACGGGAGGCCTGGAGTAAGCGGATGAGGGAGGTAGGACGTGGAGAGTGTGTTAGTTCAAATCTCTACTGCAAACTTTAGGCAACTTTAGCTGAAAAGTAATTTCTTTTTTAGTCACTAGATTCAGCAATTAGGAACTAAAACGGAGACTAACTCAGATTAGTCTGAATATTTATTAAGAAGTCAAATAAACAATAAAAGAATTTCTCAGACTCTTGTTTACCTGAGCTTAATAAATTGTGAGATAAGTGCTTATTAGCAGGCTGCAGCTTAGTCAAGGGGATCTGTTGTCAGGAACTACCAGAATGAAGCATAGATRTCTATAAAAATGTCAAGTTCAAGCTGAAGCTGAGCCTTAGAGATTGGCTTATAATCACTCTTGTAATATACAGTGAATAGTTTTAACAAGTAAATGATATGCCACTCAGTCCTGCTGTAATTAAAGAATGCTAATAAGACATGGCAGGCAGCACGGTGCTGGGCAATTAAAGCCATTCATTTAATGACATAAGGCAGGCAKCAGAATGAATGCAGGGGAGGCCTACAGGCCGACAACAAAAGCTCAGCAGTCTGGGAAATGCTGAGCTATATGAGCACGGAGGACAGCCCTGTGAATAAGTAATTGCATCCTGCTCTCCATGATGCTGAGTGACTCAGCAAGGGCTTTGAGAACTACCGCACACAGAGTATTTCTGGTCTCCTGGCCAGTCTGCTGATTTTTGTAAGAAATCAGTTCGCAAGGTGAAATAGGTGAAACTGCTTGATATTTTAGCCCTATAATAGATTCATTTAAAAGCTGCTAGATTCATTTTCAGGTGCTGATTGTGTTTCTAAATGCATATAATATATTTTCTTGCCTGTAGCAAACATCAGGAGTTAATAGGTCCAAGCTGGTTTGCTCRTCTTGCTCCAGTGCATCCATTTACCTTCCTAGCTGCAGTACTGATAGGATACTGTGTCTCTAAGATCTCACCTCCATCTTTCCTAGAGTGACATTCTCTCAGGTCTGCTTTTCCCTCAGGTAGAACTGAGGCTTGTCTTTGCTCTYGTTTTGCTGGGAACATGAGTCTGAGAGTTAATCCTTTGGATGTCAACTGAAAGCCAGAGCAAAAAATCTGTGTTCAGCTCAATCGCTGTAACCTTTGACCAGAAATTTCACTGTGACTTCTGTACTCTCTCTGGCTCAAATCCACCCTAAAAAGAACTGACAAACCATGGTCCATGTAGATGGTCAGAAATAGGAGCAGGGCAGGGAGGGAAAGAATGAAGTCAGTAAAAATATCATCTGTACTTCCCATCAGAGTTTATTCCCAGCCCTTTTTAAGTTTTCATAGTTAATCCAAAGGCCAGAAAAGTCAAGAGAGAAGAGGTCGAGGCAGTTCTACCCCTGTGAATCACTTTAGCCAGTGAACATTTTTACTGAGTGAACATGCAAGCTATTTATGATCAAGACTCTGCTTGGGGGGAAAAAAATAAAGCCAAGGAAGATRCTCAGATCTTCATGGAGCCCAAACTATTTTCTTGTGTCGCTGCGGGGTGATTTGTACTTACTGTGCACCCCAAACACATCTGYACATCTTCAGATAGTTGGCGAGAAGTGGAGGAGCTGCTGCAGAGCAGCCTCCTCAGGGCAGGGGATTGCAAGTACTGTCTGAGACAGCCCCTTGCTTAGGCAGGGCATCTGCAACTGCAGAGGTGGAGGCAGCAGCAGCATCTTGAATTAAGATATTTCCTTCATATTTGGTATGTGATTTTCTCTACAGATTCAGATTTCTCATGTTGGGAGTAATGAAAGTTGTATGGAGTAGAAATAAATGCAGGCCTAACTTGACTGGTTGATAAGTCCAGCAACTAACATCACAGGAAAAGTATGAGCAAGGTACAGTTGTGTTGGGAAGTCATGTAAACCTTCAGCTGTTTTTGATTAGATCGGTGACAAAACACAAGCTTCATTTACTTTCAATCTTAAAGATACAATAAATGTGTGATTCCTTTTATTTTTATTCGTGTATTTATTTTTAATTGAATGAGTCTATATTTGAACTCTCACAGGCTGTCTAAAAACCTAAACTAGGATGAGAATCTGTACAGGAGGGAGATGAAGTTCCGATTTGTCTTCCACAGCATTCAGAGGGAGTTTTCCCCTGGTCTTCTCTAGCTTACACATATTTTGCTAAATGTGTCCCACATCTATGCAGGAAGGTATGTCTGTATCCTCTTGGTTGCACTACACTTCCATCCAAACTAAAAACACACACCTCATTTTATGTAGTTAGCTATCTTCTTTTAAGCCCAGTTGGTTCCTTGCCTTGCTGGTTTAATRAGTAACTTTCTATGACTAGAAACTAAATCATGTCTCAACACTTGGAAACTGTTTCCCTAAATCATGGGGAACTTTAAGCACTTTCAGAAGCAGAATTTGCCTGCGGCTGTAATGCAGAGACAAACCCATTAGTGATGCACATAAATTACTGGCTGATGGAGGAAAAGAAGTCAAGTATAAAATAACTGAGGTAGCTCTTTAATAACATCAGARCATCTGCCTAACTGGAAGGGGACAAAAGGATACATCATAGTAGGTTTTATCRTAGATGATATGTTTAGTCATTGCAACCTGTCTATATTTAAAAACTCTTTCAACATATCTTTAAATTCTGCTTTTTAGTCCACTATTTGCCTCTGGTGATACATTTCTCTTCGGCTGTCATCTTTGCTTAAAAGCATTTTGACAGTTTTCAATCGCAAACCATCAGGATAATCCAGGTATTATATGGTGTCTGTTCTGAAAGACATTTTATTCAAAAACTTACAAGTATGTCCTTCCATTTGGATCTGCTTTTCCTTGCACAAGAACAGCAGCACTATGCACTTGGGGTTGTGTATGTGCCCTGCCGTATTACAAGTATGACAGTTTTTTAACATAATGTAAAGATTCTTTAGACAAAAATAATCTTTAAGAGCTCTTTTAAACTCCCCAATAGCACAGGCTCGCTCTTTACAAGGAAGTTACAGGGAGTCAAATTTGATTCAAAAGAAATTGTGATTTTGTTCCTTTAGCTGTTTTAAAAATTATAACTGCTACCTATTCTCAGTAGAGCCCAGGGTTCAAAATACCATGAAAAGAATAAAGTTCTGTTACAGATTATGGGAACTAGGTGGAACTGGGCATTAGGTGGCAAATGGGAATCATTCATACCTTGTGTTTAGGAGCTTCATTGCTCTTTCCAGTTTCTGRTTCTGTTACAGAAATACCTGTGAAAGGCTGATGCAGTCAAGGCTTCTTGCACTGACAGTGGTCTATTTTTGCTACTGCTCAAACCCTAAATGTGTTGGCTTGTTAGAAGAACCACTGTACCTTTTTTGGCAAGGAGAATGGTAGTCCAGAGAGATGGTTTATAATTTCCATCTTTTTTCATCAGCCTCTACAATTATTCCTTAAAGCTAGTTCACAGTTCAGCCTGATCCTTAGTACTGATTTTGCACAGATGGGCTGTAATCAGTGTGTAGGCTTGTCATATGGTTCTATTAATTTTGAGCAGCCTGGTGGTTACACCGCTGTGAATGCCAAACAGGATATTTTCCCTTCCTTTGCTAAGTGGCATTAGATGTCTGCAAGAGGTTCTGTCAGTTTCCTGGTAAAGGGAAAAAAAAACAGAGATTCTTAACCTGGGAGTGTCATTAATGTCCCTATGCYCTTTTTTATTTACCCCCTTTTTTCAAGCCCAAGATCAAGGCCAAGTTTCCTCGTGGCAGCTTCGCATTAAGAATTCACACCTCAAAAGCTGAGGCGGCGACTACTTTTCCCTACGAGTGTGACTTGTGTCTTGTCTCCAAAAGTGACTGTAACGAAACCCCCTGAGCGATCCCGGGCACTAGCAGGGGGGACAGGCACTTTCCCCACAGTCAAACACTGATCTTTGTGACTAGTGGTCTTTCTGAGTGAGAGGGAAAAAATACTTGTGAACATGAGTATAGCCTTGAGAGTGGTAGCGTCCGCCCTAGCAAAAAGCTAGGCACTCTGCTATCACCCACACAGTTTGATGCTTTTCTTTGTACTTTTTCAATATAGAATAGTTTTCACAGTCCCTCCTATCGCCGTACAAGATCATCTATAACTTTTTCAGTCTTTTCTCTAGTACATGTGATTATTACAAAGGTCTGCTTGATTATACACAGCATAATTTGCTGCTCTCAAGACCCAGTTACACAYGTACTTTGAATACTGAAGATTCTGTTTATCACTGCTTTTTTTAAGGTACARAATTTGGTGGCTGCACAATTAGTTTGAGCAAGGGGGTCTGAGCACAGCATGGTTACACCTCTTGTTTCTGTGCCAATTAGCAACAGATGGTAAAACTGCTCATTGTTGTGGCCAGTTGCAACAGGCTACCTGGTTTCTAGCCTTTGCATCAGTGCAGAGGATCCTTGTAGAAGATCCTCGATGTTTTTTAGTGATTTGGCAATGAGTTCAGTACTGACTTTCATAGAACAGGTAGTTTTGTATAAAAAGTCTGTTCATTAGGTCTGCTTTCCTGTTCTTCAAACTCCAGCAATAGAAGGTGTTGCATTTAGTCAGTGCTGGGTTTGTAAGGAGCAGTTTTGGGACTAGACTGGGATCACTTTTTCTTAAATTTTGTATGTGTTACACATCTGAAATAAAAAAGAAAAAAAAGAGAGAAACATGAAGAAACCATTAGTTTTTCTCCCACACTCATTAGAAAACAAAGAAAATATTTTCTTTTAAATTGTACAGTGTAAAAAGGGGATTGTGAGGAGAACAACCTGCCACTGAARAGAATGCACATCTCTTTAACACTTCCACCCTGTAATAATGTCAGCTACATACATTTAAGAAGATCAGGCATTAAAACATCCACAAGTTTTTGAGTATCTTTTTATGATTCATGGTCAAAGCAACTTCCAGCAAGTTCTGTTGGGGARCCATTGTCATGCAAAGGTCTCTGATAATAATATAGGGAGTAGGAGCCACAAAAGTGTGAATTTCTGGCAAGACTGTCACTACACCTGAAAGTCACACCAGCCTGTTCAGCATGACATTCAGCTCCCATCTCTTTGAATCTGTTCCTTGAATTTTTTTAATGTTCTAATCAGTGGTCAAAGTGCCCTTGAAAAGGAAAAAGTCATATGAGGAAAAATAAGTGTTTCATCTACTCTGTCAATTAATGTGTCTGTGTGATGTAACGGGGTGATACAATACAAATCCATTCAGTTGGTTCAAATTGTTTGAACAGTATTGRTGGGTTAACTTGTTGCTGTCATGCACGGAGTTGCCTGCTTGCCTGCCTGTCCCACTCCAACTYGGGAAGAGGTCAAGGGCTGCACATCCCTTTGCAGGGCATAGAGTCTATTTTTTGTGATAAACCTAGTGCAAACCTATGGGTACAAAACACCACTTCCACCGAATCAAGGTTCCTGCATTCTTCTCACTTCMTTTTCTTACTCAGAGCAGCCATCATTTGTCAGAAATTCTCATRGCCTCCCTGTTATTCTCCTACACTTTTCTATCTCATTGTCTTATTCTGAAAATAATGTAAAAAGAAGACATTGAAAAGAAGCTCTTAGCTCCTGGCTAATTTACTGTCTGTCTGTAAGACTTTAACGAAGATGAAGAAGTGGGATTTCCATTAGCAGATTAAATTTTCTCTTTTGTATTAGCAATTCTGTAATAGTATAAAACTTYAATTTTCTTTTGTATTTTAATCAACTGTATTATTTGTAACTGTGAATTGCTATATTTTTTCCAAGTTTTGTTTAGACTGTTAAGTATGGACTTCTATTAATCTATAAAAGAAAACTATGGCTTTTATTTTAGTTTTAGTTTAGTTTTAGGTTATTAGTTATTAGCTATTTAGCTTATTATTGWCATCTGCATTGTAGCAGTTCATTTTAACTTCCAGCATAGAAAGCAGAGTTCTTGGTTATAACCCTCAAATTAACTCGACATTCTCTATGAGATAATTGATTTTCTCTAGTTTGCTTCTCACTGTGTAYGTGGTACAACAAGCTCTAACTACTCCTATAGCTAACGGTGAGTTTGGGTTTTATTAGGAAGTATGCTTTCTGTATCCTGTTTTTCAGAGATGATGGTGTCATTGAACTTGATATTATTARTATCACATTAATTCTATTACTGAAATTATGATGCATGCTAACCAAGTGCTTTTCTTTTTCCTTTGCTGGAAATTAGGCTAATTTTATTCCATCTTTTCCTTTGAATAAGCACCTGATAACCTGCTTTCTYTTTGTCCTGACTCTTCTGATTTCACTGAAACTTTGGAGTAAGTTATTTATCTTGTTARTTGTATTCTCTTGATTGGAAGATATTTGCATGTATTTAATCTGGCCACAGAGCTAATTCCTCCCCTAAAGCCAAAGTAATTTTTTTGCTACTCCTTGGTGTGGGTTTGTAGGGAGATATTTGGATCATAGCTGTTTCCYCACTGTTTTTCAGGGAGCTTTTGTTATAAGCCTAGTCACCGACAGGACACACGTAATTGTTCTTCCATAAGCTTTAGCACTGTTCCTTCACAAGCCTTGTAGAGCTGCATTTTGCTCCCCAGTCCTCCTATGATCTCCTCCAAGATCACTTGAGCTTGTTAGCCCTGGAGACCATGAAGACTGGCAACTTGCACATCAATTCATGGGTAACATTCAAAATTTAGGGTTTTGTTATTTTTGTTGTTTTGTCCTCTTTCCCTCTTAAGATTAACATTTAAATTTTTTTTCAGTTTTGTAGTGTCAGATTTTTATCTCTCAAATGAAAATATTTTAATCACTTTATGTATATACTGTTTCAGATGCATTTCAGACTTCATTGACTTTTGTAAACACAAAGCTCACWTTTTCAAAGACACAGTTTTTCACCACTTAGAAGGCTGTGACTTCCTGTGACTGACCTCCAAATGGCAATAATTGAGGAGCTTAGCAGGAGGAGGTAAGAAAGATCAAAGATGCCAAGCAATTTCTTCTTTTGATTTATTGGCAATTAGAGAGGGCATGAAGAAATCTATTTCAGTTGAGGAACTATGGAATAGTCTAGCTCGACTCTCTCAGAAATTGATTTCCCAACTGATCCAGTAGCATTTTTTTTTTTTTTAAGACACTATTCTGCTATGCCTTTTATCTGCAATAACTAACCTCTGCCTTGAATTTCCTGGGTTATTTTCATTAGAACTGGAGCTTGATCTAGAGAGAGAGCTGTCTCTCTGAAGGCATGCTAGGCTTTCTTTGCAAAAAGATGTGCATAAAGTCTGTCTCCCTATACACGGTAGGATTAAGAAAGGTGCCGCTTATTTGCAGCCTTGCAAATCAAATACAAGAATTTATCAGGTTCTGCTTCACTCTTAATAGTGGTTTTGATGCAACTTGGTATATAGTGCCTACTTTTGTGCACTGGCAATTTTGCTAATGAAGACGGTGTTCTGTGATCTAGCACAATGCTTAGCTTCTTTCCTTCCTCCAAATCTGTTTGTTTCTAGCTGACATCTGTATGTCTTTTCCTTTGCTATAGCTGGGAAAACAAATGTTCCAAATCTCTGCATATTTTTTCCTGAAAAGGGAAATGCTAGAAAATGAGTTTCTCCTCCTAATATAACTTTGTTTCTATTCATTTTTCTTTCAAGATACATTGTTTTTAGAAGTGACCCTTCCTGACTTTAGAAAAGGATTCTGTACATTGCAAGTCTGTGGTGTAGAAAAGCACAGAAAGAGTAGTAAGAAGTAGGAAGTAAGTGGTCAAGTCAAGTAGTAAGAACTTGACAAAACAACGACAACAACAACAACAAAAACACTCAATTCTCAGGTAAATGGTTAAGATTTAATTCTCTTTCTTGGTGCCTTTATAAACCTCACTAAATAAGAAGTAACTGTATGTGTGTCAGCTTGCATATCAGTATAGAGAGTGAGAAAAGCACTTGTCTGTCAGTGGGGTAAAGTTAGTAAGATCACTAAAAACCACTTCTAAAGAGAGAAATGTTGATGTTACACTCATGACATTCTCGGAAGTTGTCTGGGTAGGATGTGCATTTACATCTAGCCAGCATTTGTACAGTTGTAGGGATTTGTCCTTTTTTGAGTAGGATCTGCACATGAATGCTGCTGTACCTGCAATTTTGCCTGTGTAACGATGATTCTTCATGGGTACATGATTTTGTGCTTATTTACACAGCTTTGGTCTCCTCTAAGTTGTCCTTCAACTTCTGTGTCATCTTTCTGCACCCATGCTGGGCTAATGTACCCCAAGCTGAGCACTGAATGGAGGATGAAGAGACACTGTTCAGGGTGTTCAGGGACAGGGAGAGCTGCAGACCCAAGGGAGGATCCATGCTGTGGTCCTATGCCCATCTGACGTGAAGGAAGAGGGAAGGGGTGGGGAGAGGGAGAGAGCAACTGGGAATCTATTTAGACCAGAAGTTTATTAAAACAAACAAACAAGAATCATAGAATCATAGAATGCTTAAGGTTGGAAGGGACCTCTAGAGGTCATCTAGTCCAACCCCCCTGCACACGCAGGGTCCCCTAGAGCATGTGGCACAGGGTGGTGTCCAAGCGGGTTTTGAAGATCTCCAGAGAAGGAGACTCCACCACCTCTCTGGACAGCCTGTTCCAGTGCTCTGTCACCCTCACCGTTAAGAAATTCTTTCGCAAGTTCCTGTGGAACTTTTGGTGCCTCAATTTGTGGCCATTTCCTCTAGTCCTGTCACTGGCCACCACTGAGAAGAGGCCAGCCCCCTTCTCCTCACTCCCTTTCTTGAGATATTTATATACATTAATAAAGTCCCCTCTCAGTCTTCTCCAGGCTGAAGAGGCCCAGCTCTCTCAGCCTTTGCTCATAGGGCAGATGTTCCAGRCCCYTAATCATCTTTGTGGCCCTGCGCTGGACTCTCTCTAGCAGCTCCACGTCCCTCCTGCWCTGGGGAGCCCAGAACTGCACACAGGACTCGAGGTGCGGCCTCACCAGGGCTGAGTAGAGGGGCAGAATCACCTCCCTCGCCCTGCTGGAGACGCTCTGCTTAATGCACCCCAGGATCCCATTGGCCTTCTTGGCCACGAGGGCACACTGCAGCCTCATGGTCAACTTGTCGTCCACCATGACGCCCAGGTCCCTCTCTGCAACAACAACAACAAACTCAAAAAAGCAATCTTTTTTTTTTTTTTTTTTTTTTTTTTAACGATAGGTGGCATTTCAAAGTCAATGTAGGAAATTGACAGGAATGGAGGAAGGGGCATTGAAGTTAAGAGTTTTGCTCAGCGCAATGCCTATATGTGCATGAAATTATTCACATTTTTTTTCATGAAAAAGGTGCAAAAATAAACCTAGGAGCTTAAAGCTTTGGTGACATTCAAGGAACAGAGTAGTAAGTCTACAGTTCTGAATATAAAGGTTGAGAGAATGGTTAAGGTTRGAAGGATCCTCTAGAGTTCACCTAATCCAACCCCCTGCTCCAACAGGGACCCCTGGAGCACATGGCACAGGGTGGCATCCAGGTGGGTTTTGAAGAGAGTCTCCAGAGAAGGAGACTCCACAGCCTCTCTGGGCAGCCTGTTCCAGGACTCTGTCACCCTCACATGAAAGAAGTTCTTCCTCACACAGAGATGGAACTTCCTGATGGAACTTTATACAAAAGGAATACTTGCAGAAACATTTCATGAAGCCAATGAACAATGTGTATTAACTCCTAATATTTGTGTTTACTACAGTCTGCCAAAGGTTACAGAAATGAGACGTGGAAAAATTCATAAGATGWATTTAAAACCAGCATTTTTAATTACTTTATATACATATATATATAAAATTATAGTGCTGCAGAAAGGTACATTTGTAGAAAGCAAAGTGGATTTTGTTTTGTTTTTTTGTTTTTCGTCTGCCATTATTAAAAGTGAACTACTTCTTTTGCTGATATTGTTGGGGGTAAGAGTGGAGGTCTTGATGGGCCTAGCAAAAGCTGCTTARAGCAGAGATCAAGAGACATAGTTGTCCATGTTTGGGGAAGCTAGAGAATGTATGTTAGAATGCAGGGTRCTCCATGATCTTCACTTTTGCCCTGGTTCCATAGGTTATCTCTACAAAAGAGGAATGCAGTTTGAGATGACACTCTGTGGCTTTGAAATACTGTGCTAATGACAGTGCAGAAAAATAATAGAGAGAAGGGAGAGTTTGTAAATAGGCCAAGAGCACCAATCCAAAAGTAAGTTATGAAGGACAAATATATTTTCATTGAACAGACAAAAACAGCTACAGAAGGACACTGGAATCAAATTGATTTGATGCTTTACCTCTAGACAWGTTGTGTAGATTTTTATTGGCTTCAATAAACTGTATTCTGAACCCATTAGGATTAGCACAGATTAATACCCAAATTCATCAGAGTGAAATAATCTCTTCCTACAGAATGTTCTTCAGGGGCACATGGGGCTGTGGGCATTATTTCAGCATTCATTGGTAAAACCAGTATCTGTCTGATGAAAGTAATTTCCCTTTTATCCTTTGCAAAAACAAATTTAAACTCTGTGAGAAAAGGTTATCCCAAATTTGGGGTATTATATGTGAATTTAATGAGATTGCAGTTGAGTGATACAGACAAGTATCTGGAAAATGATTCTGTTTGAAAGAGAAGATGGTGTGAAGAGTTGCTTTTTTAGAGTCCAGATTTTAAGATTTCAGACCTGTCAGTTTTAGCTGATGTGTTGGGTGAAGGAGGGTTTGGAGTGGCCCCCATGTAGTTCAGTGGTTGGCAATGGTTGGAAAAGTTTTTCAGTGAATCTGCYGGTGCTGCTATGTCAAGTGTGTGATTTATCAGGCAGATATGTGGCTGAAGAGACTTTCTCTCTAACCATTTGATAATGGAATGGAATCATATATGACCAAAACAGGTAGTGACTTCTTTCCTCTTTTGGTTTTTTACTCTCCTTCTGTATTTTCACTGAGGTCCTTTTGGCAGCATCTTTTGATTCTTTCTACCGGAGTCAGTTGCAAACTCTTGGTTGGTACAGTGGGATAGGGGCCTTAAGCAATTAACATTTTTCTTTTGGCAGATAAGATGCTACATGAAGCAAAGAAATCAAGCACTTTAATCTGAAGTTGAAACACACTCCTTTTGTCTATACCTGATTCGTGGACCTCAGGAGGGCTCCCAAATAGTTCAGAGTCCTCAGAATATAACCCAACCTATGATCATTTCTACACTTCAGTGAGACCCATGCACCCACCCTCAAAATTTTCAGCTAGGTCTCCATTCCTCTTTCCATTTGTGGAAAGGAAATTTGTGGAAAGTAGATTTGTGGGCTGCACAGAATCTTCAGTGTGCTCCTCTGAGAGTCAGCTGTGTGCACCTGGGGATCAGCCCTGGGCYGTGTCAGTATAACAGCCAAACACCAACACAGGCTAAACATGGCCTCAGAAAGCATTGAGTGCCAATGTGTCTGGAAAGACAGAATCACAGAAGGTTTGAGGTTKGGAGAGACTTCTGGAGATCAACTAGTCCAACACATCTGCTCAAGCAGGATCACCTAAAACACATTTCCAAGGATCTTGTCCAGACGACTTTTGAATATCTCCAAGGAAGGAAACTCCTCAACCTCCCTGAGCAACCTGTGCCASTGCTCTGTCAGTTTCACAGTCCAGAATTTGTTTCCCTGTGTTCAGATGGAACTGCCTTTACTCCATTTTGTGCCTAGTGCATGTTGTCTTATTAATGGCCACCATTGAAATGAGTCTGGCTCCATCTTCTCTATAYCCTCCCTACAGACATTTATATGCACCTAAGAAGATCCTCAGTCAACCTTCTCTATGCTTAAGAGTCCTATCACTMTCAGCCTCTCCTCACAAGAGAGTTGCTTCAGTCCCTCCTTAATCCTCTTAGTAGTCCTCCACCGGACTTGCTCCAGTAGTTCCATGTGCCTTCTGTATTGGGGAGCCCAGAACTAGATTCAGCACTCCAGGTGGGGCCTCACCAGGACTGAGAAGATGGGGAGGATCACCTCTTCAGTCTTCTGGCAATGCTTTTCATAATGCACCCCTGGATACCATTGGCTTTGTGGGCCCACGCAGGCACATTGCTGGCTCACGGTCAGTCTGCAGTCCACCAGAATCCTCAGGTCCTTCTCTGCAAAACTGCTCTCCAGCAGGTCAGCCCCCAGCCTCAAGTAGCACCTGGGGTTATCCCTTCCTAGGTGCAGGACTTTACACTTCCCTTCGCTGAATTCATGAGATTCCTTCCTTCCCCTTTCTGGAGTATGTCCAGGTCCCCTTGAATGGCAGGCTGATATATCAGCCATTCCTCCGTGTTTTGTATCATCAGCAAACTTACTGAGGGCACATTCTATGCCTTCATCTAGGTCATTTGTGAAGAGGATGAAGATAAAGAATTTATTTAACTGAATAGGCAAAGGAGCTGAACACAAAGATCATGAACATCTAACTAACATATTTGATCAGGAGTCCTCCAGTTGGACTCTTGCAGGATCCTTCTTGATGTGGTTCGAGAGAATCCAACACTCTTTTCCTGAGCTCTTTGCTTACAGTTCTGGCTGCTTGCCTGCCTGCATGTACTAGCTGTTTACTGTGAGCCCCTTTGGCTACTTGCACGTCAAGCCTCTAGGCTTATGGCTGTTTGCTGCAGCAGTATGAATATAAAACTTCTTTTTTTAAAGGAAGAATTAATTATTTTCTCATTTCATCCTGTAACATAAACAAATTAGACCTACTCCCCATTCTATTTTACAAGTAATTGTATTTTTACACAAACTTTATTTATAAAAGAGYTTCTCCCCTTTAGCACAGTCCCTTATACTGGGGTTTAGACCTACAATGTCTAGCATGTGGAATAAGAATCCAASGCTGCTAGGCCCACAGAGGTATTCTAGATGTTGCAACACCGAGCACTAAGCACTTCAACTGCCTAGATCCTGGAGGAATTCACATCAGCTTTGCGAGCCCTGGTTCCATACACAGTGCAGTGTTTACTCCACCTATATCCATATCAAAACTTCTATTCTGGATCTAGCCAGAATATAATCGTTTATTTGTTATTTTTACTTATATTTTTCCACACGTATTACTTGGTTTACATATTCTGTTGGCAGCAGGAGARTTGGATTTTGTGCTCTTGTTGTGCTCTTTAAGTTTGATGGTAGCATGGGTCTTATTCCTCCAAAATTAAAGCTGAGAATGTAAGACAAATGCTCAGAACAATAATAAGCCTCTTGCTTTAATAACGATCTTCTGGATTTACCTCATTTTGAAYATTACTGCCATATAAACTTATTGTCAGTTAGGACTAGAATAGCAAACCAAATATGTGAAAAGTTTGGGGAAAAGAACATGCTTGCTGCATTCCTTTCATATCATTTTCTCCTAAGAATGTATTAAAAAGCAAGAATTTTGAAAGGCTTCATCATGAATTTTAGATCAGAACTGTTRTTCAGKTTWAAAAAAAAAAAGACAACAAAAGACCACTAGATGGTGGTAAAAACCCAAGGCTTTGCTAACAGAATCTGAAAAGAGAAGTTGAGAGGGGCAAAGGAGGGGAGGAGGAGCCACAGTTTGTGTACTGAAGTCATTATGTCTCAGGGCTATAAAAAGGCAGTTGCACAGTAAGTAATTTATACGTGGTCAGCCTTGACTCTGTGGATTTGCTCATTCGTTTTTCTCTATAATGTCRTCAGTCCCCACCAAGGAATCCCCAGCCCCAGACGTTGGATGAGAAGGGGGAATGGAACTTCTGCTCTGCGGTGGAAAGGTTGCAAGCGATGAAGAGGAAGAGCAATTGAAGGAGCAGCTCCTACCCGTTTAGGTACAGTTACTTCATGATTGTAAATGAAAGGTTACTTTTAAAAACTKAAAATGATTTAGCTTGAAAGGTTTTGAGTATTGTTTGCACTGAGTCACTGACAATCAGCCAGAAGTGTTCTCCGTATTAAGAATGTGATGGCTTATGACTTGTCTTGAATATTCTCATTGCTGAAAGAAACATTGAATAAAATACTCCTTTTCTTACTTCATGGTAGAAATCCATCCGTACCAACTCTGTAACCTTAGTGTATCCTGGAATGTAGGGATTTGCCTTGGTTAGGGATTTAAAACAATGCTCTTAACTGAGCATGTTATTATAGCAAAGATACAGAGATCAGGAAAGTATTTAAATCTTTTACTGAAAAATGCTCATTTCTTAATTGTTGTAATAATTCGAACTTACATATGTTGTAATCAAGTGACCAGATTCAGCCTGACCCGATCCTGTATTCTCCTGCATTTCTGGACTCTGAGACTCTCAAAACTGTTTGCTTTTCTGTGTACTGCAGAATTTATAGAACATTTTGCTCACTTTTGGGAGATCAAATAGAATAAATTAGAGTATGAATGAAGAGCGTATGAATCTCTTCATTAGTTTGTGATTTTAATTCCCCAATAAAGAAGTAAGTAGAGAAACTCTGAACCACTGAGAGGTCAGTTTAGAATCAGTACAGGAATATGGTGTGGAAGAGTCAGGATGTGTACATGCCAAACTAAATAGCTGCTATTTGTTTTATCAACTTCTGCCTGTGCTCGTCATACTCTATTTTTTTTGGCAGGTTCTTTGGCCTGTTAGAAAATGCATTTATTGCACTCCTTGTCAAGTCCCTCAGAAAGAACAGAACGTATTTGCTTCCAGCGATGAACACGCCCTCTCCACTGAACTTTTCTGAACAAAACCTGAGTGTTTCCGGCAGCAACTTTACTGTGCCTACTGTCAAGAGCAAATCAGCACCATGTGAACAAGTGGTCATTGCAGCTGAGGTGTTCCTAACGCTGGGCATTGTAAGCCTCCTTGAAAATATTTTAGTTGTRTGTGCAATAGTTAAGAACAAGAACTTGCATTTGCCCATGTATTTCTTTGTTTGCAGTTTAGCAATAGCTGACATGCTGGTCAGTGTGTCTAATGCTTGGGAGACCATAACAATATACTTAATAAACAATAGGCACATAATCATGGAAGATGCCTTCATCCGTCATATAGACAATGTATTTGATTCAATGATCTGCATCTCTGTGGTGGCTTCCATGTGCAGTTTGCTGGCTATAGCAGTAGACAGGTATATCACTATCTTCTACGCCTTGCGTTATCACAGCATCATGACAGTGAAAAGATCGGGGTTCATCATTGCGTGTATCTGGACCTTTTGCACAGGCTGTGGCATTATCTTCATTATTTATTATGAATCAACTTACGTTATCATCTGTCTCATCACTATGTTTTTTACCATGTTATTCCTCATGGTCTCGCTATACATCCATATGTTCCTCCTGGCTCGTACTCATGTGAAGAAAATAGCAGCTTTGCCTGGATACAACTCTGTCCATCAAAGAACCAGCCTGAAGGGAGCCATCACTCTGACTATGCTACTTGGCATCTTCATTTTTTGCTGGGCTCCATTCTTTCTCCATCTCATCCTGATGATCTCCTGCCCTCAAAACCTCTACTGTGTTTGCTTCATGTCTCACTTCAACATGTACCTCATTCTCATTATGTGCAATTCAGTGATTGATCCTTTGATCTATGCCTTTCGTAGCCAGGAAATGAGGAAGACCTTCAAGGAGATAATTTGTTGCTATAGCCTGAGGATGGTCTGCAGGTTATAGAACAAGTATCAGGAAAACCAAGCTGAACAGGTTTATTGRTGAAGAGAATTGAAATGCAACACTTTGCTGCTGCTTGCAATTTTATTGAAAAGCCTATGGAATATCTTTGTTCATTTTTCATTATTTTTGTGGCAATCAAACCCTATTTTTTTGAAAGTAAAACCTTTATTGCACTCCATGCTCCTTCCTCGTGCTGGTGGTAAGAGCTACTTAGAGCATTTGTATCAAGGGGAGAAAACAAATTTGAATCTTATATACTTGCTGAAGACTCTCCATCTTTTAAGAGTCATGTACAGGAAAAGTTGCATTTTCCYTTCTGCCAGGGATACTGGCCTTCGTATGCATTTATCTTGATATTCTTTGTCTGGTACACCAGGATAGGTACTGACCTCCAAAATAGTTTGTTTGCTGTTTTCTTCCTAACACATTAAATTAGAAAGTAGCTCCAGTTATCAGAGTTTAAATACCTTGGCCAATACTGTTGTGACCAAGAACATATGCACATACTAGCAGTTGTGTATTGCAGTCATGACTTTTACTGTTATAAAATAAGCATTATGTAAGATAAGATAAATTTTCTGATCAGGATGCAGTTTTTTTGTCATATCTGACAATGCCTTATCACCAGATCTATGGAAAGATATACTCTAGACTGATTTTCAGTTGGTAGTACCTGAACATGAAGACTGAGCTGATTCTAGTTTGTCTGTTTTCCTCATTCATGAGGGCTGTGCAAGTAAAACATACATGGTTCATAAGACCTGGAAACCACCATGCATTCTGTGTGAGCAATTTGCATCTAGTCATAAGCATACTGTTTGGTCAGTACTGTGAAATGTACAGAATTGCTGGATTTGTCACAGATGAGGGAAGTACATCTGTACCATGGGCTGCTTGGTGCTCAATAATTTTATCTTGCACTGAGATGTAATCTRGGCAAATTTTTAAGCAGCAGTACCCTGCTAACTAGATATCAGAAAATGGCTTGAAAAAAACAAGATTTATTTTAAAAGCTCAAAGAATAGCCCTCATTACATTTGGTTTATGGGATTGTCCAAAACTGTTGTTTGCAATAGAAAGACTACAAGTAGCTCAATTGAGTAGCTTGGATTATCCTTCTGTGGAAGAAATTCTGATCAAGTGTAGGAGACATTTTTTGTCCAAAGAGTGTTTAAACACAGGAACAGATTCCCAGGGATTGTGCAATCTCCATACTTGGATATATTCAAAAYTTGACTGGACATATCCCTCAGCAACCTGCYCTGAATTTGAAGTGGGGTTWGAAGCTGGCTCTGCTTTGAATGGTGAATTATAATAGACAGGCTCCACAGGTCCCTTGTAATTCAAATTATTCTCTGAATGAAACTTCTGTATTATAATAAAAATGTTTCTTCTTTTTATTTTACTCCTAATTTAATCTAATGTGTAAGAATAACCTTAAARTATTGTCCTCCACATGTCTAGAAAGATAGCATATTCTGTCTCTTCGTTTGCATTGCGGGGCTCTAACAGGATAAATCAGATCAAGTCAAACACCTTTTCAGTTGTTTTTCTGCTGTAGCCTGAAGTGTGTGCTGCTTCCAGCTCTCACAGGTCTGCCTTTGACAAGGATGGGAATGYTATTCTCAGTGGTGAGACCTTGTTATTTGGCTGTCAATACAGCGGTTGCACCAATGCAGTAGATGCCGTATTCTTCCTTCAATTACACCTGGGAAAGGGATTTCGGAGATACGTCTGCCATCTGCCTTGCTTCAGTCCGGTACTTAAATCTACCCATAGATGAGGCCTAATGGCCACYGACCATAGAGCAGGCTCTTGCTACTATGAATGTAAAAATATAGCAAAACCTGAGACAATTCAATTGCATAATGAAAGCCGGCAGTTCATGTGGTAAATAAATCATTGTTTTCACTTGGTATTGCAAATAAGATACTCTTGTACATAACTGTAAACCAACAAATAGGAAGCCAAAACTGTAACAGCTTTGGATATTTTCTTGAACTGTACATTACTTTTTCTTGTGTCTTGAAAGTATATTTGATGTATAAGCACAGACCCATGGAGATACTGTTAAACTGGATTGCTGGAAAACCTATTATTATTGGTTATTCATTGTAACGTGTCCACTACACTGTAAATCATTCACAGAGAGCGTATTGCATTCTAGGCTCTCACTTCTCAGTTTAAGTAGATGCCTTACTGAAAAACACACTCTGAAAGAAAGTGAAAAAACTCTTTTAAGTGTGTTTATTTTTATATCTGTGTTCCTCTAGGTGTCAGTATCACATCCTGGTTATAAGACTTACCTATCCTGGTATAAGGTGGGAGCTTAGCCAGGTTAATAGGAAAATGAAAAGTGTTTTCAAGGAAAGGCTAAGAYAGTTCCTACAAAAAACCTGCTTACACTATAGGAATACATGTAAAAAATAAAGGTCTCTTTGAGGCTGTCATCTGTTTTAATGTTTTTATTTTCTTTTGCTTACCCACAGCAATGTTTAGCATGCTTTTGTTTCTACTACAGATTGGAAAAAAATGTGTTTTCTCATAGATTGAGGCAATTGAGCATATTGTAAGCAAATTTTTTTTTCAGTACAGTTATGAGAAAATTAGCTGCTAGGTTGTCATTGCAACAGGTCCCCAGAACTGCCAGTGATAGAAGTGCCAGTCATTTCTAATTTGGCATCAGTCAGTGAAAAGAATCTCACATCGTATTATTCCTGTTCCAGATCTCCCTGCTATCCAGAACCAGTTGTTATTGGCTGCTGTTTCTTTGGTGACAGAACCTGTCACTGTCTCTAACTTGTTTAAGGAGAAATTTTCTTGAACCCAAACCTGTGGCAGGTAGATGTAAGCACACAAATGGTAGTGAAATCACACCTGCATTTTAAGTAGACTAGTAGGAGCAAGCAGAGTATTCAAAACAGGTTAATTAAAAAAAAAAAAAAGTTACACAGGATGTAATCTATTTGCACCAGAATTTCATCCAGTTAAGCTGAAAACTGGATTCTTCACTCTATGATGGTGCATTAAAGGGCAAATTGTGAGTACACAGCTCTGTCTTCAGTTCACATTACAGTGCTTCTAAGCTTGCCCTGGTTTTTGCTTGCTTTAGTAGACTCTTGTCTCTTGCAAGAGCTGTCTCTTTCAAGAGATGGCATTACTAAGATATTCCCATAACCAACATGCTCTATGCTAGCATTATGAAAATTTGAACGTTTTCTCTAGGTGAGAACCATACTGAGATACCTGAAGATACTGGATTTCTGCTTTAGCATCTCCTGTAATACATGTCCTGTAATGGTCRTAGACTAGAGGAAAGATGTGGCTTATGATCTGTCTGCTTCATTACCACATCCTAGGCCAGCCCTGCTTCCCACATGGGCACAAAAGGGGTCTAGCTGCCAAGCTCTAGGGCTACCTCTAGGGCTGGGAGTCACCATTGCTTCTGGTTCCATAAGATACAGACCTGTGCCCCCTGTGCACCTAATATCCAACTTGTTTTTAGGAAAAACAACAGAAACTATAGGAATTTCTCASACATGCAGACATTAAGAAGGCACAAAAAAACCCAAATCCCAAACCAAAAGACACAACTGTAGTAAAACAATTAACTCCTTCACCCAGATTGCTGTCTAAAATCTCCAGGGACTCTCTTTTCCTTCAAGGTTTYGGTGTGCAGCCTTTTGCCTCTCTTGCAGTAAAGCCTTCCTTCATTTCTGAACAGCTTCTTGCACAGAGTGCAGATTGTGGTGAGCACGATGSACGATGGACGATCCCAGGCCGCAGGTGTGTGGATTTGCATGCACAGTGCCCTTCCCTCCAGACAGAGGTGGGTGAGTAAGTAGTGGGAATACGGGTGTGGAAATGGGAATCCTCACGTCAGGAGTGGGGAGTAAATGAGTTAAGAAGTCACACACATTCGGAAGGGTCTGGATAAGTTCCTGTGCTAGGTCCTCGTATGAGAGAGCTTCCCTTCCTTTTCTAATCTTGTTATGCGTTGCAGCCTAAGCTACGTGTATCTTGGATGAAGACGGTTCTTGATACAGGACGGAAAAGAAGAATCTGAAATCTGTGTGTGTCTGTGTTTACCTACATATGAGATGTTTACTCACAAATACTGAATATAATCACAGGGAATATCAAATTAAACRTATGTGAAGGTGTATTCTTGTGAACTAGTTCCTACTTTTTTTCCTAACCTTTCTATTACTAATCTAGTAGTTTATTACATTACTTTCCAGTTTACAGCTTGTTTCTTACTTCTTCCCTCCAGCTGTGGAATCAACTAAAAAGGATCTAAATCTGAAGGCAAAGAAAAAATCCACATCACTTTGTGTATTCTGATATTTAAAAAAACAAAGTGAATCAGTGTGACAGAATAAAGAGTACCCCTAGCACCTGTCACACTAAAAATCTAGAAAAAAGAAATTTTAATTCTTATGGTCCTTATGCATTATCCTTAGAACCATTTCATCCTTAGCTACTTGCCTCAGACTCCCCAAGAACTTGTGACTAGATGAGTGCTGAGAATAAAGGGTCTTCRTCAAAACAAACAGCAACTATTTAGGGAAATAATGCAAGGGCTGGAACTGTGATAACCCTTTAAAAGATCCTTTCAGCTTCCAGCCACCAGGTTTTTGGAACCTCTTGAGCAAGAAGTTGTGCTCACAGCTCTGTGACTGATAGCTCTTAATGGATAATTCTCTCATTGATTTATCTAATCAGTTATGGATTTATTCTCTGTCATTTGCAAAATCTTGTGACAATGAGTTTCACAGGAACACTGAATGGAACAGTTTTTTTTTTTTTTTTAAGGAATCTGCTTGAGAGTTTTTGTGCCATGCTCCTGAGTCCTTATGATGTAAAAAAAGAGAAATAACTGGTCCCCATTTGCTTTCTCTATGCCATTCATTTTTCTACTTACTTGTATGCTCCCATAGACTCTSTCTTTTCCAGAGAGAGTGTCCTAGTCTATTCAATCTCTTGTGGTATTTTCATACAATGTTGTTCTTACATTGTTATTCTAGATCTGCTATATTCTTTCCTGGGAACCAGATGGGCTAACGACAATCCATATACAGGTGAATAATGGATTTCTGCAGCACCAATGATGCCGCATKATTTTTTTTCTCTAATATTTTCTTAGCAGTTTGTAATTATAGATTTTACAATTGTACATTTATTTCTTAAAGGACACTTCATAACTAAGTAAATTCCAAGATCTCTAAGGAATTCCCTCTTGGCGCGTGCATATAGAATCACATACTAAATAGCTGTGCATTTTTAATGGTTAAGTCGTATGTCAGCATGTAAAATTTATGATGAAAATAGRGGGGTTAGGAGTGCTTCTGCACTTCCACAGTCCCAGCACCACAACAGGTCTCATCTGAGATCCACAGCCTCTGCCTGGCCCAYCTCAGATGAGGAGGAAGCCTGGCCACACTGGCTTCAAGGTGTTTGCAACCTATCCCAGCTATCCTTGGGCTGGCTAAAGAGCAAGGACTGAGATGCAGACTCAAACTTCTTCTGGAAACTGGTCATTTCTTTGGGTAGGTTGGTAAGAAGTTCATTTGCTCGGCTATGTCCAGATGGTGATTTGTTATTCGTCTCCTTTTAATTAGGCTGGTTTTACGCCTGATTAAAATAAGACAAGAGTCAGACCTATAAACTTTGCCTGCTGGTTCCAGACGATTTTCAAAGGCACCAAATGAGCTCTTTTGATCACCGGCTGCATTAACGTTCTAATTAACAGCAACAAAGTGAAACCAAAACCTGCAAAGAAAACTTGGTTGCTATTCTCTCCAGTTTTCTATTTTCTGTCAGGAAACAGTCACTTTTGGCAASTAATAAATGCTACCATCTGCTAATTGGCTTTTTTCACTGGCTCTTGCATTTTGTACAGAAACTTACTGCCTACTTCACCCACCTTGAAAAGATGGCCCTGGGAATACCTACTGTTTTCGCATTATGCCCTTGTTTGTAATAGTTTTTTTTGCAAGGCTTTGCCTGAGTTTTGAGACAGGAGCTAGATCCCTGTATCTCTGTATCCCAGCAGTTCACACTGAGCTTACTGTTATTTCTTCTTACACAGATACCTGCTTCGTAGGAATTCAGCATTCAGAATTCATAGCTCTCTAGCTTCTTTTTCCCTGGAAAGGCAAATATCATTATTTTAAAAATCAGGGGAAAATCAATGTATGAACAAGTATATTAACTCCTACTTATTGCTTGGATAGTWGTTTATGGGATGTCATGTATCTAAAGGATGATAATGGGATGTTATTATCTAAGTAATTTATCTGACGACCCTTTGACATTCATTATTTGAGACCAGGCCATATGCTTCATTTACCCGGGAGATAATACCCATATGCTCAAATGGATGTGGCTTGCTGACACTAACTCGCTACGTTCATGATGTTATTTTCCCCTCAGCGGAATCCATAGGTGGGAATTTTGACACTCCACAAATCCAGAAAGCCTCAGCTCCTGAGAAATGGGCCTCCCCGGAGCTCTGCCTGGGACCTCACAAAATCAACTTCTAGGAAACCTGCCTAGGATGGAGAATAGGTAGGCTGAGCCTTTGGCTTCCCTGGTGTTTAAGTAAGTGAACTGCTTGGTAGTCACATTTTGTGAAGCAGGTATTAAAAAGCCTTTCTTTCAAATGACAGAGGAAAGAGATGAATCACTTGAATTTCAAGTGTAGTTCCAATGACAGTTCATGTCCTTGCATAAAGTACATAAAAAATGAAGAGGCAGGAGGTAAGTCCTTGAATGAAGTCCAGATCTTTCATCCCACAGTGAAGCTGCTAAATATTCAACTTTTCACTGTGAAAAGGGACACTGGCACAGCCACCTCCCTGGAGGTGGCTTTTTGAAGGAAAACTTCATGAAGAAAAAAATTGTATTTGGTGTGTAGAACACCATTTTTGTTACGTGCTGGGAAAGCCTGACAGTTTCAACCTCTCAGGTGAAACAAGCAGAGAAAAACCTTTTGCATGAATTTGGATTGCAGTTACTTTTAAGACAGGATCTGAGACGTTTAGTCCCACATGCTTCTAGACATACCTACCTAAAACAGAAGCACTTAGATTTCAGAAATTTAGACACAACAACTGATATGTGCCTTTGGATTTAGGCTTCTTGGTCCTCGTTCAGCTCATTTTGTGTTGACCTCACAATGCCTGGCACTCCAATCACATGCAATTAATAACTGAGCTTGGCTGTGGCATTTTAAGTGATGCATTGGAACTGTATTTAAAGTGTGGGTTATTGAAAACATGTCCAGCTTAATTAGAAGTGAGTGGAAAAGCGGAAACACACAGCAGAGCTAGCACATTGGAGACAGGCCTGGCATATAGACAAGCGGAGGATCAATGGCCTCTTGCACAATGTAATGAGTAAATAGATGACAAGAATAACATTAGTTCTGGTGAACCTTTAAAAGGGAAAGCAGGCAATACGAGGAACACCTTGTGTATTTCGGGTGACCTTTTGCTGAAAATGTCAGTTAGAAAATCATACAGAATTCATAAAGAGGATAATAAATAACGGGATGGAATAACGAAAGGTTTAATACCCAGGCAAGAATGGGAACAGAGATCTAGAGAGGCTGAATACCTGGAATTTCGGAAGCATTAAGACTTGCTGGGTTAATAATGGCCAGTGGCTGAGCAGATTGCCTCGCGTAACGAGACGTGCACGGCTGGCAGTGATGAAGAGAGCACACCATGGACCCACAGGGCTCACACCATGGACCTACAGGGCTCGCACGGGCAGGTGCACACCGGGAGAGGAGCAAGAGTGGCTTGTTCGTTTTGCCTTTTTAAGCGAGGGCTTCAAGCAAGAAGGTAGAAGGGAAGGAAGTCAGTTGTGTTGCTGCCTTCTCCCAGTGCGCCTGTGGGGAGCAACTGTTGGCCTGGTGCTTGACCCAGCTGTGGGATGCGGGTCGATCAGGACCGAGGGTGCCCGCAGCTGGGGCAGTGAGGGCTGCCTGAGGGGCCGGCGTTGTGTGATGGTCCCGCAGGAGCTGAGGAGGGAGCTGCATTGTCAAAGTCCTTGTGGTGGCACCACCGGGGATGCACCATGCTGGAGTCATTGCTCTAGCTGTCCTGCTGGAGAACGGTCCCTGTGGTGCCCACCTCATGGTGTCTGCCCCACAGTTCAGGCAAGGGCCGAGGGCCAGGGCTCCCCCAGGAGGAGGGAGACCCAGAGGAGTCTCCTTGGAGCCCCGGTGGAGCTGCTTCCCCAGCCCCATCCCAGGCCACAGCACCGCAGCAGGAATGACCCTGAGCTGGGTGGCCGAGCCCTTGGGAGAGGCCRTGCGCAGTGCTCTGCAGCCAGGACTTTGTGGGAGATAAAATGAGCCTTATCCACAGAAGAATAGAGAAGTATTCCCTGTTCCCTGTAGGGAGGAAGCTGATTATATCTCCATCTAATTATATTTTTGTGTTGCTTTGCAAATTGCCATTCTATGAAATTTTTGTTGTTTCAGCTGGACCTGTGAAAATAACCTCTGAACAGAGCTAATTAGGAGGTAGAGTKCATTTGAAATATATTAGAATATTTAGGATTCAGCAGTATCTCCCTTCTGAGAATCTTGAATCTTCTGCAAGCTGCAGTGACTGAAGCCTCATACTGTTGTGGCAAGTTGGCTCACAGCAGCGTAATATCAGCGTGCAGCCTTGGGGGAGAAGGTAGAGAGCATAGGGCAGATTCCTTTTGAAATAAAATACTGATTTGGCTTCTTTGGAGTCAAACATTTCTCCAGTGTCACTCTGTGGTCAGAGGAACTCAAAAGACACATTTGCATTGTGACCCTGGGTGGTAGCATGTTCTCGAGCTTAGTTTCCTCTGGCACCCACCTTGAGAGAGGGAAGGGTTGTGCTCAGGAGCCGCAGCAGTGGCTGGAGCCACCACTGGGCTGCAGGGGCACGCAGGGGAGCCTTTGCTTCACTTGCCCTTCCTTTAACCTGTATTGAGCCTTCATTTTTCACCTTTCCTGAGTTGCAGACACTAGAAATAATATTTGAGCRCCAGAACAGTGTTTGCTGCTTGTATTTTTTTTACTCCAGGGTGTATTTGGGGTTTTTTTTCCAAGTTTCTATGTGGTGGCCTATTGCASCATGTTTGCCATAGTCCAGAATCTATTTGTGACAAGCCAAACCTGRAGGCAACTATGACCACTACAAAGCATGGAGCTTGAGTAAAACAAATATATTGCTAAGATGCTTGTTAAAGAGAGGTAATRTGTTACTGGGATTTATAGGACATGAACATCACAGGATATTAGTTTAAGAACATTTTGAACACTTTGCTTTGCTAGTAAGCCTGACTATCCTCTCTCTATCCCATATCCTCTGAAGTAGCTCTTCTTCTTAGGCCTGTTCTCTGACAGCAGACCAAAGACAGCTGAGTTTCTTTATTAATGAACTGGTAGCCATAATCAATAGCATTTCATACTCTTTCCTACTGACTCAGATATTAAAAATAGACTTTACTGATAGGTCAGGTAAGACTTTATTAGATTGCCATTATTTTTCTATTAACTCAGGCCATAGGAGAAGCATACTTGATAAGCTGCGTTTGATGGGTTTCTGTATTTTTCCGTGGAATAGAATACATACTTYCATTTAAAGTAATTTCCAGGCAATGACACTTTGAAAAGCAGCAGCAGGATAATACCAGTGCAATGATATAGGAAAATACCTCTAGACAGAAGTGATCAACATAATTCAACTCCGTAAACTATTGATTTTTAAACAAAATAATTTGCATAATTTGCTATTAGAATTCTGACCAGCTACTCTGATATGAATATTTACATCCTTTTTCTTTTTTTTTTTTATTTTGGCCTGTATCGTGTGACCCAGTTCTAGAGTTATAGAGACTGTAGCTCAAGAGCTTAGAAAGGTAATGATAATCTAAAATATTATTCATTATCTAAGTTCTCTGGAAAAAAAATGTGTTAACCTCTCCTTGTGATTTTCTGAGGAAGCTAGAAAACCACAAAGCTAAGAAGGAAGCTAAGAGAGAAGTTAGACTATGAAAAGCTATTTCTTGTTATTGAAATGTGTAAATGGATAMAAATTAGATGGATATTTGTTAATGAGATCCACATTCTTAAGCTTTTATTTTTTCCCAAATTTAAGTATTCATAAAACCAAGAGAGAGGKTTTTTTTTAATACTCCAGAAATGATTTTTCTTGTATAGGATAAGAATCACTTGGAAATCTTTGCCAGTACAAATCTTTTCCAAGGCAAATATGACACTCAGGATGCTGGAGGCATCAGGTCTACTGCTCATTAGCTGTCAGTGACCCTCTGCCTCTTTTTCCCATGGCTTGTGCATGAAGCATCTTTTTTTGCACTCATAATGCTTTATTTCCACTTTTACTCTTTCATCRTGTTACTCCGGGCTAGTAGAGCCAGGGGTCCACTGACAACTTCTTTAAGTAACTAAGGATTTCCATGGCAGGCAGTAGTAGGTGTGCTGGCTGCTCCCTGCAGCAAAATATACCTCTCCTTGCAGAGATAGGTTAAATTTAAGATTATTTCCTTTTTTTTCTCTCTTTTTTTTCTCTCTCTTTTTTCTTTTTTTTTTCCTCCAGTGGGAGAGAGAAAAAGAAGTGAGTTACATTTGAAAACCACTGTAACTTTTTAAAGAAACCTAGTTAGCTATTTAGTTTTACTAAGGCTGCCATTTTTACAGAGAGCCAATTGGTCAAAAATCTCCTTAATCTATTGGCAGTCAGAAATTTGAGGGCATCTGTTTTAGTCAAGGTCCCACAGCAGTGCTGTAGATCCCATGACTAGATCCAAAATATCTGCAGAGAAAAARAAAATGTAGTGCAAGGGCTCTAACTTGAGAGTCTGAGGTAGCTGAATCCAAGTATTGTGTTGGGCTCGAGCTAACTGTAACAACTATTTGCTGGYGACAGTGTTGCTGCATGTTTTGCTGCATGCAATTTTGGAGCCAACTTGCTTAGAGCTGCCTCAGAAATCTCTGCACTGCAGTCCATTGCAAGGGGTACCTTCAATAAAGTGTTCTGCTGGATCTTCAAGTCTTCAAGTACTTGGCAGATTYAAGAACCTAATGATATTAGATGACTCATCATGTCATTTATTTTCTCAAAGTGTTATTAATCTCTGCCCTTTCTCATGTGGCATGCACATATTTAATTTCGGAGCTAGAATTAAACCAGAAAATATAAATAAAATCACAGTGTAGCATCGCTTCATGGATAGGATCTTTAAGCAGACATGAGAGTCTGACTTTTTTTTCCTGGTGCCACTATTATATTAATTTAATGAACAGAGAGGCCATGAAAATAACTGTGGCAAGAACTTACTGATTTTGAGTTATTAATAGCGAGGAGTTAATAACAATGATTTTGATGCAGAAATCAWAGAATGAGTTTTTAATGATCTGTATTATGAAGATCAGATTAGATGATCGAGTTAATCTGATATAGTCTTAAAATTCTTGAGTAAAGAAGTTAATGGAAAGCTGGAGAATTTTCATCTCTTTCTCAAGAAAGCTAATGAGCAGTGAAAATACTCCTCAGCTTAACTAGCCAAATAATATGCTCCCAAATATGTTTGTCTAAACTTATAAATACTTAGGTTCATTGTAGATTTCCTGAGACTATTTTAAGTCTAGCACCTCAGAACTATAYGAACTCTTTAGCACAAGAAATTTATGAAAGCCAGAAACCATAATGCAAATGCACAGTCTGAACTGTRAAGTATCATTGCACAAAATTTTGCTTAAACTGGGAAGCTTTTGGAAAAAAATCATTGTGCTTATAAAAACAAAACAAACAAACAAATAAACAAAAAAGCAAAAGAAAGATGAACATCATGGAATAGATTAAAATTTATTTATCCACGTCTAGTTGTGATAAGTTGTATTTAATATTTCAGTTAACATACCCAAACTGCTTAGCCTTATTTGAGTCAAATATGAGTAACCTTATTCAGCTTTGCATAAATTATGTTTATTGTATCTTCAATGATCCAAAACTTTGGTTGTTTGTGTATTTTTGGCATAGGTAGCAGTTCACTACATGAATTTAGAGATGCTAACATTTGAGGGAATAACACAAATCACCTTAAATTCACACCTGTCAATATTAATTTTTAAAATTCCCACAAATAAAAAGGTGAGCAGTCAGTTTAGACATCCATTCTTCTGTCAGGATGATAAGCTATGTAAATAATATCCTAAAAGTTAAATGATGGAATACTTTCTGATGAGGATGAACTGATATGAGTTAAACTTAGAAGTAAATAAAAATGATGAATTAATGGAATGTTTCCAGTTATCAGGAATATTGTGTGCAGTTCTGAGTTTCCCAGTACAAAGAGAGATGTGGAACTTCCAGAGTGGGTTCAGCATAGAGCTGTGAAAATGATTAAGGGACTTGAACTTTCTTACGAGGAAAGAMTAWGCGAGCTGCACTTGTTTAGCCAGGAGAAGACTAAGTGGAGATCTTATCAAGTTGTACAAATACCTGAGGGGAGAATGTAAAGAGGATGGGGCCAAACTCTTCTCTGTGGCTAGTGACAGGATAGGTAATGGATTCAAATCAAACACAGGAAGTTCCATCTCTGTGTGAGAAAGAACTTCTTTCCTGTGAGGGTGACAAGAGACCTGGAACAGGCTGCCCAGAGAGGTTGTGGAGTCTCCTTCTCTGGAGATCTTCCAAACCCGCCTGGATGTCACCCTGTGCCCCATGCTCTAGGAGACCCTGCTGGAGCAGAGGAGTTGGACTAGATGATCTCTAGAGGTCCCTTCCAACCTCAACCAGTCTGTGGTTCTGTGATACTGTTGTTAGAGCATTTCTGAAGTTTCTAAGTAATAAACTTTGTTTGTAATTTGGTTTGAATTATAGGTGACGTAGGTGGTACAAGATAATCATTTATGTATTTTTGTAATTGCACCAGCTGGTAATTGTAGCTGTTTAAGAATTATTTTCAAGCAAAATTCTTTATCCATTAGCGTTGCATGAGAAGAGTTTAGATTTATTATTTTATTTTTATTTTTATTTTTATTTTTATTTTTATTTTTATTTTTATTTTTATTTTTATTTTTATTTTTATTTTTATTTTTATTTTTAATAGAACCTTGTAACACTGTTTTGTCCTTGCGCAGAGAGTTTGCTGTGGCAACCTCTCTGTGTGCAGAGTAGGGAGTACAAGTTCCCTAGGAGTTACCGACTTCTTGCCATCTTGCTGATTAGCACCTAGTAGAGTTCTGAGGCATGGCATGATACGAAGACTCTGGCCAAGTAGTTTACTGGCAAACATATAAAGACATTATGAGTCCTTAAGGAGCAAGCAGGATGTTCGGAAAAAAGATGCATGTTGCAGATGTCCTCTGATGGTACACATTTTTTCCCCCTGCCCTTTTCTCCCATAAAGAAGATGAAAGGTACAGGGAATTTTAAACAGCCTGATCATTTGCCAGTGAAATGAATGAAATAAAACTTTTTTTTTGTTTTTCATGCCTTATTGTATAACTTATACTTGAATTAAAAAAATAAGTGGCAATAATTATGGTGGTTCTGGAGACATTCTTCCCTCTCTGTGAAYGTTTCTCGAGAATTCTTGCTACACTATTGACAGTATCTTTGTTTAGGAACATCTGGAATTTTGTTTTTCTTCTAAAACTCTCTCTAATCAATGAAAACAACAATTATGCCTCAGAGTCTTGTTTCTCAAACTGAAAATGAGTGGCAATACAGTTAAGGAGATTAAAAATTTAAAAATTTTTGAGAGGCAATCTTGGTTGTAGAATGCCATTAGACATAAACCACCTGAAAGGATACATCATAATCCACCAACAGGTTTATTGATGATGCAATAGACTTTTAAAACAAAGGAAAATATGAACAACTTATCTTTACCATGCTGAGGAATACTTCACACAATGAATTACTCCATTTATTTCAACCCAAGAACCTGGGGGCCAGYTTTAAATGAAGTGGATTGTCATAGAATGACAGAATCATTATGACTGGAAAAGACGTCAATGAACATCAATGTCCCTAAGCATCTTCAATATTGCCAGAGTTGGTGACTCCACCACTTCTCTGGGCAGCCTGTTCCAGTGTTTCACTAATTTTTCCATATAGAAATTCTTCCTAATGTCTAACCTGAGCCTCCTCTGGTGGAACTTGAGGCCATTTCTTCTTGTCCTATGGGCAGTTATCCTGGAGAAGAGACTGACCCCACCCCACTACAACCTGTTTTCACCTAGTTGCAGAGAGCAATAAGGTCTTCCCTGAGTCTCTCTTCTCCGCACTAAGTAACCCCAGGTCTCTCAGCCGCTCCTCCTATGCTCCAGCTCCTTCACCAG
>PTEX01000249.1:574756-616128 GCA_003342815.1 Eudromia elegans
AGGGCCGAGGGCAGGGGGACGGTCCCTTCCCTGCTCCTGCTGCCTGCCCTGCTCCTGGTGCCAGCCAGGAGGCCGTGGCCGCCTTGGCCCCTGGGCCCACGGCTGGCTCGTGTCCAGCCGGCTGCCGACCGGCCCCCCAGAGCCTTTCCTGCCGCGCGGCTCTGCGGCCGCTGCCCCAGGCCGGCAGCGCTGCGGGGGCTGCTGGGACCCAAGGGCAGGAGCCGGCGCTCGGCCCTGTTGAACCTCAYGCTGTTGGCCTCAGCCCGTGGATCCAGCCTGTCCAGAGCCCTCTKCAGAGCCTTCCTGCCCTMMAGCAGATCAACTYGTCCTCCCAGCKTGGTGTCRTCTGCAAACTTGCTGAGGGTCCACTCAAGCCCCTCATCCGGATAATTGATAAGGATATTAAAGAGGATTGGTTCCAATACTGATCCTGAGGAACATTGCTCATGATCCATTGCCAGCTGGACTTAACTCCATTCACCACTACTCTCTGGACCAGTTCCTGGCCATCCAGCCATTTTTTCACCGAGCAAAGAGTACACCTGTGTAAGCCATGAGCTGCCAGCCTCTTCAGGAGAAGGCAGTGGGAGACTGTGTCAAAGACCTTACTGAAGTCTAAGTAGACCATGCCTGCAGCCTTTCCCTCAACTGAAACTTAGATTCTGTGYGTGAGGAAATAAAGATTCCTCCATAACTGCAAGTAGATGAAAATAAAAATTGCCTGTGAGGTTCCTCTCTGGTTTCAGTCATGACATATTCTTGCACTCCCTTCATTAGACAGTGAGGGTAAATGAGCAACACTGGTCCACTTTCCAATGCGAATCATTTTGCCCAGTTATGATCAAACAGAGAACTCAAGGATAGTGAGTTGTTGGGACTCTAATTGCCTGCCTCGCCTGTCATCCCTTCCTGTATTCCCGGGCTGTTTGGGTTGAAAGTTGGGTGAAGTATTAGGACTATAATAAAGAATTGGAGTAACCACTATAACTACAATCATCCTACTTTATGTAACGTAAATGAAGAATACTTTATAGATGAGCCAACAACCATGCATGTGGCGATGTAGGGGAGGATATAATTAGGACTTAAAGTTTTAATACTTTTCATCTAGTAAGTGGAGAACTTTCTTGATTGGAGGAAGAAAGACAAACCATTCTGTGGTTTCTCACAGCCTTTTGTGCTAAAGCTGGCAAGGTAGATTCAATGCGATTAAAATAACGTCCTCTTATGCAGMCTGGCTTATCATATTTTTTTCTTGCCTTGGAAAACATCTTTTCAGGATTGCTTACCAATTTCATAGTTCTTTTCTGTGTATTCTGAGCACTTAATTAGCAGACACACCACTGATACTGTAAATATGTGTTTAAAAAAAGGAAAATGTTATCAAGAGATACTCACAGCTATTACCTGATTTACTCTGAAGATTTTTTGCCCCAATTTTATACACAGTTGGCCCCCTAGATACAGGGTTGCATACAGTTCTGCATGCATGTATTATTTATTTATTTATCTAAAATATTCAAAGTTTGATTTGGGTCTCATGCTCTCTTTCATTTCCTCTGTCACCTTTGAAGTGATCAGGGATCATATGAAATCAGAAACCTTACCACAAAAACGTCTAATATACTTTCACAGAGTGACTTGGCTTTAGCAATACAGTACAGTTTTGCTACTGCAAAAGCCTTACTAGAACTTACTAGAACTGGGGTAAATGCTAGTAATTCAGTATATATTCCATTATATTTTCAATAATACTTTTATGAAAATGCACTGTTTTTAAAAATGGAATATTGTTTTCTTATCTTTTTTATTCTTATTTTTATTAATTCTTCATGCCCATACTAGGGTATTTTTTCATTACTGTTTTGTTTACTGAGAAGAATAAAAACTAATAAAACTGTAAAAAAAGGAAAGAATTTCCCAATTCGGCTTCAAAAATTGTTAAAAATACTTTTGGAAAGAGAAGTTAATATTTTGAGGGAGATAGATTTCCTAAGGTCTCCAAATGCATTTACTAGTTTTTCACCAAATTCACGAAATCCTAAATAACTTAATCTGGCCATATAATCTGTTTTCACTTGGTAGCTTATGTTCTTTCCTGAAGGRTTGGAACTATGACTTGCTGTAGCTCATCCTATACTGTGATAAGCAGTCTTATAAATGAAAAGATTTATTTACTCTCGAACAGCCAGCCAAACATCTGTGCAACAGCTGCCGAAGAGAAAAACACTTTGGATCTCTTACAGGCTTAAGGTGTTCTTAATGTCTTCGGGTCTAATTTTCCATATTCAATTTAATTGATCTAAAAATGCTGCAGAATGTTGCTCACAGCTGCCTTGCCAGGTTATTTTCTTGTGCAAGTATCAAGAATATCTCTTAACTGTCCTAGACAGTATATGAAATTCTTTTGAAGATAAAGGTTTTTTGTATATGTCTAAGATCCAGTTCTATTTTCTGTGCTATTGGGAAGTGCTGTTTATCTGTGAATGTATTTGGAAAGAGGTTATCCTTGAAGAAGTATAGTCTTATGTTACCTTTTTTATCTTGGAAATATTAATAGAGATATGGTCTGTGAAGCTAGTTTGATTAAATTTTAAATAAAATTATTTCAATGCTTTTATATCTAAAGGAATAGATTTCAAATATTCTTATGTATTCAGACTCACCATTTTACTACTTCATTTACATGAGTTTAGCGATGGTGTCACTTGATTTTTTCATCACTTTATTGCTACAAAGGAGAGCTGTGTGACTTTCTGAGGAGATGAA
This sequence comes from Eudromia elegans, assembly GCA_003342815.1. NCBI lineage: Eukaryota > Metazoa > Chordata > Aves > Tinamiformes > Tinamidae > Eudromia > Eudromia elegans. The sequence goes on from PTEX01000249.1 coordinate 577,526, forward strand.
TTATGTAACAAAGATTTACCTCCCTTTAAAGACTAGATATGGTGCCAAAAACATGAAACTTATCTATTTCTTTTGAATAATTCTGTTTCAGTAAGTATTTAATATTTGTTCAGTAATTCCCAGGATGACATGGCACATATAATTCCCTACAAAGGTCAACTTTTTAAAAGAATGCTGTTCTAGAGGAATGTGATAAGATTTAGATGGTAGTAAAGTATGAATTTCATTGGGCAAAATTCATTGCTGTGAAGTCCTGCCAATATATCTTAATCCAACTTTGCAACAAACATATTTTTCCAGTGTTGATCCTGCAGGATGAGCTGAACTGTTATTAACCTTAAATCCCTTAATGGTCATGGGAAAAAGATGACAGCATTTAATTCTCTGCTGTATGAGCATATGACTATCTTGTCTCAGAAATCTGATCCTCTTTCACTTGACAAATGAGGAACTATAAGCTTTTAACTGTTCTTAATATCCCAGTGGAAAGTGAAATACAGTAGTGGGAGCCAAAACAGGAATGCGCATCCTGCTTCTTCAGTTTGATTTGATGAAGTTTCCTGCAACTTTAGTTCCTCTCAGTGTTTACTTCCTCCTAACAGTGTTAACTATTTAAGCTAGAGCAAAAGAAGAGAGAAATAAACAGAATTTTTCTCTCCTATATAACGCATTTTTGAGCAAGCATTCATTTGTCACAACATATTTATGTCTAAAAGAACCTTAAATGGAAAAATACAATCCCCCAGAAGTTATGTATGCATTCTCAACCTTAATTTTGCCTCATTCTGAGCATATTCCAAGACATCTACTTTGTTTTGGAAGTAGTACAGTAGGACCATGGAGTAGTATAGAATTCACTGAAAACTAGAAGTAAGAGTTCATAGGTACTTAGACTTTGGTGTTCCATCTCTAAAGGTAAAGAGGAGGCTGAGTGATGGAAAGGTAATAGCATATTTTTGCTCTCATCTAGATCGATTATGGAGTTTATTATAGGAAAGCTCTGTCTAGTGTTCTTATCTTATTTCAGCTTTACTGATGGCATCTTTCCAGTATTGTGTTGTTGTTTCTTCTTTTTTTCTCTTTATTTTTCTGTTTAATTGATAATACTTTCTATAACTGAAGCAAATATAACTTCTTGACTCTAATTACTCAAAATAGGACTGACTCATTACTGGAAAAAGCAGAAGAGTGTTTCATAAAAACAAAAACCTTGCCGTCTTGTTAGAAATGTGTGGTGCAWGACCTCCAAGCTTAATGTCAGTATGGTTTTCTGAAGAGCTAATTCCAAATAAAAGTCTTTGAAAGAGCCATTTCCTAAGGCAAATTCTGCTCYAACAGGTTGAAACAATGCAGGGCACTGAGAGCATATCTCTGCAGAACTCTGCCAACTTTTCTGGCTTTTTGTGGCATTCTGGGTGAAAAAAATGAAAAAAACAAAACCCAGTTTCTATTCTCAAAGCCTTAGCTGTGCTGTTGGAGGTCAGGTGATTATACAGACACTGAAATAGATATATACAAAGCTGAGTATAACTTCATAGGARCAAGACTAAGCAGTAACAGAGGTACTTCACAGCTCTGAAGTGATCCATGTTATTTTGAATGTGTGACACTAGAGTTCATTCAGACTTTCCATTGCTACTTGTTCTGTCAGCAAGGTGAATGAAAGGAAGAAATTTCCCTCCAGCAGTTTTGATCTGCTTGAGCAATCCAAGTGACAGAGAGCCCTGTGATAAAAGGAGAAGCTGTCAAAGCTGATTCAAAAAGTTCATGGAGAAGCAGAGAAGGTAATRAGTTGGTTGAGATGACTTAACTTTCATGGAAGGAGAGACGGGAGATCATAAACTAACTGGCTCTCTTTTCTGCTGCTGCTCTTTCCATAGTCTTCCTATGACAGGGCCAATCATACTCACATACTTGCAACATCAGAACTAACCATATTTTTTAAATTAAGTTCCTTACTTATTTATTAAGAATCTTCTTTGTCAGACATTGCTGCAGGTAACATACCAGCACACACCAAGATACTGCCTTTTTTTTTCTGACTTCTTATCTTTTGCAACCTGTGTTATTCTTGTTAAGTTCTTTATAAGTTCTTTATCCCCCTTTTTTTTTTTTTTTTTTTTTTTTAGCAGAAGCTATTATTGCTGTAGTGTTTTTGTGCAAGTTTTTGACAACCAGGGGACTAGAGGGATTTTGAAGCTCATCACAGAAAAATAGTTTTATATTCTACTGACTGCTTTCCTGCTGGACTCTGTTAAACCTTGACACTTTTCCAAGATGCATTTTTTTGCCACATTTTACTTGTATCCCTGTTGGTTGTAGGGTAATGGCTACCCTCTTGTGGTCACCCTCTTGTCATTTTCACATTCTTTTCATGATTCAGATCTATGTAAAGCTTTATATAGGATTTATGTATACAAACTGATGTTTAGGGCTTTTGCTAGGTCCTCCTGCTCTTGTTCTTGTTTTCCCAAGTGAACCAAGTAATTTTTTTGATTTGATTCACAATTCCTGAGAGGTTACTGCCACAGTTCTAGCCCTTTCCTGGAAAATGAAGCCATCCTTGCTGAGCTGGTGTTAGTCCTTCCTTCTTTCCAAGCAGGTCTGCTGAACTGTCCTGCTTCCTATTTCACAGRTCTCATTATTGCAGAGAGGGAGAGGGACAAGGGGCCTAAGCATGACAGTGAGGTAACAACACAGAGACCTCAGACCATATGGGTCTCGTGAGTCTCCATTCATGAGAATGGAGATAGACCCACTATGTATTAGTTAAACCAGGGGAAATGGAGATGGCTGGATGAAAGATCCWGTGCTTCAGCTGCAGATGAGACAGGCCCATATATTTTCCCCTTTCCATTACTCCCAAGAAAGCCAATATCAGGATTCTTTTGCCAGTCCTTCAGTGAGCCTTGACAGGCTTTAACAAAATGCAAGATGACTTTGAGCAATTTAAGAACACAAAATTAATGACACACTTCTGAGAGAAGCTTAAAAGTTGTAACGTCTGGAGGGAAGTGTGATGTATGCCTAGAGCATTGCAGCACCTTGAAATTGTACATTCTGGCAAACTGGTGAAGGAAGTATACTTAGGAAGGCTTTTCCTTTCTTAGATGATATGCTTCTGTCTTGTGTGATCTCTTCTTCCATGCTATTTTGCAGGACCTTATTCAGCATTCTCTGTCTCTTTCTTTACAGTAGTTTGCTCCTATTATTGATCACCGGAACGTGGATGTTAGAACACYATGAACTTTTCTACATGTAGAATAACTACTGTGAGCAAACACTTCAGGTTTTATTTGCCGCGGTACTATGTAAATTCAACTGTGGGATGGATTTCTTATAGTTGTACCCATAAAGATTGAATGTGCATCGGTAACCTGTGTGATTGCCCATGTAAGTACATTTGCACAGCTTCTGCATAGAAGGATATAGGGGATGTGAGTTTCTTGTGATCCAGAACACACTACAGGATTATCCCACATAAGTCACTTGTCTAGAAGATTCAAAACAACAATTCAAAACAACAAAAATGTCAAAAAGAGATAAAATACTGGACAGAGTACTCATACTCCAGGCTCCGTGGTGAGCTTAGCTTTATATGCAAGAGAAAGATATATTGGAATGCTCTTRCTGTTCTGTATAGATCGACAAGTTCTGTCCATGGAGAAAGGAGTCATCTGTCATCTGCCTTTGTCCATCCGCCAGTTTCCAARTGTTTGGGAAGGTCAGAAATGTTGGTTTTACCCTCACAGTTCTAGGAGAAGATCCAACTGTTACCACAAGGGGAGGAGGTAAAGGGATACCTCTACCAGATGCTGGTAAGGACATACTGTTTATCTGAGATGGGTTGCAACACACACCAGTCCAGGTCTTTGAATGTAGTTTCCATGTGCCTCAGGAGTGGCAGTGACTTCAGGCATCACAGATAGAGCGGTTGCTGGGCATRAGCACAGGGCTATATGCTGAAACCCTGCATGTAGCAGAAGAATTTATGCTTTTAATATTATTAGGAGTGGGAAGAAATGTGAATGCAAATACAAACCTGAAAGCCCCGTGCACTTTCTTTGTTTATGCTGCTGTGCCTAAACAAACATCCTCTAATGAGAAAGCTGGTTATCAGCCAGCAACAAGGCACTGGGCTAAGCACTCTGCCTGGGTGAAATATGTGACATTCCCAGCTGCTTGCTTACTATTTTTCTTTTTCTGTCATCTCTCTGGAGCTTACTGTATATATTTATTTTATTGACTATGAAAAACTGCGAAGTCTGAATTACTCACTATAATAATAATAAAAAGAAGCTGAAACATGTTTCTCTGAAATACAGATATTTCAGAAATACAGATATATCTCCAGCAGGGTAAGGGACTAATTAGTAACTATTCACTCCAACTATGTGCAATTTTAAGCTTTTTTTTTTTTTTTTTTTGGCAGTATAATTAGATTTGTTTTCTCTTCTCTTTCAAAATCTTTAGTTATGCAACTGTTAGACATGGAAAGGACACTGGTTACCAACCTTTGTCCCCAAGTTAGCTACCTTCATATTAGGAAAATTACCTTTATCAATTCTATTTATTATTTCAAGTAACATATACAACTTTCTAACTCCTGAGAAAAAGCTGGTTTGGGGCTGCTATTTTTTGAAAGAATTTATTTTTATCATAAGCTTTTCTTTTTTTTTTTTTTTTTTAAACAATATCAGTAGGTGGTCATTACAAGAATATTAATTTTCTTGTAGAATGCTGTTTTAATTAAATGACAGAAGGTGAATTTATACAGAAGACAAGACACTGATGGAGTTCTTTTTGAGCAATTTCTATTTTTATTAACACTACTTATCAAACAAGGGTTATACTGGCCAGAAAAGCTGTGAAAAATACTCTAAGTTTAGCTGCCATGGTGACAAGGGCTGTGCAAGTACCTAGATTCAATCTGACATGACTGAGTAAAGAAACAGATTTTTATTGCTGTGGTCTTGGCAAAAAGGAAGTGAGGATCTCATTGTTTTCTGATGAYTTTAGCTCCAGGTAGATTTAATAAATCTTATTCTTTCCCTTCACAAGAACTCCCCCAAATGTCTTGTATCTCTTTATAAGACAGATTGGGAWATATCCTATAGAAAGCAACACATTTTCCCCTTTTATAGATTTTCTGTGATTTTTATGTGGTTAATTACTATAATGGCTTTTTTTTTCTTTACTTGGTAAGACATGCAAATAGAGCTTTCAGAAATCAGTCAAAATAATRAGTAGACTGCAAAATACTCTAGATTTTTTTTTTCAATAATCTAGTCCTTGTCTTTTAATTCAACAGGTGTTGTCATGGCTGTATGCATAATATTATACTGTGTTTACATTCAGCAGCAAAATAGGTGCTTTTTTCATGCAGAAAACCCAATGTCTTTAAACGTAAAGACTGCAGTAACTGATTGTGAACATGTCCTATCTGTTAAAGAGATGGATTGAAATCGCAAGCCACTTGCAGTCTGACAAATATAATCCTGTGCCAAAATGAGATTGGAAATAAGATATAGCTTTTTACTCCAATTTATACTCCAGTTAAACAAAACAAAACAAAAATYTTTGGCCTTCTCCATAGACTGCTGTTCTTTTTCTAGGACTGACATGAAAGTCTTCATTAATGTGATCAGTAATGTAATCGTCATTAATATAATCATGCATTACACTCTCAGAATGTTTGTAAGTAAAAGCTGAAGTTCTAACTACCAGTAAGAAGCTTCCTACTCTGCTGTTTCAGATTCTGCATTTGAATCAATAATTCTTCAGATTCTTTAAAGGTTTGTCATCATCATCAATATGTTGGATCTCATCAGTGTTTTAGATTGCAGCTCCAATTTTATTTTTGTTTCTGCTCTACCAGGGTCAAGGATAGGAAGTACCCATGCCCACTGAAAGATACTGCCCCTTCATGTCCACTTCTTAGTGGGAAATGTTCAATGTCCTTTGTCGTGTGATCCTATTGGTGGTTGTTTTCACGGTAGGTGGAGATAATTCCCTTTAAATCAMGGTGTGAGTCTTGCTCTCTGAACTGGTTTCTTCTGAGATCCTGTCTAGACCGGCCGCTGTGCAAAGAGTATGTCTACCCTTCAGCTCTTTTGCTCCCTCCCTGCCTCACAACAGCTTGTGACCTCTCCTAAGGGACTTTMAGCCATATTGGAGTGAAAACTCAATTCTTTTATAGGAAACTTGTGCAATCAGCTGRGAGCTATAGTTGGGAAAGACATTTTTCCTAGAACAAAAGGGCACTGAACAACAGACATCTATATACAGAGCCAAAGGTCATAGGTTGGAAAGCTAAGGATAGACTTAATCAAGTTCTGCAACAGCAGAAGAGACATGCTGTCCTTTCTGGTTCTTCCTTTTCCCTGGTGGAATATCACCTTCTTGTTTYCTCACAGTAAAATAGGGTCTGCTCAGATCCTTTCTCCCTGATGTTTGCTTTATTGCAAGATGTTGGTGGATGGTGAAGCTCTTCTGTGACTTACCTTGTTTTTCTTGGATGTTGCCCGATATAGCATTGAAATTCTAATTCAAGGATGTGAAAGTGTGGTTCTTGTATAACACTCTACCTGTCAAATGATCTATAAAACATGATGAAGGTAATACACCAAGTTACTGTAAATCAGCTGAGGAGAGACATCTGAATCTTAAACACACGCATAGACATTTGAAAGGGAGATGGCATGGTGTGCCCGGGGAGAGGAAGCAGTGTGAGCTGAATTTGTGTGTGGGTACAATCCTTCCATATATTATTGCTTATTTGCTCCCATGGAAACATATATTTGGATGTTTGTTTCAGACTATCTGTTCTTTACTCTCAACATTGTTTTGCAGTAGTTCTCCGTGGAAGAGATGCTAGTTTTCTTTAAGAGAAGCTGGTATGCTGGCTATTAAATTCTGCACAGTAAATCCACTATGCCTGATAGATCTCTTTGGTAAAAACAAAGAGGCAAAAGCAGAGTTAAAAAGAGAACAATTTTATTAGAAACTCCTGTCACTTAACCAAAGTCCAAAATCCCATAAACATCCCCACAAAAGTCAGTCTATACTGACAGGTACTAAAACTAATTAACTGGCTGCCCTGCTTGTGGTGGTGAGGATTTTTCTACCTTTGGATTCTTGCCTATGGGGATAAACTGTGTTTGAAGAAAGAACAACTGTGTTTTCTTCAATCTCTGGAGGCTCAGCCTTGGCTTGCCTCCTGTTCCCTCGCTTTCCTGCTCAGTGATAGAAGCAGGATGCATGCTGGCCCTTATCCCTATATACAGTCTTTCATGTCCAGCTAATTATGATCCTGTCTTTTATTTCCATGTACTAACTGTCATGGGAGAGGCTTCTTCCAGCTACGACTGTCTTGCATTCATAAAGTTGTGCTCGAGGCAGCTTAGCTTGCGGGTAAGACCTTCTATCTTGTTGTTCACTGAAGAAAAGTTGGTAACTGGTCAGATGCACAAAACAGCCCAGTTATGCCTTTCCCCAACTTTTTATGCAGAGCTGACAAATATATTTATTGAAGAGTTTTATCAATGGACAAAAGAGTATGTCTCATCTTGAAATTAGTGAGAGAAGTATTAAAGAGATGTAAAAGCAACAGTTGCTTTTCCATGTAGCATCATGTAGCATCATGTGCGACACAAAAATATTGATATGAAAGTTTCATTAATGTTAGCAGTACAGATGGACTTTTGCACCTCCAAATGTTGCTTCTGCCTCGTGTCCTAGCTATTTGTTTCACAGTGCTGTCAGGCAGCAAGGCATATTCCTTGTGGTGGAAGCCTTGTCATCAACATAGCCAGAAGGGCTGGGAAAGCAGACTGTCTTAACTCAGAAAACGTTTTATTTTCCCTCTCATTTCAAGAAACCATTTTCCAAAACCCTTAAACCAAGAGTCTGGGCTTTCAGAAAGCTAACTGCAGGCAAGATGAGATCATTTAGTAAAGTTAAATATGTCTGACCTTTCATGAGTAGAAATTCTCCATAATAGGCTTACTATAATACAGGAGAGCTTTTTACAAAAATGTAACTTTGTAACTTATTCTACACCAGATCTTCCTTGTCTGGCAGGATTGCTCAAACTTTGCACGGATTTTCTTTGCAGGTGAGCTTGAAGGTGTGAAGGGGATATGTAGCACCTCTTCATGTTCTCCTCTGAATGGTTCATGCTCCACACTTTGCACAGCCGGGCAGCTTCTACTGAGCTTTTTTTTTTTTTTTTTCCCACACAGCATGCTGGCAGTGGGTCTAACTTTTCTTCCCTCCACTTCAGTGAATGTTGTTTTCTTCACTGCACAGTTTCAATAACAAAAGCACCTTCAAGTGACAGCATTCAGATTCTTTTTCAACCTACATAAAACCTGTAGCCCAGAATTTTTTTCTGGAAATGTGGGGTGTCCCTGTTTGGGCGCCATTATGTGGGGCGGCCTGCGCCCCGGTGAGGGCGGCGACGGAGAGAGACTCCRGGGACGAGGCTGATGGCRCAGGTCCAACTTTATTAYGCAGGTACAATTWRTTATATAGCCAGGAGGYTGGGCGGAGAGCCAGGGGATCATCCCAGTGGGAGGCGTATCCGCTGCCAGCCAGGCCTCCGGACTGCACACTCCCACATGGAWTGGCTGCAGATGTGTTTTTGAATTTGTTCCATGTAGCTAGAATATAAATCTTTGTCTCAGTTGTTTGTGCCACTGAGTTTTTTAGACATTCTCTTTCAAAGAAGCAGCTGCAAGTACTCCTGTTTCAGGTACTAAATTCCACCTAATTTCTTTAATTTGTCTAGCCATAGAATCATTTTTCGCAGTATTGCTTTTTGTTCACATTCCTTTTTTGGCTACAAATATAAGAAGGCAAATATTTGAATAATCTAGTGAATGTTAGCACAGGGATTAAGTTAGGCATTTTTAACCATAAATTGAACTTGCCATTGTGAATGTGATTGTGATTGCTTGAAAGATAATGAACTGAGAAAAGTATATTGTAAGGCAGTTTGGAACAGGTAAAAAGCATTTTGCAGATATAATTTATGAAGTRCATTTTGAGATTTCAGCATCCGAGTTTCAAATGACTGTACAGTATGTTATCAGGCAATTTTGGAAATATCAGAAGCACCATACTTACTCTGATTTTAACATGATTCAGCCCCAGACATGTCATACTAACAGGGAACAAGATCAGGGCAGACAATTTTATGGTGACAAGAAGCAACTGCATGTTGTTGAAAAGTGTGAAGAAGGAAAGAAAAATAACGTTACATGGAGCCATCAAGCACAAATATCATCTCTGCTTGCATCATAGATTCTTCAGGAACTGTTTTGGGTTCCTTCCATGAAATATGATACAGCTTTATTATTATTATTATTATTATTATTATTATTATTATTATTATTATTATTATTATTATTATTATTATTATTATTAACAGAAAACCAAAAGATAACACAGGAAATGCACTTAAAGTCTTTCTTGGCCACCGAGTTGGCTGAATGCAGGATTGAGACTGAAAGTCTGTGAATCCAGTAGAAAGCACCTTTATGAAGAAAGCAATATGAAGTATATCTATCTATCTGTGAAGATATCTATGCTTATCATTTCTTTGTGGCATGACATTGAGGAGAGCCACAGCAATAAATCTGGGTGAGTCAGATGGGTCCCTCCAGCTGCGGCCACCATCCCGCCTCCATGGCAATGTCAGTGGCTGATGGTGCTCAGGATATTTTTTTCCCAATTAATCATCTCTTCACTGGGATTTTTATGCAAGTGCTCTTTCTGCCATGTGGTACAGTAGCTTTGACACCAACATGTCAAACAGAAATTACTGCTTGAGTATCTGTGTTTTGATTATTTCTTTTACTGTAAAATCTAACCATTGGCATGTCAAGAGACTGATATTAGTTCCAGAAACAAAGTTTCATCTTGAACAATAGTTGATAAATTGGAAAGCTCYAGACTATTCTGAAAACACTTGTACCCAGCTGTCGCGGATTATTCTGTTGTAAAAGCTGACTGGCATGCATTTTCAGAATAAAACGTTATTCATGAGTGTGCAGAGTATTTTTGGCACTTGACAATTATTGTCTATCTTGACAGCTAACTTGAAAGTTTTGGCAATTATTRTCTATCAAGACAGTAGTGATAACCTCTGAGACTGTTTTATCATCATCCCTCTGCTCGATACAAACTGCCTTCTAATAGTAAGAGGAATTTTCACCCAGTTTTTGCTCTCTGATAACAGAAAGCACACAGCACCTTGTGCATCTTAAAGGTTACTCTCACTGGTTGGAACAAGAGGAGACTGAGTTTATCCCAGGGCTTTAAGGTAAATGGATGCCCAAATAAAGGCATATGAACAGTGTAACCTTATGATTTATCAGAAGTTAGTCCAAATTAACATTTCCTGTCAGCGTGAGGTGCTTCAGCTCATGTGAATCCACTCAACTATTTTACCTCAGGCTATTTTAATTCAGGTTTGCTCATCCTGGTTTGCTCAGTCTTATGGCATCTGATCTCTAGACTGCAATTGTCCTGATCTGTAGAATTGATACTGAACAGAAAAAGTAGTTGAAAAAATAGAAGTTGTTGTGTGTTGTTATAAAATAAGAACAACCGCCCCATTTGGGATGTCCTTACCACTTTCACTCAGGTCCTCATATTCTTCCTTTGCTTTCCCATTTGACCCTGGAAGTTACTTGCTTCACTTACGCTTCTCAGCTCTTTGCATTTCAATTCCAGCAGTGTAATATGAATGTGTCTTCTCTATCTCTTCCTTTTTCTGTACTGATTACTGTGGTGCTGTCCTACTCAATCCTAGAATTTGTTTGATTTTCCCACCAAGGTCTCAACACCGCACTGTTCTTTCCTGGCCTGATCTAGTAATATGTCTAGCACGGGAGCCTAGGGACCCAGGACCTCTCTGCCTTGTGAACTTTCTCATGCCCCTGATCCTCCTCAGTCTCCAGATAATGGCTTCAGTGAGTCCATATGTAGAAAAGGTTTGAAGGACTGATTTAATTCTATTAAAAATATTATTTTTAGAAAGGATTATTCTTCAGGGCTCTGTTCTGGAGTTTTCCCTGGGCCTGCTCCCAGACTTCTGACAACCTCCAGTGCTGGCTTCTCTAATAGGAAGCACTGCCAATCTCAACCCCCTATTAACCAGCCAACTCTCACTGACAAGGCTGTACTTCTTTAATCTGCCTTCTTATCTGAGCGCCAGGACCTGCTTTTTATCCAAATTCCCTCACCCTCCCTCACCTCCCGCCCCATTTCAAAGACTTGGTTGTGATCTGAGAGGAAGCTAAGCACAGATGAGAGATCTGAAGCCTCAGTTCCTCTCAGCTTGCCCCCTCACATAAACTGCTCAGTGCTGGGCAGAAGTAAATTATTTCTCCTTCATTTTTCTCCTTGCACAGACTGGCAAGACAGTTAAGTAAAGAGATTTAGCTGTTGGACCAGACAATGTGATTATCCAAATCGCTGGGCTGTGGTTTCATTTTTTGGGTAAAGGAAAACTGAAGACAGTGGCTAAAGSAATAGTCCAAAAGCACTTTTATTGCTTTGTTCAGCTCCTTACCTCAGGCTGTGTCACTTTTATTCTTGTCTGCTGTATTTCTCATGCTTACTGTTTTATATRTTCAGTTCTTGTTTTAATGAATTATGAACTAAAGTGGCATTTCTGCTTCCAGACTGTGACTCTGAGGTTGATTCAGAGCAATCCAGTTTTACCTTGGCATTGCTCTTTTGAAACAGTGGAATTAGACTACTATAAGCCTGAAAGGGCACTCTTGTGGAGCAACCTTTAGATCGGTATAGGGACTGTGATCTTTCTTCAAAATTCAAGTGAAAATGCAAATACATATTTAGCATGATGAATAATACCATGGTGGTTTGAAAAGGAGCAGCTGCACTAGTCTCTAGAATGAGGAAACTTCAAAGCATGAAGACTTGTACCTTGGACTTTTAATGCCATCCAATATTGAGACCAAATTTAAAAGTACAGAATGCTCCAGGTCAAGAAGCAGCAATCAAGAAAAATAACATCTGCAGTGTATTTTAAAGACCCTGCAGATATACTTATTGGAGGTTTTAGAGACTGCATCGAGCTGCTCGATGTTGTTCTGAACTGAATGCTCTTACTACCTGCTGCAAAGGGTTGTGGAGATTTTGGTGCTCTGGGAAAGTGTCTCTTATRGCATTCTGAGTCTTGCAAAGCTTAATAGGAAATGAGTGCAAGAAAGGTAGCATGWGGCCAGAGCTGTGCTGAGGCTGGACTAGGTGGCCACCTGTATGCTGGACTGGTCATGAAGGTTGTGATGGGGCCATGGACAGGAGACAGGGCCTGGAGTTGGTAGCACTGCAGCATCATAGGGCAGAGACTGACAGTCAGAGGCCCATGGAGGAGCTCTTTCAGTTAGCAGATAACTCCTAATGAGCTCTGTGTTTACACAGACAGTTCATATAAAGTTTAGGCATAACGGTTTGAGGACTGAAGTCATAATAAATGACAGCGTAAAGGCACCCCTGAAGTAACAGGATATGATTCAACAAAACATCTTGTGGCCTTTCTGCAAAAAGAAATATTTCAGTTGAAGGTAATAAATAATTTTATTTACCTTGTAGGCATTTGTCCTATGGCTGACTTAGCTAGAATTACTTGAAAACTGGCTGCAGTTCATTATGCTACATGTGACAGTTCAAAAATAAGATGTTTTTGTTGTAATTTGAGTGGATTTGCAGACATAAGAAAAGTACTTTCAAGTGAATGTGAAGTTTCCTTAAACGGCGCTACTAATTTCTCTAGAATTCTGCTGTAGCTCCATCCTCTTTGAATCTGAAACTCACTATGGCATTGTGTCTTCTATAAAAGTGACATTTCAAGTGACACTTTATCAAGCACTATTGAATGATGAACACACAACATCTTCATACATGGCTCTCTACCTGCTGCAATTACACTGAAAGAGTTAAAGAACAAAACCTGTATCTAGTTGGGGAATAGATCCTGACTGAATATATGTATCATTTTGAGAGTTTAGTTCAACTGTGATTTAATTTTTTTTCTTAAAAAAGTATTGGCTTGAAATGTAGCTGCATGTACTGAAATAGTCATTTCCAATCCTCCAAGTCTTTAGCAAATGAATGAAGTTGTGAACATAACATGTGTGAACATGTGTGAACATATTACTTGAGTGGTATTAGAAGCAGTAGGAGCTTCCATGATAAATAGGCATTTTAAGATCCTTTTGCTGTTTTTATCGCCTTCAATGTTAGCCACACATGAAACATTTTGCGCATGACTCTCAAAAAACCTGAAGACTAACTTTTGGCTCTTGATCTGCTAGTTTTAATCTAACAAAGTAGCCTAGTTGTCAAGTGTTTGGACATAAATGTTTGCGTAAACAGATAGCCTATGATGGTGCCCAACACTTCAAGTCAAGCTTCTTTTCCTTGTACTTCAATATTGATTGAAGAACTAAATGCTTTCTTCAGCTAATAGAAGTCTGAGGCACCTTCTTTTTTGAATCTTGCCCAGGGTCATAATTCATGTAAACAAGTCTTATTTGCCTTGCTATTTTGTGAACAAAATTAAACTGCTGTGCAGGTCTGTCCGTCAGTGCCATGCCAACTCTTTCAATGGRGTTAATTCCCCTTAGTGCCTTTATCAGATTTGTTCAGTTTGTTCCTAAACATGAAGTTCAGTTCAGGAGAAAACAACAGGAACAGAGGGGGAGCTTTCCTTCTTTGGATTTGTAATAACTGGAAGAAGTCCTGCTGCCACAGTCACTTGGAGATATTCTGTGGGCCCTTCTGAATGAAACATTTGTGGTGCTGTTGCCTGAGACTTCATGGGGTTGGTTTTTCCAGGAAACAGGTGGTTCCTTCTAGGTTTGTTTCTGGTAGGATCCAAAATGCGCTTAGTTCTCCCAAAGCTAAGGTACAGTTCAGCCTCCGAAACACTTGTAAATTAAGGCTGGGAAGATGAAAGAAAGTCACAAAATCTAAGAAGAACTTTCAGTGTGAAACTATACATTAATATATCTGAGCAGAGTTTCAAGAGCAGTTTCAGTACTAGATAAGGAAGGCGTCACAAACCAAGGACTCTGTTGAAGGAGCAATACAGGCACAGGAAAAATTAGTATATAAAACAGAAAAAGATATTTTCTTGGAGACTGCACAACTGTTAAAATACAAGCCAAATTTCRGGAAATAACATATAGAGATTTACCAATCATCTTCTGACATGCAATAAATACTAGTAGGCTTAAAAAGGAAAAACTACCTAGAAACTTTTCCATCTGAGACTATTTTGTGCGCTTCCCAACTCATCTTCCCAGAAATGAAAACATGTTGAAAGAATGCTCCATTCCAAGAGAACTAGAACAACAGCAACAAAAATATCTTTTATGTGTCTTTTGAATAGTATTTACTATTTTACACAACTCCTCAGTTGAGGTCTAATATTCTGTTACAGGTTTCAGGAGTTTTGTAAATGCATAGGATCTGCCTCTCTTATGCATTTACTATGGTGACTATGGTAAGTTCAGATTTCTTGATGAGTTCAGTGAGCCAGTTGCCTTACTCATAATTTAAAACCTTTCTCGGTACTTCATCTTTGATCCCGTTACGTAATGACTTTTTCTCCCATCTTGTTAGATGTCAGAGTATTAGAGACAAAGTCTAACAGTAACAGCCATAAGGTTTTTGCAATCAGTTTGAAGACAAACCSCCTTGAACAGATGTACAAGAATTAGTTTTGTGTGTTCTCATGATTTAGACTGGATAGACTACAAGCAACAATCATGCTTGTTGTGGGGCTGGTGTTACCTGTCCAATGGGTGATTTTGTACCTGATTTGGTGGCCTTAGATTCTTGCAAAGTGGCTGGGTCCCGCACAGGTTAACCAAGGGCTCCTGGAGTGCGCCTGGGCCTGTAACTGGAGATTCCTGCCTATTGCTGCCCTTGTCTGTTGCCTTGAGGCTATTAGGGAGGCAAAGGAGTAGGAGTAGGAAGAAGTCATTTTCTTGGGAGGTAGGTGGGTCTGGGACATGGTTAGGGCCAGTGTCTCATCCTGGCTTGCTCTGCACTCTGCATAGCTTTAGGGCCAGGCTCTGCCATAAGCTCAGCTCTCCTGCTTGTCGCTTTCCTAGCCCTGACCTCAACTGTTTCCCTGAGCCATGCAGTCCTTCACAAAGGTAGCCAAGCTGGGTATACTGTGATGGAAGAGGCTGGGAAACCGGAGCTCTAGTTTCTCAGGAAGGCAGCCCAAGTCCTGGCATATGCTGGGCTTTGGAACTCCTCCTTTTCCTGAAGCAAGTTCTGGCATAACTCTGCTTCACTGTCCAGAGAGGCCATCATGGTGAGGGAGAGATCAAGGCTCTTGTGGGCAGTAGTACTCCCTAATGATGATAGTGGTGAGAGTGGTCTCCTTCAGGGGTCTCCTAATGCTGGTGTGTGCAATGGTCAAAATGGTCTCTCTGCTTCTGACTCATCTATTTAAGGACCCTGTGGGACATGTAGACTTTATACAACATTTCAATAGTATATTTTCTGCTGAACCTTGGAATTTGCAAATGTTTCTCTTTCCAGTGCTGAATGTGTCTTTTCCTTAAGAACTGCTTCCCCATGTTCAGAAAGTATGCAGTTAGCTTCTTATTGTACACAATTAAATAAAAATTACTTTTGGAAAGCTCAGTCTGAATGTGAAGATTCTGCCTACACAGAGTTACAGTGGCCTTTCTCACAACGTGCTGTGACTTCTAGTGTTGTGGGCACCACTTCTTTTGTATATACCAACATTTAGGGAAGGAGGTGGAAAATAAAATTTAGAGGAAAGGTGTTTTTGGTTGATATTTCATGTCCCTATTCCATAAATCTTGATTTTTTTTTAATGTACTATCAGAGTAAATTCTTCTATTTATCTATGAATTCTGAAAGGTTTTCCTCTTCCTCTTGTCCTAGCCTTATGGCTTTCTCACTGTCTTAGTTTCATAGCTGGCTCTTACTAAATATTTTTGTTCTGGCCCAGCAGAGTTAAGTCCATTCAATTTGTGTGAGGCTAATTTGTTATCTGGTCTGGATTGGCTAAGAAGGCTGTCAGAAGTCCTTTATTTTCTTATCCTTCTAGCTGAACTTTTTTTTTTCCTTTTTCTGTGAAAAATATTTTTWATGAGTTCTTTTATGAGTTTTTGTATTATTTTGGCAGAGGCAATTCAAAATTTTCTCAATAGCATTCTGAAAATTATGAACTGACTTGTAGCATCCAGGCTAGTTGATTCCTTTTCCAGGTGGATGACTTTTTTGAAGTTGCCTTCCTCTGCCTTTTAAACTTCAAAACCTGTCTTTACTGCCTGCACGAATTTATGTTGGAAAGACTCCTTTTCAGTCACTAAAAATAGCCTTTAAACCAAAATATCTTCTTCTCTTGGACTTATACTGTAAATGTTACTTTTGTTACTTAGAGCACATTAATTGTGTAATTTTATATTTGAAATTTGGCTTASACCAATTACCTAATTTTACGGAGACTAGATGTAAAGGAACAAAATAATGACATTACTCTGCCAGCAYAGTCCAAATACTTAGCCGTATTTAGTGCTTTCTCATAGATTTTCTACAAGTTCGTAGTTTAGAAACAAGAATTCATTTCATTGTGATTTAAGTAGCAGATTCTTACAGCACTATTTGCTTTAAATTGAAATTCCTGATGCAAAATGGATTGGCATAAACTCACTCCTGGGCTAATGCAATACTTGTTGCAGAAGATTTACACTTGAATTTTTCTGAAATGATGCAAAGACTCCTCTTCAATCACTAAAAATAGTCTTTAAACTATAATATCTTCTTGTCTTGGACTCACTGTAAGTTTTATTTTTGTTACTTAGAACACACTAATTGTGTAATTTTATGTTTGAAACTTGGCCCACACTAATTGCCTAATTTTTAGAGGACTAGATGTAAAAGAACAAAATAATGACATTACTCTGCCAACATAGTCCAAACACATAGCTGTACTTACTGCTTTCCCATAGATTTATTGTAAATTTGCAGTTTAGAAACAAGAATTCATTTCATTGTGATTTAAGAAACAGATTCTTACAGCAGTATTTGCCTTAAATTGGAATTGGCATAAACTCATTCCTGGGGTAATGCAATACTTGCTGCAGGAGATTTGCACTTGAGCTTTTTCTGAAATGACACAAGATAGTTAAGCTGCCATTATTTTTGGACTGTTACATTAAACTTAGCAGTAGAATGAACTTCAGTAATATTTCTGGAGATCTGATTGGCAAAGATATGTGGACATACTTAGTTTTATGTATTTTTTGGTATCCCTCTGGAAATCACTGGCATTATCCTACAGCAACAGTATTACTTTGGATAGAATTACTAGCATTTTAAACTTTGCAAGTTGGTGCTACAGGGCACGCCATAAGCATCCTTCTGTAAGATTCATCTTTTCTTAAGTGTTTACCAGTTCCAGTTTGACCTGGCACAACAAAACATCTTCTTAAACGTGCTCCGTAACTCTGGGCTTCGGAATGCATAAATCATGGGGTCAATGATTGCGTTGCACATTATGAGTGTCCCGTTCACATGGAAAATGGACATATAGCATGCACAGTATGGATTATGTGGGCAAAACTTTGCTAGAAGAATGTGAAGAACAAAGGGGGCCCAACAGCAAAGGAAAACTCCAAGGAAAATAGTCAGTGTAATGGCTCCTTTCATGTTAGTTCTCTGATGGACTGCACTGGTGGGCAGTGTGGCAATCTTCTTAGCATGAGCTCGAGCCAGGAGAAACATGTGGACRTAGAGACACAGTATAAAAAACATCATTAAAGGGAACAGAATGGTGAAGGGAATGACTGTAGCTACTTCATAGGAGAAGAGAGCGATGGCAATACTACTGCCAGCACAGAACGTCCAGATGATTGCCAAGATGACCAAGGCCCTTCTCAGGGTCATGATATTATGGTACCGTAAAGCATAGAAGATGGTGATGTATCTGTCCGCTGCGATAGCTAACAAGCTGAATATTGACCCCAGTAAAGACAAAATGAACATGGAATCCATGGCATCGTCCAGCTTTTTCTCAAAGTCCCCACGACGTGTCAGGTACCCCATTTTGCACAAGATAATAAAGATGTTCTCCAGAGTTTTGTACAAGCTGCCCAACATGTCAGAAATGGCTAAACTACAAATAAAAAAATACATAGGCAAGTGCAGATTCTTATTCCTGATGACAGCAATAAGGACGAGCAGATTTTCCAATATGCCAACAGCAGCAACCGTGAAAAAGACTTCTTCTGGTACCACAACCTGGGTACAGTCAGTAATATTTAAGGAGAAATCACTTATATTTTCCAGGGAAGGAATGCTTGTCTGCCCTGGGTGTTTGATTATGTTGAGAGGCCTCTCAGTGCTCATTTCTGGATTGTTTCTCAGGCTTGGTTTTGTTCCGAAGCTGTCCTATCAGTCAGATCATCATCCTTTGATGAAGCTCTCTTAATATGGGGTAATTCTAAAGGGTTAACTGAAGTCTTTTGGATTTCTCCTAGAATTAAACACATAGGAATGTAAATATCAAGAAAAAAATTCCCGCACAAATGTGTCAAAAATAGACATTTTAAAGAGAACAGATTGGAAGAGAATGAACATTTATCATCACTAGAGAGAGGCAAAGTGTGTCTGGACAAAATAAGTTCCTTTAAGCTTCATGGAACCTCAGAGGAAAATAATGCAAATTCTGCTTTAGATTCYAAGAAGTTTTTAAAAACAGCGCGTAGTTCTATTTAACCAATGAACATACTGCGTTTACTGAAACTTCTCTCAGAGAACTTGAGAACCTGGCAATCTTTACTGTTCCAGCTGTTTTCTTTGAKAAAGGTTGGCATTTATCACATAATTTGCTGTATTATTAAACACAAATGAGACCAGTGCCAAAAGAAGCAGTAGCGTATTTACTACGACATTGATGACAGTGAAACAAAATACCCTTAATTTAAATGCGAACATTCTTAAATACTAGTGTTTTCAGAGGTTRGTTAGTCAAGTTAGTTATTGCTGATAACAACAACAAACTGAATAACAAAATAGACTCTTGAAGTCTTTTAATTCTTCTTTAAGTAATTTAGCTCTGAATATTGCAAAAACAATAAAAACCTCAACCTACTCTCTCCAACTTAGAAGGAAACATAGGAAAATGGGTAGTTGACCGGTGACAATAATGGAGGTGCTAAAAGTACTCTAATATTATCAGAAATTTCTATTTGCTTTTAACTAATCTAACGCAAGAAGAAGCAGGAACTGGGGAACAGGAAAGCAGGGTCTGGAAATATAATGACATTATTGTAGGAAGTTAAGAAAGAAGTAGAAGTGTGATTATCTGTCTGCTATATCCATTCACCCTGATTATGGTTTGGCACTGCAGGCACTCTGGCACTTGTGGAGCACATTTGTGCTGCCACATAGTGCACAGCTAAGAGTCAGTCCCAGGGCTTCACTTCATGACTGTGCTGAGAAGGCCTCAAGAGCCCTCAGCACTGTGTGGGATTAACATCAGACACAAGGCTTAATTGCTTTCCCTCTGCCCAATATTTACTGATAAGCAAAACACAATGTACCATGCAGAACTGCACTGACTTAGAAACATGGGAAAGATCTAGGGATAATCAGGTCTGCACTTGATTTTTTTTTTAATTGAATAAACATTTATTCATTAAACAAACAATAAATATACTTCCCTCAATCCCAGAAGGTTAAGTAAACTGGGCTGTTCAACTTTAGTTCCACCTAAAAGTAATTTCACCCACAGGTTATAGTGATAGGAACTTATGATACAGTAAAGAATTTATATACTTTAAATATTGTATCACATGCCTGCTTTCTTTGCGATTCATTTTTAGTGGAAAGCCATACCTCTCCTTGTTACGAAGACTGCAGCGGTATTTGCTCTCTAAACATCTGGYCTTAAGTAAAGACTGAAAGGGCATTGAGTAATCCCTTCAGATCTTGGACTGCACAACCCAGTTTTGATAAGTTGCCAATTATATAAAGATGATGATTTGTTTCTAGACTTATAAKATGTATTCATTATCTTATGATACATATTCATATCTTTCGATGGCTTTTTTTAAAAAAAAAAATTATTAGAAATGAAAAGAATAAGTGCTCTGTTTTTGCAAGCAGAATTCACACAGTATACTTCACAGTRCATTCAGTATATACAGATATACTTCTTGTCACTTAAAGTACCACAGCCTTGCTCAATCTAAAAACTCACTGTGTGTCAACAAATGTCTTCTCATGTCATTATCCCAAGCATTATTTCATTYCCTAAAGTACTTCAAGTAAAATCTCTCACTGTCTTAAAAAAGCACCTCTGTCATCAGGGCAACTGGAAATTTGTTCACTTTGACTCTCCGTGTAAAATTTGGTCATAGTGGGATATTAACCCCTATTGCAGATAGTTGGACAAGTTGTGTGTGATTGTCCATGTTGCGTCTCCTAAGATAGCCTTTTTTTGTCCAAAAATGACAGCACAAAACACATGTTCAGTGGAAGGAAGCCATACAAACCCCCAATGACCTCTTTCTAGCCATGACAACTTTTTSTAAACACACTTTTGACAAAAGCTATGGAGGTGGTGGAGTCTCCTTCYCTGGAGATCTTCAAAACCCGCCTGGACATCACCCTGTGCCACATGCTCTAGGGGACGCTGCGTGTGCAGGGGGGTTAGACTAGATGACCTCTACAGGTCCCTTCCAACCCTAGCCATTCTATGATTCTATGATTCTATAATTATTTTTTTCTTGTTTCCATCATTTTGGGAGCAAAGCATTTGAGAAAGGAACATTCCAGTTAAAATCGTTGCTGTGGAGTTTTAGTTATTAAAGCTGTAAAGCAAGTGAAATGACAACAATTTATTTTTCTTAATAARGTAGGTGAGAAATCACTTTGCTGAAGGCAAAGGGGACTGTGACTACTAAAGGAAGGTAAGCCATGAGATCAGTCTTTTCCCCTTGCTTATGCACTATCAGGCATTCTTTTTTTCTACTGTCTGGGCTTAACGTAAGTGGAGAAAGAGCATGCACTTACATTAAAAGGATTTTCTTCTAATGGCTTTTCTGGMCAGAGCTAGACTGACAGTCAGTGGCTGACATGGAGTGCTTAAAATCTTACTGGTTGACCATGGTGAAGGTCCCTCAAAATGACCCGTATAAAGAAATCCAGCCTCCTTAAAGAACCATAGCAGAGGACACGTGAAACATCCTTAGCTATTATTCGTATTATCATTAAATTCTTTAAAGAAATAAATTTTATCACATGRGCTGGATTTTGCAAAGTTTACCCTTTATTAAACAAACCCAAATTGTGCATKAAGCACCGGGGAAGCTACTGATTAACTTTAATACCATTACAGTTGTTCCCAGGAGTCTCCTAGTGACCTGAGCCTCTGCGCCTGTGGAGAACGTGCTCTGCATTGGTGCTGCAGCTCAGCAGAAGAGTCATATGACCACTTGTCTCTCTGAGACATGAAACAGCATTTGCACTTTAAGTAAGAAACTGGTAGGTGGGCTCATGATTTTATCATTAATAATAAATTAACATTGTTCCTTTTTGTGCCAAATCTTCTTTTTTTTTTTTTTTTTTTTTCTTTTCCCCCTGTGTGGCAGAGAACTGACTGGTGACTTCATGAGAGGTCATGGTTTCTTCCCTAGAGAAAACTAGGAGTCCTCAGTGTACATATATTACATTTCTTCCTTTATCCAGCATCTACCCTGAAAGTGAGGCATGCAGGTTAGCGCAGTGACCGCAGTGCTCTGTACAGAAATGTCAGGTAGTTGCGAGTGTATTTCCATGTGGAGCAGAGAAATGGTACTTGTGGTATGGGAGAATGGTACTTGTGGGCAATTTGCTTGAGGTAAATCTTGGTGCAATGCTCCTATCAGTCCCAACACCTAGTTCAGGTATCTCTAACAGTTTACTAGCAGCCCTTTGCCTAAACTGCAGCATGAATTATGTTTTTAACTGCAGGTGCCGGGGTACTTTTGTGATTCTTCCTCTTAAGAAGAATCTATTCAAGTCCCTGTRGACCTTCCTTCTGCGACTCCTATAGAAGGCCTAGGTGTTTCCCAGTAATAACTGTGAGAGTAAAAGATTGCTTTTGATCAACTTGATTTTAAACAAAACTCCCAAATGTCAGCATTTTAAATTACTTATTTTCTGTTGCAAACTTTGTGCGGGAAACCCTGATTGAAATAGCATTTGTGACTGCARAAGAGTGACAGCATACATTTCTCTTCTGATCTTAATGCGACCACGCTCAGCTGCTTACCTGAGGATCTAACAGAAAGAGTCTTTTCTAGGGAAAGCCTTCAAGTAAACAAGTGGTCCTCGGCTTACTGCTGYGTGTATGTATAACAACAAAGTCCCAAGTATTCACAGAAGAATGAGATAACGAGGATGTGTGCTTACACTGCAGTGTTCAGTTAAAGTATCATTCAGCTTAATGAAATAAGCATAAGTCCTATGTAAATATAATTTAATACAGAAGGCATTAATCTAGATATTGCTGTAAGCACAGTTCTTTTACTTCTAGGTTTTTGTTTTTTCCCTTTAGATTTACAATCTAGGTAAAATAGTATAAAAAAGAACATGAGAAAACTATAGTGAAAAATTAAGATATGTGATAACTCCTGCTGTTTCATCCTACTATCATTTGAAGTTTTATTAAAAACTCTGATTAATATAAGCTATGAGATCATTTATTCTTTTGCTTTGATCTCCCTCTAGTGTTCAGCAAAATAGCRTTAGCCAGTTAGTAATGACTGATTACAGCTGTTCCGGTTTCTTTGCATGTGCTTTGGACATGATGTAGTCTAATTTCAATTTCATGAACTGCCATCAGATCTAGATAAATGTCTGTCACATCAGTGTGTTCACTGCAGTATGGCTTGGAGATTTACTGCCTCAGTATAACAAATAGATGACCCATACAATTTCAATGTCTACCGCTTTTATAGAAATATCCTCACAGTGGCTGACATTGAGACAGCACTTTGCAAAGAAAAGAGCAAAGATATGAAAAAGAGGAAATGTATTCATATACTACTAAATAGAGACAAAAATACTGAAACAAAAATGATTAAGAAAAGATKAATTGAGTTCTCAATTTAATGTTTTTTTTTCAGGATCAGAAAAGGAATTATTTAGCATTACAATGGAAATGTCAAGGAATATTAAAATGAAATCGAGAAAAGTTAATTAAAGATGAAGAGTCAAGAAACGTTTTCTAATTGATTAACTTCRTGAGATGATAGCATTTTTCATATACACATTTGCTTGGACTTTAAGCTACGCTGTTACCTCAAATATCTGAAACTGAGAAAAAAGTATATGGTGCTGGGAGTTATATAGCTACATTTAAATGCTTCTTTTTTAGTAAGACATAAACATGGAATGCTCACAAACCTTTAGGGAAAAGCTCATCCTCATATCAAAATCGGTGGATAAATTTCTTGAAAACGAGCAATTTAGAGAGAAAAGGCAGAATCTGGAGGAAACTGGAAGCTGTAAATGCACCAGTGCACTAGTGACTGATGCTTTATTTCCACAAGCAATATCTGCCCTTTGGAGGGACCTTCCCACCAACGCAGACAACAGGCTGTGCCAAACGGAGGTGGAACATTTCCAAGTTATTTAATGCACAGCTATGAGAGAAGGGAATGAAATTCAGGGAAATCTTTTGTCTTTGCAGGTTGACAGTAGATGGTTTTGGAAACGTGGAGGTAAAAATCTCTCTTTCCACAGAGTTGCTGCTGCTTTGTAAATTAATGATAAATTAGGAAATATAATTAGTAGTCTACTGTAATTTGTAGTAGTACAAGCACAATTTACCTAACAAAAATTCCACTTCTCCTGATGCAGGTAATTGCTATGGAAGTAATGTACTTAGACCCTTGAGTCAYATCCTACCTTTGCAGATCAGTCTCACTCCATTGCAGTGCTTAGGGGAARGGCTGCCATGATTAGCATCAACTAAATATAAGTCTCTTTATTAGGATTGTAATAGATGGAATAATTTTTTTCTGAAATGAAAGTTACTGTGTTCCAGACATTAGAGTCTATGATACTATTCTCTCATATTTWCTTTCAGAATAAAATAATTTTAAGCTTAAACATAAAATGTAACTTGCTACATGGAATGAAAAATAACAGTGAATTTGGATATGGGACACACAGTTCCCTGCAATCCCTGTAAAAATCAATCAAGAGGCCTTCAAGTGACATTCCTGAGGCCACTGCTCTGTTCTTACTCTTTCCAGTAAATCATTMAGTATACCAGTAACAGTGTCATCACAGAGATGTTGTTGACAACAGGCCTCAAGGAAACCTGCTGTACAAGAGAAGGTTAACTATTTCTTGAAAGAAAAGTTCTGTGTTTGGCGGAAATTTTACAGCCTGCATTTTCTAAAGAGAGCTGATCTCGGTGGCATTTTTTAGGAGCCACCCATCTTTTTCTCTAACAATGATTCCTCCAGTGGTTGAAAATAAAATTATATTAAAAGTARATGGAACAATCAGAATAAACTTTGAATTTTTAAATGACATAAAGCATAATTTCGCATGTTCATATCTGCTGTATCCTACCATGTAGAGGCCATGTGAATTTGTTCTGMATTCACTGCTATTTATGCACATGCTCTTGTAGATCGAAGTACATCTTAATGAAACCCTACACATAAAAGTGTATGTACATATACACTGATGTTTCTAGTCTTGATACTAAGCTAATACATTTTCATTTCTTTAAGCTAAAAACTAAAAGTAGTTAAAAGACCACAAATGAAAAATGAATTCAACATATGGTTATTTTCCCTGGGGAAAACCTAGACGATGTGGGCAGGACAGGGAAAACAGGCCTTCGATATCCTTCTTTTTAGAGTTGTGTTCCTTCCTGTCTGTTTGAGGCAGAGAAATGAGGAATAGAAAAAAAATTGTGTAAGGAGATTCAATCCTGAATTCTTCAAGCCCATAAATACTTGCTTGCATGAACAGTAGTGGCCATATAACACTCTATTCAGTTTGCCTGTTGGCTTTTGTCTAGCGCTGATGGGGCTTTCCTTATCGGTAAGAAGTAGCTSAAGTCTCACTGAAAGAGAGACTGATCAATAGCTCTGGTCATGTTGACTACGGATGGGAGAGGTTTATGAATCTACTCCAGCTTATGTTATTCCAGTTTGCCTTTTCTATGCTTTAGCATCTGGAGCCACATGGCAAGAGTGCCATGGCTTCCATTTCTGCAWGGGTATCTCAGAACTAAAAGCATGCATGTGCATGGGGGCATGACATATGGCTTCTGCTTCTGGTCTAAAAAAAATACCAGAGAGAACAGAAGGAGGRTAGTTGTTAGTTCGGGCATTTACAATAGTGTGTGTTAAATGCAGGCATTTAMTCTGCCCCAATTTTCCTCATGACTAGCTCCTGCAGGAACATAGAAGGGCATCTGCTGTGCTCTACCTTCCCTTGTTAGTGCTGCAAGCTGGCACRGGATTAACTATCTGTACGTACAGGCAGATACAGATGCATTACTCCAAATCCTGATCCAGAAAATAATGATGTCTCTAAGAGATGTGTGACCTGTCAGAAGCAGTGAAAACAAACAAATGAACAAACATACAAAAAAAGAAATGAAGCAAGGAAAGCAGTAATCAAGAAATGCAAGAAGCTTTCAGGGGAAGCTTTCCTACTAGGTGATAAAGAGGAAAATCTGATCTAAGCTTTGTAAAAGAGGCATAAAAGTCCTGCTGAAATTTTGTGTTAGAGAKGAATAATTGCAAGTTGAAAGATTAAGGGATCATTAGATATTTAGAACTTTCATTCCAGAAATTATTTGCATCTTTCTCTGCTTTTCCCAAAGAGGATTTTAAATTTTAGATAGATGTAGTAAACCTCCACTTACCTGGCTGTGAAACCACTTGTGAATCTGTGCTGGAAGCTCTGGGAGCAAGATTACTTATAAAGCAAAGGAAACCAACATAGTCTTTGCGTAAAGGAAAGATTGGAACATCTAAATCAAAAAGAAAGACAGTTGTCTCGTTGGCATAACCTTGAATTAGGGTCATTTTAAAATAAATAATCTCTAAAAATGTTTAAAAGAAAAAAAAAAGAACAGTCAAATGAGCCAATCTATATTTTAGCAGGGTTGCACTTTCAGCTCTTCCTCATCTTTATAACACCTCTCAATATTCAGCAGATTGTAAACCAAGGAATCTATTCACAAAAAAATATGTTCTGTATTATGCATAGTGTTTAATCGTTCTGGTAAATGGTTGATGTGTCAAGGGCTTTTTCTGCCAATGGAACATTAAGGAGATTTTTTTTTTGGTTTTGTATCTTTTACTGAAAAATTAGTTGTAGGGCTGAAAACTTAATGAGATAGCAAGAACCTGGAAGCATCATAGTCCAGGTATACTAATCTGGGCAAATTTAAGTAATCCTTATGGGGAATTGTAATTCAGGTTAAAAAGATAAAAAAAAAAATATACATTTACAATAGCTTTAACAGTATTTTGTGCAGAAGTGGTAGTCTGTGTTACTGAAACAAATGGGTRGGAGAAACGTAAGTGGTGACATTAGAGAAAGACTTCATATTTGGATCTATTAAATAAATGGCCCAAAGCAGAATTATRTTCTTAACAGTTTAAATTTAGAAAATTTAATTGCTGTCAAGGAACCAAACAAAACCTTAAACCTAGTATATAAAGCGTGAATTTGGGTTTAGGAACTTAAGATTTCATTATTTTCTGCACAGAATGACTGATGAGAARTCTATCTCTCTGTAATTAGTGGTTTCCTATCTCCAGTGAGAATTGTGTAGGACCTTGACACATAACAGCTAGAGAGGGAAGGATTTAGCAATATATTTGAAGAAATGAAAAGCTATAGCAAATTGAAAGTCCGTCCATCATATTCCAGCTTCTTTTAAGTTTCCAAGGAAGAAAAGAATGCCCCACTCTTCTCCTCYACATACAAATGTACACGATTTTCATCTTTGTGTTTTAAATTCCCTTTTTTTTAGACCAACTGTAATGACTGAGTGCCATTATGATACACACAGGTAACTGAAACAAGGGGTTAATGTTATGGAAATAATGGTTAATGGCAGGTAGGGAAGAATGGAGCAGTGTCAAGACAACTGATGTCATGGGTATGCAAGGAAATGTTTCTGCTATTTCTCTCCTTTGTCCATCATTTAAATAACCTCCTTCAAAGGCATCTGGTCATGTTGCTTGATGTTCGGTGCCAATCTGACTGGCGTTCATTTTACACTGTATAGAGAGCACTCAGCTCATTACAGGTGCATGTTCTTCACACRGCTTTGAACGAGAAGATACTCAGATGCTCAGAACTTAATCCTGCAAGGCTGTTATGTTTTCTTGTGCTGTGAATTTCTAGGCTAACAGTTCAGTACACAGGCTAACAGTGCATTGCRTGCATCAAAAAAGTCTGTGCCACCAGGATCAACAAAGATAAAAGAAATGTCTGTAAATTGTACTTATTCTATTTTCTCTTCAGCTAGTATAAATAAGTAGAGATACACTGAGGACACAAAAGCCTCTTCAATTGGCCTTGGGCAACAARTAAGTTTGGATCAGATCTGCTTTGACAGTGAAGTAGAGTCAGAACTTGTAGTATAGGTATTTAGAGTCACATATAAAACAGAAATTGAATTTTAATATTTACCTAAGAATAAAAAACCAGAAGTTTTTTATTGCCAACAGAATGGTTTACAGATTTCATTGAACTCTGATGATTTATCAGGTTATTAAAAAGAACTGGGAACATGTTTAACATGTTTTTTTTCTATGATCATTTTATTATTATACAGATTTAGAGAGGAAAAGTAGAAGGCCTTTGGATAAAACCTCTTCAGGTTACATCAGGCTACCATGCCAGGATGTTTCTACTAATATTTCAAACACCTAGGTTTGGATGTGACATGGCTGCTACTTTTCCCAGGCCAAGAGAACCAGGTTTATGCGATCAACATTGTGCCATATGTTTTAACTACAGATAAAACTTTCAGGCTCCAGGRCGCATATTAAGTACAAAACTGCAGCAATATAGAAGTTGCAGCTGATTTACAGCCTCAACTGGATTTACTGTTCTTTTGGCTTGGATACAGAGGCTCTCGTTTGCTCAGCAGAGGAGCCGAGAAACACACATGATGCTRTGATAAAACTCTCAGCAATTTTTCTGCAAGCCCAAAGGAGAGGAAACATGATGTTTAGTATCCAACTATTGATTCTGGAAGGTACAGAGAGCTCTTAGCGAGGGAACTGTGTCCACAGATGAGCARAGACAAGAAACAAATGAAACTACATCTAAAAAAGCCAGCCACCTAGGCATAAATCAGGATAACTTTCACGAGATCAGTTTTGCTGTTGCTAATATATATATATTTTGTTTTAACCTGTAAAGGAAAAATGAATAAAGATAAAGGGACATGTCATAGAGAAGTAGAGTTTATTTTTTTTTCAATAAAATATTACTATGTAAAACAAATGTACTATGTTGAAACACAATAAAAAGCCTTTAGAATTGCATGTCATAAGTGATAAATGAATTCCTATTATCAATAAGATACATTGTTTCTATCTATTGAACCATGAAACCAGCAGAGGATTCTAGTTTGATGGTTGACAATGCAATGTAATTAGAGAAAGACATTATCACCTGGAAAAGCATCTTAMAATGATTTTCCACTTCTGCACTTACAAAATATAGCCAATTCAACACTCATATTGTGTATGTTTTCATCCCACTGTTTTGCAGTTCCAAAGAGCACACCAGGAAATCAACAGTGATTTCACATTGCGTGAAGAAAGCATGAGACATACCAAAATGTTAGCTGTAAAGAGCTCTTGTAAATAGATCAGGGTTTCCAGTAGAAACCATGGTCAGTAAGCCTGCCCAGGAGAGAACTATTAGGGTACACTGGGATCAGAAGACAAACAATAATCTTTTGAGGACAGGTTGCAAGAGAAGACCTTAGCAGGAGAAGAAATCTTTCTTGAGTGGAAGAAAGCCTAACTGTGATTGGCTTATAAGTCCACAATATGTGAATATTTGTGATTTAAATACCAGTTCTCTAGTGTTTGTGTAAAAATGCTGCATATTTCACCAAATATGTTAACAAACATGGGAGGAATAACAGATTCTGGAGAATTTCTAGACGCACGTCATAGTGAATGCATCCTCGAGGTAGTATCAAAGCTGCAAAAGGAAAATATTCAACAAGTTCTGTTAGATATTAACATATTTTACTTTGTGTTTGGAWATACAGCAAGTGTGAATGTAACGGGAGACAGTAATTGTCAAGTCACTGCCATAAGAGCAAGAGAAGGAGAACTGGAGACTCARCCAGTTGGGGTCACCCTGGTTATCACAGGTTTGGAGGGGTTGAAGACAGAAACCAGAAGCCTGTAGACCCCAGGCAGGCTGGAGGGGCAGACTCTGGTGTCTCCCAAACTAAAGACTGCAGATAATTTTGTTATTTCCAATGTCAGAAGGATKGACTGTGGAGCTAAATAGTTTTTCATTGCCCTATGTGTGTATAATGAACATTCATGCAATATTAGGTCTTGTTTGTCCGGTTCAACCATTTTGAGAGGAGTTTTATTCTGTTAAGCCAAAATTCTATTTAAGCCAAGAGTAAATAAGGACTGCATTAGACCAGTATGCATAAGAKTTAACTACCATTTAATGTTAGCATGTGCTAGCTTTTAAATATTTGGTTTTGCTATTTTTATGCTTTGTTGCTCTTTTTTTTTGGAGAATAAGACTATTCAATGCCAAATATTAGAATGGTTTTAAAAGGAAAAGCTGACTATGGCTTTGCCATCAAGGACAACTGCCAAACAGTCAAACAACATTGCTCAAGCACTGGTATTTAGGATGACCAAAATATTTTCTATGGCTCTGTAATATATAGAATCAATAACAAGACAGGGCAGTGCTGCAGGTCATACTGCAAAATGAGCATTGACTTCTTAAGAAGTACCAAAGGTTTAGTTAAGGGAAGTATACGTGTTATTAAGTGTGATGTGCAGTCTAGGATGTTCCTCCTTTCTTTCTTGATTAATGTTCATTTTCCTGTTTTCTTTATTTGCAGTACTTTTGGGGCATTMTAACCAAACAAAACCTAAAAGATGYRTTAAATAACCACATAATGGTCCATTATCGAAATAACTGTATAATTATTTTCACCTTTGAAAACCAAAGGTTGTGGTGCATAAGAAAGAATATCCGTTAACTATAATCTCACATCATTAATTCAGTTTCATTAAGAAATCATTTGCAGTTCTCTCTCTCATTTGCTTAATATATTGTCTTTTTCTACCTAATTTTGGTTTTGGAGTGCTGAAAACAGAATAGCTTATTTTTAATTTATCCTGGTAAATATTGTAAAGATCTCAGAGATATTCATTATTTTAAGAATTTAAAAATAATAGAGCCATTTTTGTTTGACAGGTCTAGACTTTTGAAGTTCAGAAAATGGCAATACATTAGAAGAGATTTAGGACTTGGTATTCTTCCCTTCAAGAATCTCCTACAAAGTAGGATCATTTTCTTCTTCTCCCTCTAGCCTTTTTTTAATGCTAAGCATTACTAATGAAGTCAGGTTATGGCAAAGATCAGGGTAGCTTTTGATCTGAATCGTCTCTTGTTATTGTCTGATGGGGAAGCTGTGTGTTGCTGAAGTGTAAAACATGCATTGCAGAAATATCAGCAAAAATATGCTTCATGGGAGGGGATAATCTGTTGACTGGCCCTTCCAGTTTGCTACTGACAAGTAGAAATCTCATGTCACAGTTTAGTTAGTCTAGTCAGTCTTTTTAAATCGTGAGCTTCCAAAATGCTGTGGATCATCACTGMAACATGAAAAGTTTCAGAATTTCGAAATTAGTGCTGTTATATTTGACTTTCTACTTTTCATTAAAAAATCTCTTAAGCAACCTAAATAAAGTTTTCCTTTGTGCTTTTCTCCCTTGTTAAGAAAGATTAATGCTTTTTACACTAATTAAGGCTGGTAAATGAAARTATGCAAATGAATAAATGTAATGACAGTATTACTAAAAAACTCTACACACTTCATGACAGCCAATATGATTTGTCAGTTTACTAAAATCTCTAGCTGATGATTCACAGATCAAAGAGTTATTTCATTGTTTTTACATTTCTTCTTTCTTATCATACTCAGAAAGTATTGAGCCCTTGGGCCCTTAGAGGGACTGTCTGAGGGCAAGAGCAATCATCTGTCACTGGTGCAGAGGCAAGGGAGGAAAGGGGGAGGAAGGAAATCCTTTGATAATGTAGGGTGAACTTCTCTTTTTAAGTTTTCCTACTTGCTTGCCTCTTACACAGCGGGCTGGTGATGGAGTGTGTGAAGCGTTTGTGTCAAACTGAGCCAGTATCCCTCCTACAGGCAGGGGTTTGGAGCTGTAGTTTAGCTGATGCCCTATATGTACCTTTTCTTCTAAAAAATGTTGATTTATCTTCATACGGAAAGTCTTGACAATAGAATTAAGCTGAATAGGAGGGACAATATTGGAAAGAGGGAGACTGCTATTTGAATTATGAACCCCTTGGTGTTACAGTATCCCTAGTATAGTGACCCTGTTAACAGAGGAAGATCACTGAAATATCTAATATTCTCTCTAAATGAAAGGTCCTCTGCCAGATTTCTTCCTTTTCTTTGGACTTTCTAAATTCAGATAYCTGTTTAAGGGAGAAGGGATTGAGCACAACTTGCCTTTTTAATTGTTATAGACATGTTCTTATGTCTAGGTTTAGGAATCAGGTGAATATTTTAAGGTGCTACTTGTTTACCATCCCTATTCTATGCAGTCTGAAGCAACTATTCTTTGAAATAACATACTTATCATTTTCAAAATGCAAAGAACAAAGAGACATATCATTTTTGCCTGTTTTCCCTATTGTCTTTCCTCATCTGAGCCACTAATATTCATCTTTTATTTTAGACTCGTGGCAGAAATTGAAGTACAAGAGCATTTTTTTTCAGGCACTTGTAACTTCTTTCTGTCTTTGAAAATTATTACATAGCATGCTTTTATTGAATACATTAGTTTAGTGAGACCATAAATCAACTAAGATTYGCATTTTGCTTTCAGTCTAGTTCTAGCCATCTGCGTATTATTCCAACTAAACATGTTTTCCATAAATAATGTTTGGTTATCTGTTRTGTATATTTGAAAAGCATCTTATATTATTAATTTGTCATTCTCAGCCATGTGTAGGTATTGAGACTCTGAGCAAAAATTTGAATGTGCTTGCATCAGTAAATTGATTTTTTTTTTGTGTTTGCACTAATCTGAACAAATGGTATTTGGGCTCAGTAGGCAATGAAAGAAAGAAAAAGAGAAAAAAAGAGAGATCGCCCTCCCCCATTTATTTATTTTGTTTTAAATCTTTGTTTAGATTCAAGACCAGAGGGTAGTTGTCTTGTCAGTAGGTAGGAAAGCAGTGCAGCTTGTGGAAACTTGATTTGGTMTGGAGTGCTTCATTTGTGTAATATATTTGTATACCAAAACACATGCAATAAGGGAGATGATATACAATAGAATAGGTTTGCAGCAAACAGAAGAAGAGCTAAAGACTTCATAGTTCTTATCCTTTCTCTAGTGCAGGACATTACTGCTGCAGCYTCTCTGCTCCCCTGACTTTTCCATGTTTTCAGCTGCTGCAGAGCTAAATAAATGAAGCAGAAGAGAGACCAGACCAGTGTCTGGCTTCCTCTCTTCCCCAACAATATGCACTGCAACTGAACAGCCCCAGAGYGATACTGTGGGCCACAAGATTGTAACACAGGCCATTGTTTAAGGTCCATCTAGACTGAGATCCCTAAGGTCCCTGAGATTCTCTCACTGGAGAAAAAGGGATGCCTGTATGAAAATACCAGAGCAATACATATGGTAATTCCCCACCTCCTTCTTCCAAAYATTTTTAGGTCAAGCACCTCTTGAACATGATGTTGTTTCTATCTATATATTAACACTTGGGCTCCTGATATACTTTGTCCTCTCCAATACATTTGTGGGCTAGTTCTCACTTGTAGTGTGAAGACAGCATGTGTGTGYGGGATGTGTCCAGCATAAACCTACTCCAGCTAGAGAAGCATTGACATGAATTGACTAATCCTTGGTCAACTGAACCTTTCAGAAATCAGTTGAGAATTGTTCTTTTCCCAACAAGAATATTATGTATTAATTACAATTCTTTTCAATAGTTAAAATTGAAACATTTGAAATAGTCCGGATAAAAGGGAGAATAATAAATACATCTGTATTGATTACATTGATCTGGACAGCTAATCAGGATTTCATGCCTTTGATTTTAATTTTGATGTTTTGTATTGCAGTGAAAGAAGTCTACCTACTTCACCATTTTAATCAGAAAATRCTTAGCTCCAACACATTATGCGTGTCTTATCTTTTCATCTTATGCCTTTATACTTCAGGGCCATTAAAGAGCTATATTTGCTCCAAATGRAACTCAAAATAGTCAACTTTTTCTTCTAAACAGAAGGTGCATAATTAGGTGCTAAATTACATTAAGCCTGAAGAGATAGAGTCATTCGGAAAGTGGGAAAAAAAAAGATTTCTACAGTTTGRCACAGTGACAGATTATGAAAATTATTTCTGTTTAGAGTTATTAATGATGATGGAGTCATACTAATTTGCTTATGGAATATAAGGCTAAAGAGAGAAATTTCAAAATATGGCAATAACAAACAACCCATAATTAATCAGAATGTTATTTAAATCTGAACTTTGAAATCATTTTAATTATCATCTTTTGAGATAATGATACAGTAAAAAGGAGATAGACTGTATTTTAGTAACTGTGAGAGATTCCTGCTCCTGCAAATGCTTATGCACAACTATAACTGCATGGAACCATTTAATAGTGTAACAGTCATGCTTTCAGCTACGGAATGGAAAAGATTCTTTTATTTTCCCACTAAAGGGAGTCTGTGGTAGATAAAAGAATATTGAAAGCTCAGAAAGAAAAGAATAGAAAAAAGTAGTGAACATTGTATTAACAAGATGGAAAGTGCCTTAAAAAGTGTCTGTACATCATGCCTGTTTCAAGAGGAACAATGTATAGAGAATTAAACAGTGACAATTTTAAATCAAGATGCTRTTCCAAAATAGAAATTCTTGTTTCGGCACACATGTTGGACTTGAAGCAGCACTTAATGCGTAGCGTACTTGATGTGCAAGGTGCCGGAACAAATGGCCACTGCAACCAAGTAATTATTCCAGTCAGAAACCTTAACCATAAACATCATCTTCACAGAGAGATTTGAATGGGAATGAGAGCCTGGACTGATGTCTTGACTCAGAGAAGTGTCCAGTGGTGGAGTGCTCTGTAAGCAGTGTCTGTAATGAGCAACGTGCAACCCRCACATTCAACAACCACCTACAGTCTCACAATATTTTAAAAAGTTTTTTTTTTTTTCCAAACCTGCTGTCAAATATTTCATGTGATATAGAAAAACAGATACTTTATATGTACAATTTCTAATGTCAACAATGGTCAAATTCAGGGGTGAATCTTTTGAATCKTTTCAGGAAAAGTTTATTTGTGTAGTAATTCTGACTTTTCTGAACCTTTGTTAGTGCAGGAACAGGGTTAACTCACATAAACCATGTTTGCAGGACTGTCCCTCTTTATGTAAATTAAATATCTCCAAGCTGATTCTTCTTCTATAATCAATACTCCCATGCTCCTTTAATGTTTTGTTAGTTACAGACTTTTTTTTTACTAGGAGTTGCAGTATCATTAATAGGAGACTGTGCTCTTTAACTCTGCAAGATTCAAGGTAGAAATACACACTAGTTGGTTTTGTAACAATCTGGAAAGTTGGGAATTTTTCTGTGCTGCAGTAAGTGCAAACAACTAAACTTTTTTACTGCACAGGGCACAGTAATTGATAATATCAGTTTTCTCCCCTCTCCAGTATACTCTCTTGCTTCTTTACCAACCTTTTTTTTTTTTTTTGTTAAGGATATCAGAACACTGCTGCACTGTGACCTTGAATTGCAGTATGTGTTTCATGAAACCATAGTTTCTGAACTGATTCATGAGCTAATTAAAGAGATAGACCTTTTGATTGCTTTTAGTTATCAAAGAGGCAGATATTAAAAAAATGGCTAGCCAATTTTGCAGATAACGCGCACGGGGAAAATGCAAACATTTATAATCTACTCTTTCTAAATTCGTCATTCTTTTTGCTTTTAGTCCAAATTTTAATTTTTGCTGTGCATTTTTTTTCCCTTAAGACTTAGAACTTAGACTTCCCTTAGACTTCCCTTAGACTTCCCTTAGAAGTCTATTTCTTCTTTCATCCTGATCAGATTTAAAAGCCAGAATGGTCTGACCTTCTGTGCTAGGTAATAGCGGGTGCATGAGATAGAGATGGAGAGACCCTAGACAGARGCAAGCTCCCCCTCTGTGCTCAGAGCTGGTTCAGGACTGGACGCAAGGTAGATGCAGTTGCCAGATGCAGCATCTCAGCTAACAGCCTCAGTCTGGAGTCGATTTGTACCTGACTGAAAGGAAGAACAGGCAAAACTGTCTTGTGTCTGTCTGCAAGGGGCTGTGCATTCGTATCCYGTGTTATTCTTGCATCAAGATCTGTACCTTAACAACAGGTTATCAACAGCCTGTCTTTCAGAATAGTTCTACGCTTGATCTGAAAAGCAAAAACCCAAATGCTAAGTGATTGATAGGTACCCGTGGTTTTCTATTTTATATTTTTTAAATACAAAATTACACACAGATCAGGATTCTGCTGAAATGATAGGTTAGAGCTGTGGAGCACTAGTGAAATCAGAGAGGAAAGTGCAAATGGAAAGCCGCTACTTTCTCTAGTTGTTTTCCCAAACTGCTGAGATCGGYCTCCCCCTCATCAGCTTTTGGTGAATTCAGTGCTTTTAATCAGTATAAAAGCTGTTGCTTTGTACAGAATTTTTCTTTTAAGTGTAACGACAGCAAAGCAGTTCAGAGTAGCTGATAGTAGCTTTTTATCTAATCTCTCTGATACATCTGGTAGTTGAGATGTGATATTTCACAAGTGCAGTTGTAAACACGTATAAATAGACCAAGAAAAAAGAAAAAAACCTCTTTGCAACAGTGTCACAATAGCTAAGTATGCAGAGTATCAGTCCTCTAGTAAATTAATATAATTAGATAATTACTGACTTTCTGGTTTGCATAAGTCCTCTATAATTTGCTCTACAATYATGCTGTATTGTAATAGAGTGACAGATGATAAGTTTCTTGCTACTTATAGCCTAAGGCCTCCTACAGACATTTTTTGTGGTCTCTGCTATATTATTGCATAGARTAATTATTATTGAGTTGCCTTGGCATTTGGTTTGTTTAGTTGCAGTAACGCTGGAACTTTTCTACTTTCATGTTAAAAAAAAATCTGAAAATAGGGGTCTATTCCCTGACCCTAAGGCAGAAATAGCTACATCTATTTTGTTTTATGCAAGTATTTTTTTAACCTCTTATTAGAAATCTTTACTAATGGGCATTTTACAACCTCCTGAAGTCAAATTCTAGTTTTGCTTTTCACTGTTATTACTACTGCTAGAAAGTCTCCTCATATGTAAATTAACTTTCTTTTGTTGCAATTAAAGTCAAAGTGATATGGAAAATAGCTTGAGTTGAAAACTCTTTGTTGCAATTGTGTTTTGATACCAGATTAGATTTCTAACAGAACACTTTTATATAATAATGATTTGTTTTTCTCCTTCATAAAAGAGAAATAGAAAAAAAAAAAAGTAAACACAAAGATCTGACAATGAACTCTGTTAATTTGGACAGCCTTGGATTGCAGAATCCTGTGAGAATTCTGTCCCAGCCTTTCCCTGGTCTCATTTTGTTCTGTGGAGTGGGCTCTTCTGGCATAATGTATTTCTATAACTCTGGATAACCAGTTCAATACCACACACTGGCTTTAGCCACTTTGCTTTTGCACTCCCTTTAATTTAGTTTTCACAGGATATTGGAAGTCTTCGAGAAGCACAAGAMCAAAGAAGACCACCTGTGGCAAGTTGAGTAGCAGGAAACCAAGCAATAGAAGTAAATCTGAAGTCATGTCAGTTCATTCTTCTGAAAGGACAAAACACACAACAACTCTCTAACAAAGAAGAAAGCTTTTGATTCAACAACTAGAATGCTGATCCCTGGAAATYCACCACAGGAACGGAGCAGAAAGCTTGAGGGACACTGCCAGCAAGCTAGGAATAGCACACGACTAGTGAAGGAGTTCATCAACTAAGAGAACTAGATGATCCTGGAAAGCTGTTTATGTCCTGTATGGCCAAAAAAAGCAGGAAAAGCAAACAAACCAACCAAACATTGTTCCCACAATCTAACGTGGGAAAGGACATGTCTTATCTGATGTCTGCTGCTAACTTTTTGTGTTGACAAGCTGAGTGCATAGACCAGATACCAAGAGGTTTCTGCATACACCTAAGAACAGCACCACACTTGTCCCAGTCTTCTAGCTACAGTCACATTCTGAAGCTTTTGAAGGAAATCTCTTTCCTCTTTACTCAAAAAATAACATGTGCATGTATATCAAGCAGCAGAGTCCTAAGCTGTGTGATTAATTACTAACTGAACACAGTCCCAGTCTGCTCTCTGGAGGATTTTCCAGTTGATGTGTGGAGGGTGTTACCTTGAGGTGTCATSTAGTCTGTGAGGGTTCACTCCTCTAGGGGTGAGAGGTGCCATCAACTGATGCCTTCGTGTAGGGCACAGGGATATGAGGGTGAKAAAAGGCAAGAAGCATAGCATAAGCATGCAGAGATTTCCAGTGCAAGAATCCAAGGCAGATGCTTCAGATAAACAYTCTGCAGTTGTCTCTAATATCACAGGCAGGCCGCCCTACATGAAAGCAACCTGGCATGAAAACAGTCCTGCCAAAGTGGGGATGATGGCTGTGATCATCCTCGGGGACACAGGTGTGGGAGATTGCAACTTGAGGCATCTCAGCTAGGGGACTCCCCACCATGTAGCTCACTCCACAGACCCTCCAGATCTATGAGAAATTCCAACTAAARTATTAGTAGCTCAAATAAGTAGCAGGGAAGACATCTGAAATTGAGGATTTTACCATGTCTCATATCAGAGTCCCTCAGAGCTGGAGGAGGAAGGCACAAGCGTGTGTGGTCTGTGCCACACCACCTATGTTGTAATGAGCCTCTACAAGTGCTGGAGGTGAGAGGCATGGACTTTCAGGGGCCATGCACACCTTTGAAATGTTTCTACCTATTATATCTAGTTAAAGGTATGAATACAAAATTGGCCTCCTATCAATCACATAGATAAAATCCTGCATTTTAAGTGATGAAAAATAGCAGAAGATTTGGGAGGAGTTGTTAATTTTCCTCCTCCTTTCCTTTCCTTTCCTTTCCTTTCCTTTCCTTTCCTTTCCTTTCCTTTCCTTTCCTTTCCTTTCCTTTCCTTTCCTTTCCTTTCCTTTCCTT
>PTEX01000249.1:616458-634666 GCA_003342815.1 Eudromia elegans
CCTTCCCTTCCCTTCCCTTCCCTTCCCTTCCCTTCCCTTCCCTTCTGTTTTTTCCCATTTCTGGACTCCCTGCTCAAAGCAGGGCCAGCTTAAAACCAGGTTGCACTGAAACATTTCCAGTGAGGTTTTAAGTCTTACCAGCAAGGAGCCTCCACTGCTACTCTGGACATCATCTTCCCCTGCCTGACAACCCTGATTTAGAGTATTGTAGTAACAAGTCATATATTGTCTGTATAACAGTGGTGGGTTTTAGGAGTATGCCATAACCCTCCTGACAGCTAGTCTTAGGCAATGTCTTGATCTTGTGTGTGAGGTGATGAAATACATTATTATAAGCAAAGATTGACATTTAAGTGTGAAATAGATGAGCAGGGACATGAATTTGTGTCTATGAACTAGGCAGGGAAGTTTAGAAGTAGGTATGTGAATCAAGAGAAAGTACCAGACAAATTTTGATATAAATGATTCCCCAAATCTTCATTTAAACTGAATTTCTGTGAGGATGCTGTCAAAATGCAATGACATTTGCCAGTTRTTTCCTATAGATTTTGTTTCTAACCACTAAATCACATTAAAGGGTACAGATACACTATCTGCTTTCCTGATAATTCCTTCACACAAAAATAACTGCTGCTACTTTTTTTGTGCCAGTTCTTCAGTACGGATGTGGATAAGGATGTATTGTTTAGACACATGCACATTCTAATTTCTTTATGAAGATACAAGTGCTATCATGAAATATTTTGAGAAATTCCATTCCACACAGTACATAAAAGTAAGTGCAATAATTATTTTAGATGTGTAACCCTATAGGGTGCTATGATCAGATAAGTAGAAACAGTAGCAATTTTAATGAAATTACAAAACTACTCACTTAAGTAGTATATTAGCTTTGAGGTTAAACCAAATTATGTGCTGACACTTTTCAAGAATTAAATTGGAGAAAATATTATAAGCTTCTTCACTGCTCTTAAATCACATATGCACCCTAAAAGTGGTTTTAAATAAGACATTACGGTCAAAATTGCAAAGCTAAGTACTTCAGAAATAATGCCATAAACCTGGAGGCTCTGAGCTTTTGGCTCATCAATTAGAGACAAGAGAGGCAGAGAGTGATCCAACTGTAATTACCTTAGATTCACTAGGAACTATCAGTGAATAAATAGGTACTAAAATATCTCCTATTCTCAGATGGATGGCTAGCCACCTTTCACTATGTGACCTTCTCTGGATGAGTCCATATTTACTTGCACAAAGTGGAACATGGATACTGAAAAGAGAGAATGAGGGAATGCAAAAATTCTTGCTTGTCAAATTTGTTTTTCATGTGTTGAGGTGGTTCTTTTATACCCTACCTGAAAAATATTTAGCTTTGTCATGCTAGTTAATCCCGGCCATTCACTCTGAACTTTGATCCTAGTTAGCTAAACCATCAGTTCCTACTCGTCTGGTTTCTGAAGATGTCTGCTGTAAACTATTATAATTTCAGTGAAGGTTGGGTCAGGCAGCAATAGCATAAGTCAGTGCTGAATCTGAGAATACTGGGTCCTGTCCCTGAAAACCTTGAAATAATTTATAGATATATTATTAATTTCATAAATCACTGATGAAATACTACAATGATGTCAACTGCCTGGCCAAAAATGATAAAACTAACAGCAGGAATGATTTATAATACGTTGCTTTAGTTTTTGTTTTAAATGACATCATTACTTTTTGCAATTACTGGGGCATGGATTGAGAGCCTGTGGGTGAGGATTGAAGGTCAGACCTACAGGGGCAACACTGTGGTAGTGTTCGATATAGGCCTCCTGGCCAAGAAGAGGAAGAGGATAAGGCTTATATAGGCACCTGCAAGAAGCCTCATGATCTCAGGCCCTCCTTGTGGGCATCTTTAACCACCCTGACGTCTGCTGGGATGACCACGTAGCTAGGAACAGACACAGGGGGTTCCTGCAGAGCATTGCAGACAATTTAATGATGCAGGTGCTAGATGAGCCAATGAGGACACAGGTGCTGCCGGACCTGATACTAACAAAAAGCAATGGTCTAGTTGGAAATGTGGGGGTTGGGGGCAATCTTGACTTCAGTGATCGTGAGATGTTGGAATTCACGATTGTGCGAGAAGAAAGCTGGGCAAGAAGTAGGATTACAACACTGGACTTCAAGAGGGCTAACTTTGACCTGTTCAGGGATCTCCTTGGAGGAATCTCCTGGGTCAAGGCCCTAAAAGGAAAGGGAGTCCAAGAGAGTTGGCTAATATGTAAGCACGATTTTCTCCAAGCTCAGAAGGAAGAAGTCAAGCAAGAGGGGGAAGGAAACCTTGTGGATGKGCAAGGAGCTCCTCAGTAAACTTAWACAGAAAAGAAGAGCATGCATAAGGTGGAAGAAGGGTCAGACCCTGTGGAAAGAATATAGGAACATGGTTGGAAAATGCAGTGATGCGACGAGGAAGGTCAAGGCCTGTTTGGAGCTAGAGTTAGTGAGAGATGTCAGGGACAACAGGACGGGCTTCTACAAAGACATCAGCAGCAAGAGGAAGAAAATGTTAGTCCACTGCTGAATGGGGAGGATGCCTTGGTGGTGGAGGATGCAGGGAAGGCAGAGTTGCTAAATGCCTTCTTTGCCTCAGTCTTTACTGATAAGGGTGGTCCCCATGAAGTACAGAGCCCTGATATGAGACAGATAACCAAGAGAGAGGAGGACTCTCTGCTAGTTCAGGAGGACTGGGTTAGGGATTATTTAGGCAAACTGGATGCCCATAAATCTATGGATCTGGATGGGATGCACCTGAGGGTGCTGAGGGAACTGGCGGRGGTCATTGCTGAACCGCTCTCCAACATCTTTGAGAGATCATGGAGAGCAGGGGAGGTGCCGGAGGTCTGGAAGAAACCTAGGATCACTTCAG
Source organism: Eudromia elegans (assembly GCA_003342815.1). Taxonomy (NCBI): domain Eukaryota; kingdom Metazoa; phylum Chordata; class Aves; order Tinamiformes; family Tinamidae; genus Eudromia; species Eudromia elegans. The sequence goes on from PTEX01000249.1 coordinate 619,367, forward strand.
TCTTTGAAAAGGACAAGAAGGAGGATCTGGGAAACTACAGACTGATGCGCCTCACCTCTGTTCCTGGAAAGGTGAAGGAGCAGCTCATCCTGGAGACCATCTCTAGGCAYGTGAAGGCAAAGAAGGTGATCAGGAGTAGTCACCACAGATGATAGCCTGAAGAAGCCTGATAGCCTTCTATGATGGGATGACTGGCTGGMTGGATGATGGAGGAAGTGTGAATGTTGTATACCTTGACTTCAGCAGGACTTTTGACACTGTCTTCCATAACATTCTCATGGGGAAGCTCAGGAAGCATGTGTTAGATGAGTGGAGAGTGAGGTGGATTGAGAACTGGCTTGATGGAAAAGCTCAGAGGGTTGTGAWAAACGGGAGTGAGTCTAACTGGAGACTTGTGGCCAGTGGTGTTCCCCCAGGGCTCCATACTGGGGGACTGTGCAATTTATTCATCAGTGACTTGGATGAGGGCGCAGAGTGCACCCTGAGCATGTCTGCAGATGATACCAAACTGGGTGRAGTGGCTGACACTTYAGAAGGCTGTGCTGCCATTCAGAGGGACCTGGACAGCTTGGAGAGTTGGTGCAGAAGGGAACCTCATGAGGTTCAACAAGGACAAGTGCAGGGTCCTGCACCTGAGGAGGTATAACCCCAGGCACCAGTACAGGTTAGGAGCTGACCTGCTGGATAATAACTCCGCAGAGAGGGATTTGAGAGTCCTGGTTGACAACAAATTGACTATGAACCAAGAGTATGCCATTCTGGCCAAGAAGGCCAATGGGATCCTGGCCTGCATCAGGAGGAGTGTTGCCAGMAGGTCGAGAGAGGGGATCCTGCCTCTCTCCTCAGCTCTGGTAAGGCTGCATCTGGAGTATTGGGTGCAGGTCTGGGCTCTCCTGTACAAAAGGGCCATGAAGCTTCTAGAGAGGGTCCAGCATAGAGCAGTGAAGATTGTTATCTGTCTTATGTGGAAACATGAAGCAAGCTRGACCTGTTTAGCCTGCAGAAGAGAAGTCTGAGAGGASATCTTATCAATATGTATAAATACCTGAGGGGAGAATGTAAAGAGAATTCTTGGTGGTGGTCAGTGACAGGACAAGGTGTAATGGGTACAAATTGAAACACAGGAAGTTCCATCTGCATATGAGGAGGAACTTCTTTCCTGTGAGGGTGACAGAGCCCTGYAAGAGGCTGCCCAGAGAGGTTGTGGAGTCTCCTTCTCTGGAGATCTTCCAAATCCGCCTGGATGCCACCCTGTGCCCTGTGCTCTRGGTGTCCCTGCTGGAGCAGAGGGGTTGGACTAGGTGATCTCTAGAGTTCCCTTCCAACCTCAACCATTCTCTGAGTCTGTTGCATTGTTTTCTGTTCAACCCAACAGGTAAAAAGTGAAAAGGGAGTCATCCCTAGATGGCCTCCCTAGATGCCATTTTCCTTCCGCTAGGAATAAACCCCTGTTTTGATATCACTGCTTTTATTATAGAAGTCTGGCATGTTGTCATTCTCCAGCTGTTCTCAGCTTGAGGAGATAGCAGCTGTCAATTGAATTGGCATTTTTTTCCCCTTTGAGATCTGTTACAGTGCTTCAAGTTTGCAAGACATTTTTGCAGTATTCTCCTACCAGAGAGATGTAGTTAGAAAGGGAGAAAAGATGTCTGGTAGACTCTGGCCTTACTTCTTTGAGGATTCTACCAAACAATCATTAGCAATGAACTGTGCAAGGTAACCCAGACTTGGTAAACGTCATTATGAATCTCAAACCTGGGGAAGGGAAAGAGGAACCAATTGCCTAAACAAGGGTGTTATTTTCAGTGCTGTTAGGTATCCATGTTAGTTGCTATTCCTGAAGGAAACAGACCTCCTGTGGGTCTTCTGTCAGATCCATCATCCTTATGTGGGTATTGGGCACTTTTGATGGGGTCTGARATGACAGGAAGTATCCGTGTTTTGGTATCTGAGTCCTGCACTAAGACACCTAAATCCTGATCGTGGACGCCAAAGAGTCACTTATCATAATCAACCTACATGTGCTAAGCTGAATTGATAACCTGGTTGTATGGACCATGATTATAGTAGAACTCAGACATATCACCTGTATGTGCATACTAGTGTTACAAATACCTGAATTAAAGTGTCTGAATCTGGAGCTAAAGTCCGTCTTCAAGGAGTGAAAGCCCTGTTTTATGGTCAGGACCTGGATATAGTGTCTCCCTGCCTGCTGTTTCAAATGCTTGGGCTGGCTTTCCTRTTCCTACCACCTGAAAATATTAGCACACACCTTATTCTTGATTTCATTGCTGGCTTGACTGGCACTCTACATGTACAGATCCTCCACATGTTTCTGTGCATGACCTGGTCTGATACTTCTACTGTTCCTGGTTTAACAACTGAGAGCTGGGCTTCCTCCWTTTATTACTGAGATTAACTGCATTTGCATTTCTGACCAAAAGAGCCTATTCTCCTAATAATAACAGAAAAAAAAAAAATGGAGTGGAGCTTAGTAAAACAAATGCAATCTCAGCAAAATGAGTGGATTGCTAGATACTGTCAAAAGAGAGTAAGACTTTTGGATTTTACCAAATTCAGCATGGAAATGTGCTGAAGACATCTTTCATTTACTAAAATTCTATTTCTCCACATCCTTTAGATCACTTGAGTCGTCTTAGTATTATCAAAGTTAGATGTTATGTGTAGCAATCCTTCCTTAAATACAGTTGATTTAATTGGGTGTGTCAGCTGACAGATGTTTGTTAGGACTCTGTATAGCAACAAGATTATGAAAATCCTGACCCTCTTATACCCCTTTGTAATACTGGATCTATAGAAAATCTAATTTAATAAAAATCAATCTTCTTATAGAATGGGATTTCTAAAATGTACACAATCTGTTAAGTTGATTTTGCATAACCATACTCTCACAYCTACAACCTCTTGTGCATGAAAGCATATGTATTGAAACACTGTCCTGGATTAGTTGAGTGCCACAAGGGAGACATGAGACATTGGCTTTTAAGTTGTATCTCAGGATCCTTTTGATGGGTGGTKACAAACTGTTTTTTGGACAGATCTTTTATACATTGTAGTAACCTTCAGCTATTCTCCGTGGTCTTTTGCCTCATGATCTAGCATATTTCAGTTTCCGTAAATCTTGAGCTAGATTTGCCCATTTGATTTTTCTTGTTTGGAAGGAGTCTTTGAGATGTAGGTATATAGCTTGCAACCCTCATGTTTCTAGTGTGTAGAGTCTTAGATTAGAGTTGTTTACACTGAGTTTTACCAGACCACTGTTGTCAGGGCTACACAGATATAACTGAGTCCTCAGTTTACTGCTGGGAAGGTTGTTCCAGGGCAGCAGCTCTGTATTACCAATACACAGTGACACAATTAATTCAGGTGCAGAGGTTTGTATTTAAGGCTGAGAAGAACCCCTTTAAGTATGTTTGGAGAAAAAGCCAAGCCAAGTACTTCCAGCCCATCAGGGATATATGTTAGTGATCTTCTCCAAACAAGCTGCTATCTTAATTATATAAGTACACAGTTGCTTTTACTGAATTGTATGTGTTATTAGATGTATATTTTGGTTTTATGAATAGATGCAAAAGGGAACCTGAATTTTACAGGAAAATCATGTTACATTTTTAAAAATAATCTATAAAAATAGGTTAATCTGTAGCTTTTATATTAATTATAGTAATAGGTTATATTAATAGATTATGTTAATCTATAGCAGCCAGAAAACCTAACTAATGGAGCAAAACCAGACTTTGAGAAATAGGCTCATTCTTTTGTTGTTGTGTCAAAGATTAAATGCAATATACTCAATTTCCTCTCCCTTATTTAATCACTTTTTACTGCCTCGTCGATCTCCTTCCCAGAGCTGCTGTGCCTGGCTGAGCACACTAAATGAATCTGTAGCCCAGTTCCTCGGGATGATCATGCTTAGCCCTTCTCCAGTTATCCAGCACTCTATTTAGTTCCGAACGGTTTCGTAATTATTTTTGCCTTTTATTTGCTTCAGGATTCCCACAGCAAAGTCTTCTTTCCCTCTCTACTCATGAGTAGAGAAGCATTTTATGCATTTAGTACATAATTAATGCTACGTGGGAGCAAAGTAGATTTCACATGACAGTAGCTGGCTGATACTTCTCAATCACTGAGAACATGATTAGTGCTGCAGAGGAGCATGAAGATTAAGCCTGCTCAGGTTCTTTCCTGAAGCTAATACTCTATAGTATTACTGATTATCCCATCTGCCTCTTGCATTTAGTTTTTCTGATTTGGAAAACAGAGATATAGCTGAAAATTATGGAAGTGAAAATCAAGTGAAGAATATTCTACCACTATAACATTTGTTTGGCCTATGCTAGTTCTATGGCAATAGTAAATTATAGTTTCTAACTCTGAAGTAGATGACAGTTTTAACTCTTGATTTCAGTGAAAGCAGAGATGAAGTATCATGGAAGATAAAGAGAAATAAAAATCTCCTTTGTTCCAAGTCTACCTAATAGTGCGAATAAAACTGACTCTTAATGCATCTAGCAGCTGCTTGTGTTACACAGCCCCCACACATACCTGTACTAGCACAAAGGAGTAGACGTATTTGAGGGGAATCTGACAGACACCAAAGCCCAGAACCAAAAAACTGGTTGACTTCACTGTGCAGGGTGGCAGTTTTGCTGTGGTGGCGCAGGGCGGCTGGGGTGGCATGGTCGCCTAAACCGTGCTGATCTGGAGGCAATCTTGTTGCTGTGCATCCTGCTCATGATGGACTGGATCTTTGTACATCCTTTTACAAGGCATCTGGCTGTCCCCTTCTGCTGAGAGTATTATGGCTTATACACTTCAGCCCAAACAAAACTCTTTTAATATTTCTCTGGAGATCATCACACCTATTCTTTAAAACCTGAATATCTAATTTAGCAGCTCAAAACCTTTGATATTCTTCCCTTTGCTTCTCTGTCATTCTGTCAGTCAAATTATGTGGTGTTTTAAAGGCACTGCATATATGCCTAAAAATTATACCTCTGAGATGAATGAAGGTATATGAATGAGARGCTGGTGTTTTTAAGCTAACAATGACCTTGATATGTGATATATTACCTGTAGTTAGTAAACATTTTTTTTTAATGGATTCATTATCTCTATATGAGTTCCTGTTAATATCTATGCTTCTAGTTCTGTGATTAGGATTAAAATCCATGCCAATAGCTATAAGATTCCTTGGATAGGGGAGTTATGTTATGGGGAGTGTTTTSCTGTGTAGCTTTGTGGAATCTCCCTGGACAGAAGCAATTTTCTTATGGTAACTAGGAACATGGGATAGTCTGGGATTCTTGTCATCTGGGAGTTACATTGAGAAAGACAAATCTCTGTGTCTCAGGACTCTTACAGATTATTAATGACTAATTTAATGCCGGTTCTCTGCAGAAGCTGGATGCAGATAATTGCTTCTTGCTTACTTCAGTAATGAAAAGTTTTAAGGCCTAAGTCTTAGATGTAAAACTAAAAGACTTTCTCTAGAGGATGTAAAACAAAATAAAACAAAAACCTGACAAAAACAAATCAGAGAAATAAATGTAGAACTAGGACTTGTATTTACAGTGATGAAAATTTACCTTTCCCTAACTTCAATGGTGTGATAAATGTTAATCATATAATGTAAATCCACAAACTAGACACTAAATTTAAAGGTCTGAGGGGCAGAGGTTGTTTAAATATATAAATCCCCATTTAGTGTGCTGCCAAATCTTCATCATGGATCTTCAATACATTGACAATGCAGGGGACAACGGTAATAAAAGCATCATAAAGCTATCATAAAGCATCATAAAAGCATCATAAAGCTATTGTTTGAAAGGAGATGAGGTTTAACTTAGCATAGCCACAATTATGTTTCATCAGGCATTATCATTTGTCCGCTCTAGAGTGCACATGGTGCTTTACAAATATTAGAAATAAGAAAATTCCAGTTTCCTTTAACTGTAAGACTTTAAAACTRTATGATTTTGCAAATTTCACTTGTCTGAATAGGGTTATTTGCATACACACTGAATAATTTCCCTGAACAAGCCCGGAAGACACAAATTTACTTCTTCACATTCACAAAACAAAGCAGCTAATCTAACTCCTAAGTACCTAGAAATATTTGCTAATGTCAGTCTGACTTCTTTTCATCTTTTGATTTGGAGGACGACTTATACTGTAGTAAAAACATTTATTTTTCTATCTATCTATATGTATATGTTTTTATACATACACATAAGAACTTTTATTGCTTTATTTATATGGATTGTTTGATTTCATGTTTTGTTTGATATAGTCATGTGTTGTCAAACTGCAGATTTTGGCTAATGAGGTGAAGCATTAGCTCCAAGTATGAAGAATGGTGGAATATTCCTGTTATTTTTCTATAGATATTTCRCTCAAGTTATTTTAAGATATTTCGCGTTGCATTTCTTTCATTTAAATTCTGGGCCTCCGGATGTCACCAGCATCAACCAGTCCTGTGTGTTTCTGGCATCTTAGACAGCTGCAGAAATCACAGAATCACAGAATGTTTGAGATTGGAAGGGGCCTCTAGATATAATCTGGTCCAACCTGCTTGAGCTGGGACATCTGAAGCATGTAGCAGAGATAAGCTGTCATTTCTGTTTAAGTGACATATTCAAAGGCACTTGAGTGTTATTCATGAGGAAGTCATATTCTAATGGAGAGCACAGGCTTGTATGCTAAGCTGTGGAGCAACCTGATATTGTTGAATCGAAGTACATTTACATGAAAGTATCATCCCTTTCTTCTCTGGTTGTAGAAAGACTGTTAGGAGATCAAGATCCTCTGAAGAAACAAAAACATTGACTAATATTACAGACTTACAGACTCACAGAATGGTTGAGGTTGGGAGGGACTTCTAGTGATCATCTAGAACCCTCCATCATCAAGCCCCATGCTCCAGCAGGGACACCTAGAGCAYGGGGCACAGGGTGGCATCCAGGTGGGTTTGGAAGATCTCCGGAGAAAGAGACTCCACCACCTCTCTGGGCAGCCTGTTCCAGGGCTCCGTCACCCTCACAGGAAAGAATTCTTACTCATATGGAGATGAAACTTCCTGTGTTTCAACTTGTACTCATTACTCCTTGACCTGTCATTGGCCAACACCGAGAAGAGTTTGGCCCCCTCCTCCCTACTTTCTTCCCTCAGGTATTTATACATATTGATCAGATCTCTTCTCAAGTCTTCTCTTTTCCAGGCTAAACAGGCCCAGCTTGCTTCATCTTTTCTCATATGATAGATGTTCCAGTGCCTTAGTCATCTTTGTTGCTTTACACTGGACATTYAATCTTCTATATTTATTGGAACAGTTCAGTTCAAGAGGGAAATCAGGTAATACATCTCTCACAAAAAAAGCCTAATATGTTATTAGCTGACATGAAGCCTTAACCCTACAAGTACAACTGCTCTTTCTGTAAGCTGTGGGACATAATCATTAAAGAACTGAAATCCATGTAGAGCAGAACAAAACAACATATTATGCTGTCAAAACGCTGTGACTTATAATGCACTGTGATTCATTACGGCAAATGTTTTCCTTCTTTAGTGTTGAATCACTCTACTGAATCCCCCCTTCCAAATCTAAACACACACCTACACATATACCCAGAGAGATATATCTTTAATAAAATTTCTTTCTGTAGTCTCACTAAAAGTTCACTCCAGCACTTTTTAAAGTCCATGGAGACTTTCTTGACATCATTCACAAATTGCTACTAAGATTGCTGATCTGCTTAAACAAGTAAAGCTTTGCAGAATAGCAGTAGCAAAAGAAGTTATATTAAAAATATTTTAAAGGTGGGAGCTGAGTGCATTTATATCCAGCTGATATTTCTTGAAAATAAGTGTTTTAAAAGGCACAGACTCTAGTTGGGCAACTAAAAGGCATTTGTGCCTATGAAAATATCTCTCTTCYGTAGTAATTAAACAATAAAATCCCATTCAAAGTTGGGCTTTGATAGAGAACATCTAACTTTGGAGTGTAAAAAAGTAATAAAATGAAATAAAAAATCTTGTATTGCTTAGTTGTATGCAGGAAACATTGCTGATGAGTGTTAGTGCACCAGTTTTGTACAGTGAATTTCAATCAAAAATAAATTAACTTTCCACTATTTACAGTGCTATAAATAAGAAGAGTGTTTGCTCTGTCTATTCCATAGCATTTCTAGGAAAGTTCTGTCAAGAATGATAAAGGTTTTCCATCATTGTTTTATTTTAATACACATGATTTGATTACCACTTTGATGTTTATGCATATTTTTCAATTTTCTCTTATAGTATTTTACTGACAAATGATGAAAGTAGTATTTACCATCTCAAAATTATATCTTTTTTAAGCTCAGATAGGCAGCTAAGACATTGCTACTATAATTAAAGTCTTAAGAATATTATTGAAATAGGACAAAAATATCTTTAGTCCTGTTATGATGATATTAATGCACTTAGTCCAAAATAATCCAGAAAGCTCTCATTGATAATCCAGTGTAAATTGTTATTCAGGCAGATCTTAACATCTCCTGTTCTCTTTGGATGAAGTCATATTCACCCTCCCAATGTTACACTGGGTTSCAAGGCTGATGCTGTAACCTTCCTTAGGAAGACCAGGAAGGATRTTACCTCAAGAGCTGACAGTTTCTTGGGAAGAGTGTGATGTTCTGGGAAGGGTTTTCTTTCTCCTCAGTTGTTGATCTGCTTGGGGTTATTCTTGTTTTCTTAAGACTGGCTCCTGACATCCTTTCTATTTTCACTGGTTTCCAGTTATCCCATTTTCATTTTGTTATCTCTATAGTACGTTTTACCTGATTCAGAAGGTTGCCCTCATGTAGTGACTCTRTCTTGATGACTGTGATTTTGTTTATAGTCTGGACCTCCTAATGTCATGTGTATCTGCACTCTTCCCCAGGACATCGTGGTCTAGAATCATAGTTCAATTCGCACAGGATCACTACTTTTTATAGATATAAATTAAAGCTAAACTAAAAGAAAATTTAGGCAAGAGTAACCTAACTCCTGGACAAATGCTATCATACCTAACCAAACTAAATTTTCTCATGCCAAGACCACCACAGTAAGTCCTCAGATATTGCAGTATCAAGTCACTACAAAGTCTGTGGCCTTTTATAAGAAAAAGCAAAATCATAATTAATCTGACTATAAAATTAAGCTTAAGGTTGATGATCAGTGCATGCTTTATCTTGCACCTTCAAGATATCCTTTCATTTTTAGCAACAGGAGGACAGGACCACATTTTTTTCTCATCTTGCATTTTCATGTCTCATGAATCAGCAGATTCCTGAAATATCATTCTCATTTGTTCCTCTTTCTCTTGATAAWCTAATTTTGAAATAAGTCTTCATTTTTATCTGTAGGCGATTCTTAATGCTTTTCCCATTTCTCTGAAAACATTTGTCAAATATTAACTGATTCTTTTGTTTCTAAACATAACTTTATTTCTGCCACAACAGCCTAAATCTTTATATCTGTGCAGTACTGGAATTAAAAGATCTGAAATGAAATGTTTTTCATTGCATCTAAATTAAACATATAGTGTATTTTTGCATTTAATGTAAACAATACTCTAAGTTATCCTGTTTTATCTCATCAAGAATGCTAAAAATGCTTCACACAATTAGACTTTTGCAAGGATTAAAAGTAACCTTTCTGGCTGACTCATACCTGTGCTTTTATGCAAATAGCTTGCAACTCCCTGAGCTGKTTGGAAACCGTGAGAATGCACGATGGACATGCTAATGTTTATTTGGTGTTTGCTCAAACACTGGCACCTAGCCCAGGAGATTCCTAATTCTAATGGTATTATTARTAATAATTCATTATATCAGGAATGGTATGAAGAAGTGGGATAGGAGMATTAGCCTTTTAAATAAAATACTATCCACTAATGAGTTTTATTGGTATTACATATCCATTGTTTCCTTTCCTGCTACTGCAAAGGTCTAAGCAGAAACATACTGGAAAAAATACCTCTTTTACTGTGTAAAACCTTCTAGAATGCCACATGCTGCTTAGTATTAAAACAAACAAACAAACAAACAAACAAACAAACAAAACATTTTTATGTTTACAGAGTCTTTCTTATAACCATCAGATAAATACAATTTCCCCACTGGCCCCAGTTTGAGTTCTATTTCCAGAATGGCTTTAGTCTACCTAAGGAAATGTGTGTGATATGCCATGTGTTCAGTCTTTGGTTACAAAGGATTATTTTATACCATTACTTATTCAGGATGATTTTATACCATTACTTATTCTGGGTATATTTATCTCTAGAGACTACTGAGCCTATACAAGGAGGACAGAGCAAGCAGGGCTATTATCACTCAATATTCAGTCTAGGAATGATTTGCTTACGTTCCTACCTGTTGTATATGCAGGCTGACGTGGACTGTGAAAATGACAGTCAATGTGAAGCTAAAACACTGACATCAAGTCAACAGATACACCTTAAAAAGGAAGTGGTTTCGCCCTGTCTGGCAAAAGTGGGAAAAGATTTTGCCTCATTAAAAACAGAAAAAGTATTTTCCATTGTTACCAAATTTCAAATTACTACCAAATGTAGGAAATTATTCCAATGGAGGAGGTTGAACGTGTAAGTGTACTTCTATAGACTAAATCTGTTGAAACTTTTGTATCTCAGAACAAGGAAAATAAAAACAAGTTCTGCATAAGGAACAAAATATATATCAGTATTATTGGTAGTTTCAGTAGTGATGACTTGACTGTGAAGCAAATTAAGTGATCTCTTATTTTAGATATCCACAAGGAATAAGACATTCATCAATAGGATAAAATCTTTATTTATTAGTGATAACAAAGTAACACTTCTTTCTTATGAAAAAAGGTTACAACTTTAGCATAGACCTATCAGCATTTGTAGCTGCAAAGAGAATGCAATGATATTTGAAAATGAAAGAACTATAATGTAACATTTTATCTCTGACRGTATACAGAACTTCTATGCTACTGAATACTCCACTAAGACAGATTCAGAGCAAAATGAGAACATTTTTTTTCAGTTCATACCTTGTTCAGTGAATTGAAGTGTGCTATAGGTGTRTCCTCTTTTGATATTGATGGTTATATTACAAGTTTACTTTTTTTAATTGCCAAAATCAAGTTTCTTCATTTGAAACAATAGTTTTCTTGACAGTGAATATTGAAAAAATCTGTCTGTGTCACCACTGTACAGAACTCTTTATATGCTTTTATTGGAATGATTTAAATTTTTTTTCCAACTATTCTTTTTTTTTAACTAGAGGGTTTTTCAGCAATTTTTTTTTTTTTTTTTTTTCTCCTTTACTCAGGATACTCAAGAGTGGAATAAGTTCAAGGCTGAGCAGGCTCTAAACCATTCACTGCGTTTCTGTCTTTAGTAGGAGGTTGGTGAGTTGAATAGCGCACTAAGGATGCAGATGCATGTCAGACATTTTGCCTCTCTATTGCATTTAGAAGCAATTTTAAATTTGTAAAGGTAGTTAGAGCACTGGCAGTCCCTTTGAATTCTTTCTATACTAAAGTGTCCTTATCTGTCTGCTTCTGCCAAAGACCTAAAGTTCCTGAAACGTCCTGAGTTTATGCAGTTTAAGTATGAGGTTTCAGGACCCCTCACTAAACTGTGAGCATTGCAATGATGGCACTCTTGATTCTCCAGTTCTTGTTATCTGAGCAGCAGTGTGGGATTTTGTATGTAAAAAATCAGTCCCAAGGCAGCAGCACATAAAAGGATGCAATTTAGTTGACAACCTTCATCTTTTTTTTTGTTGACAGCTTTAATCTTACATCTCACATATTTATTCCAAATAAATTAAATTCCTTTAAGTGTGCAATTTGTCACTGTACATTGCTAACTTCTCATGGGGTCTGTTATGAAAAGCCTACTTTTATTGGTAGTCCTGTTTACATTCTCTTGTCTCTGCTAATTGCAATCAAATAAGAAAACTGCCAGGAATTTGATGTCTTATTATGTGGCGGGTAGTTATGTTGAAGTATGGAAATGGAATTGAGCTCTACTGAAAAAAACCCCACTGATTATAAATGTTAAAAAAAGGTGAAATGTATGCTAATAATAATAAGATTCAGCATGCAACTTAGCTAAAAGTAAAGAGTGTCTGTTTAGTTCTGAAGCTCTGGGTCCTAAAACTATTTCTACAGTATTCTATATATAGAATTAAGGAATTCTTTTCTTAAGGAATTCTATCCTCTGCCTCTTAAGGAATGCAGGTAAAGAAAAGCTACTATTAATCTCTGTCACAGTCTTTCATTTTAGCAGGGGAATTACTCTATAATGTAATTATCCATTCATCAGTGACTAAGTGTATCAAACTGTGGAGAATCAGAAACAGTTAAAAATTACAGTCCAGAAAGCTACACACAAAACCGTTTAAAAGGCAGAAGAATGAATGTGATACTACAGCTGTCTCCAAAAGACTTAGTTTTAACTGTAGAGGACTTATGTTACTCTGGAGTAATCTGAATGTCCTGGTGACAGAAGTAGGAAAAGCATCTTGGAGACAAACATTGGCAACAGATCTAGTTCTAGATCTAGTTCTAGAACTTCTAGTCCTATATCCTACTCAGGAACTAAAATTTGGACTCAAGAATAAGATGAGGAGAAGAGAACTCCTGGGCTGTGTAAGAAGACCCAGGATTGACAAATTCTCCAGAATATTAATATAAATAATTTTAGTTGTCTGAAGAGTGATGAAACACTAGAACACATGGAACTGGAGATTGTACTTGAAATTGGATGTAGTCTTGTGATCTGGTGTTCATATGCAAGCTTTACTTAGCTTTCACCTGATAGGGACAGAATAAGGATCTCAAAATGTGGCCTGTTGCAGCACTGACCAATCAATTTGGGAATACTGCCAAAGTGAAAGACAGTAGGAGAGGCGTGGATTTGACTTGTCGACTTGCATGTCTGATAAAGGTAATGATGTTAATGATTCAGCTTGTGAGTAATTTTCAGTCACACAACATACCAAAAAAATAGTGCTTAAAAATATCTATTTCAAGTGCAATTACAGATTATTTCAATAGTTGTTTTACTGGAGAAGGCATTTAGATGGAAAACCTAGGTATTGTCTATCTTGTCAAGCAACTCAGAAAATAGATGATGAAATTAAAGACAGACAGAAAAAGAAAAAAAAGAAGGTAAATCTTATAGTGGGAGGGACACATGTTATTTAATAAGCTGAGGTTGTGAACTGAAGCTAGCAAAAGGTTGAAAGAATGGCATCCTACAGAGATGAGTAGGGGTTTGCACAAGGCCGAACTGATGAAATTCCTTGAAAGAGGACAGTGTGCATGCTTAGTGAAGGATCAAACATTATTTGAAATACAAAGATACACAAAAGGTTACAAAGTGGCATTGGAATAAACATTAAGTCAAATCTCTACAATCAGAGTAAGCTCTTAGCATTGAGACATGTATGACCCATTTTATTTATTCTCAGGTGTTTATGATGCACTTTAGACATCTTTTGAGAGGATTAAAAGAGATAGATAAGGAATTTACAATTCAGGTCATTAGCTTTACTCTTTCTTAGCAAAATGTGCCCGATATGACATGCAGGCATCAGCTAAGTATTACAAAAGTGTCTAGAAAACAAGTAGGTCATGCAGATATCCAACCACAATGTAGTTTTTTGGTAAAATTTGAAGTCTCTTTGTCTATCACATCATAGACATCAGAATAGACATAAAAATTAATTCAAAAATAGTAATGCAGTCCTCCTCCACTAACTGCTGTCTCCCTTCTTTAATTGTAGTAGAGATCTCCGTGCTGTTATCAGAGCAAGTGTAAAAAATTATTCACAGTTAACCTTGCCAACACTGATTTTTGCAATGCATTATGATTGCCCATATTGCAGTAAATGTCACTTTTGATCTTTTGTAATAGAATTTAAATTCCTCACATGAAATAGTGAGAATTTCTACTTACTTATTCTGACTATGAGATCTTGATTTATACATTGACATTAAAATAGTTGAATTATTCTTCAACACTGAAAGAAAGATAACAGCCTTTACAAATTTGAAAGGTGTCCTCAAGCTGCTTCAAAGAGGCAACTAGCTAAATAAAGACTCTGTCAAAAGTTATCAGCATTGATTATACATGCTTAGTGAGCAAAATATGGCTTTTAAAGATTGTTAATGGGATGTGGAGCTCGTCTACGTCTTTGTTCTGAGTCTATAAGCACCTTCCCCTTCCATTACTTGAATATAATAATGGCAAGTGAGAGTTATATTTTCAGGTATAAAAACATGAGCTTACATCTTGTAACAAACATTTTGAGCTTGGACTCCAATATCTAGATATAAATTAAATTTTAGAACCTTTAGGAATTTCACATTTATTTTTGAAACTCACCTATAGAGACTATCCAGGTAGATTCACAGAAGTACACTGACTCATCTCTAGAATTTTAGTTAAAACTTGTCTTTAAAATGTAGAAATAAAATTTGCTGTTTATTGCATGTGAAGAATGTGCTTAGGATCCTGCACAGATGTGAATAACACAGATGTGAACAGCTCCCATCCCCAAGAGCTTACAGTGAAACAAAGCAAATTGAGAAAATCATAGGCAAAAATTGCTCAGAATAAGAGATTTTTAAAAACTCTCACTGAGAGAGGGTGACGGAATAGGGAAAATCTAGTGTGCTAGATTTACTTTTAACTTCAAAAATTCTATTTTTTCTTCTTTTTTTTGTATTTCTGATTCTTTTGGAAATCCTAGAGATATACATAGAAAGAAGACCATCAAGTCATACTGGACTACTCTATTGCTGCTTGGAGAAACTCTGCACATGCATTAACAGTAGAAGAGTATTTTTTGAGAGTAGTTCTTTAATTTAGACTGTGTAGTATGCAACATAAATGCTATTAGCAGGAACCTCTTGTTTGTGAAAGAGAGAGAGAGAGAGAGAAAGAGAAAAAGAAAGAGAGAAAGAAAAAAGAGAGAAAGAAAGAGAGAAAGAAAGAAAGAGAGAAAGAGAGAAAGAGAGAAAGAGAGAAAGAGAGAAAGAAAGAGAGAAAGAAAGAGAGAAAGAAAGAGAGAAAGAAAGAGAGAAAGAAAGAAGGAAAGAAAGAAGGAAAGAAAGAAGGAAAGAAAGAAAGAGAGAAAGAAAGAGAGAAAGAAAGAGAGAAAGAAAGAGAGAAAGAAAGAGAGAAAGAAAGAAAGAAAGAAAGAAAGAAAGAAAGAAAGAAAGAAAGAAAGAAAGAAAGAAAGAAAGAAAGAA
>PTEX01000249.1:641541-671793 GCA_003342815.1 Eudromia elegans
CAGCTGCAAATGCAGGTCTGTGCAGAAGAAGCACTTGGAATGGCTTGCAAAACACTTACTGTAGAACAAAAAAAAAAAAAAAAAAGAAAAATTAACATTTAATAAATGATTTAGTAAAGAGAATGGGAAAAATGAGGGGAGGAAAAGGCCTGAGGCATTTGATGATATGACAGATGACAGATAACACTTCAATAATGCACAGTTTTTCCAGCTGCAAATGCAGGTCTGTGCAGAAGAAGCACAGATACTCATCCTTTCAAATGCAGGGTTCCCTATAGTGACATATCTGACTAAAGATGCTTTTACTTACTATTTATCACAAAGGTGCCCAGGGAAGCAGGGCTTCCTAACATTTTTTTTCCTCATAAATACACAAGATATTTAAGAATAAATCTTACTTCATTAGTTTCCAGTTTAATAGCAAAAACTCTTGAAAGGCAAGAAAAATTTAGATCACATTCTTCATAGTAATGGTGGTTATCTATCTTTCACTTGGTTTAGGTTCTGTGTAAATTGGCATGCTAAAAATAATGACTAACTGATGACTAATGAATGGGATTTAAGTGCATGTGTGCATACATGGGGGAGGATCTGACACTATGTGAAGAAATATCACTCSGAAATATTTCTACCTATCTCCAGTACTATTTTCAAAAGCTGTTTTTTTTTCCCCTTGTCTGTCAGAGATATGAAAGTGTTGTATGCTGGCTACTCTCCTAGCCTAAAGATAACTGGATTTTATCATCCACATGGTGATTCTCCTCAAAGTGTTAGTCATGTATATCAACTTACTCACTTTGCTGGGTAGCAACTTTCTGATTGGTAATGATATATTCAGCATCATTGTTGATGCCTAAGAAAAATGAAATGGTATTTATTCATTTTAAAAAATTATTCTGACTGGTAGCTTTAAGTTAGTGCTCTGGGCATTTGCAAGACTATGAGATTCCCTTTTTCCCAGTGTAGAGAGTGCAATTAAAAAGAGTCTGAAAGAGCACCAGGGCTATAAAGTACCATTACCCAGGAGGCCACGCTCATAAGCCAGAGTGTGGTGGTTCAGAGAAGATTTAGGATGTCAGCAGAGTTTCAAACAACTACAGGTGAAACAGCTGAATTAACTCCTCACATAAATATTCGAAACATGTTGTAAACATAGCAGGTGGATGGCTCTTTTATCTGCAATTAGACTAGAGTACAAAAGCTTATTAGAGCATTTTCAGTGAAATGGAACCAAACACGCTGTTCTGAAACAAGAACATTTTGCAAATAAATTTTGTCAGAGTAAGGTCTTCTCCAGAACTGCAGAGGAGCTCTGTGTTCTGTGACATCGGAGCCTGACAACGTTAGGACATTTCATTATTTTTTCTACAACAAAGGTGAGAATAATGGAATAAACTGTACTGAAAAATGGCAGGCAACTAGTTGAGGGTTATGGGTCCCATGGAAATGCAGGCACTTGCTAGTAGCTCAGCACTGTTTCAGACAGTAGTTTTAGAAAGACATTTCCTGATGGCTCAGTCTGGATCCTAAAAGTTGGATATGTTGTCTTCAGGTGAACTTAGGTCCTGGAGAGGCTGAGTATTTTCAGTGTCTTTTTGAGTGCAAAATTCTCATTCTTTCCAAAAATGTTGCTTCATACATCTTCTGGATTTTTGAGAAGCACTGGCCTAGGACTTAGTTTTCAATAAGAATTACATTATCTAATGTACATTATCTATATATATATGTACATTAGTATGAATGTTACTTATTTGGTATCAAGAACTATTTAAAAGGTAGGACAATTACGCTCCACAGTTTACACAAATGTTTGAATCTCTCTATTATCAGATTACTTTCAAATTGCTAAGATCATTAGTGACAAAGTCTTGTGTTAAAGGGTTATACAGGAAGTCACTTTCAGAAAATGGCAAAGCCACCCCGCAGTCACTGGAAAAGGCGATTCTGTTCCTATTTCTTCCAATGTACTAGGTATGTTGCTCAGCAACCCCAGTAGTGAGCTTAGCTCAGAAAATCCAAATAGATTGCACACCAACAAAGTTCTTCTGCCTGTACAATGAGCTGATGAGTACTAGAGTGATGCAAGGGAAGAAGGTGGGTTATATGTCAGCAATGCACTGACCAGAACTTTTTGACCATCTTCAGAAACACTGTGGTTATGTTGAGGTACACTGCCTATCTACAGCTAGAAAGGCAAGCTGCAGTTTAAGGTACCTTTTAACCCAGCTCTGCTCCAACAAGGAGATGGTCAGCCATTTGCCTGTTGTCTGTCTGTGGAGACCACTGCCCGCTGGAGTTACCCACCACACTTGCCTACCTTCTTTCCTTTTCCTGGCACAGAAAAAAAATCAGTATTTTTTTCTAGATTAGTTTTAATTGAGATGTTTCACTCTGTGTCTACACTCTTACCTAGTCTGGCACAAGTGAAATGGGATGGAGGTTGTGTACAAGAATAAGGTCCGTTTCATATAGGTTGGTTAAACTGTTTAAGCTACAGTTTTCTAGTTGCTCAAGTTTCAGCTGGGTTCAACACTTACAAATCTCACTTATGGGAGCTTAGATATCTCCACAGCTTAGAAAATCATGTGCTATACTCCAGACTTACCAGCGATGCAGCATGTCTTGCCTGAATTCTGTGTTCTTCTTCTTACCTATATCCTTCACTAGGGCTTGAAAATAAATCCCTACTGAAAGTCTTGATGATATCATGCAGGAAACCCCAAAATGTGTTATCTACTTCAGTCCTTGGAATGAAGTCCCATTCACATCATTTGCTTCTTCTTCAATTTCCTTCACRTGAAGTATCTCATTTCACAATAATATTTCATCACTTGTATGATTCCTGTCTACTTCATGACTTTAGTGTGTTGGTGGCATATCTACCTATATACATATGTACCTAACTACCTATTTCTTTTCCAAATATTTTAACTATACCTTGATTTTTTTTTGTTGTTGTTATTACTATTTCGTTTTGTTTTAATTAAATTTTCATCTGCTCTTCTTCCTCTGTATTTTTTATTCATTCTCTGCATTTTGTCTTTCTTTACCTTCTGTAATTGTCTGGTCCCTTAACAGATTTTTATTCTTCTCAATGATTAAATACAGAACAGAAGTATTCTGGCATGGTCACAGCTGTGAGATAAGCTCTGATTTTAATATTCTCCTCCTGGGTACCAAGACTTGCTTACACCGGGGAATGACTCATTCTCCACTGCATTCATATCTAGCAATTTCAAATTACTCTGATGGTTGAACTGCGGATCAACTATTCATTAAATAGTCAGAACTAGCTTCCTAGAAGTTTTTTTGAATGACTTTTTGAGATGAACTTTCTGTGCATTTCTGCTTCGGATCAGATAGCAGCACCTTTTATAAATCAGAATTCTTTCAGGTATATTTATCTTTACAGAAAGGTGATACCTGTAGTCCTGTACTGTGAATATATGCTTTATTTGAGCCACTCTTGGTTCTCCAAAGCTCTCAATTTTAATTATGCTTATCAAATTGCTTTGAAAACTGCAAGTGTTAGTAAAACAGTCAAGCCTTATTGAGTCCAGAGTTGACAGCCATATCATGCAGTGGGTGAAGCACAGCTCCTGTCAGATACTTATTCACACTAATTCTTCCTCAGTCTTCTCTTCTCCAGGATGAACAGTCCCAGCTCTCTCAGCCTCTGCCTGTGTGACAGATGCTACAATCTCTTAATGATCTCTGTGATCTTTTGCTGGACTTGCAGTAGAAAGACCAAAGTCTCTCTTGTACTGAGGAGCTCAGCACAAGGCTCCAGCTCTCCAGGTAAGGCCTCCCCAGGGCTAAGCACAAGGTGAATCACCTCCCTCAAGCTGTTGGCAAGGCTCTGCCTAATGCAGCCCGAGGTCCCATTGTCACTTGGACATATTGCTGACTCATGGGCAGCTTGGTGTCCACCAGGTCTTTCACTACCTAGCTGCTTTCTGTAAGATGTTTGTTAACACAGTGGTACAGCTTTTCAAATGGGAGCTAATAGGGCATAAAAGCACCTCAAATATTGCTCAGATAAGATAGGAAAACTTCTCCAGAACGTATCCAATCCTTTACTGGGATTAAAAAAGACCCTCTAGCAAATAATGTAAGTCAGCTTTTGTCAACATTGAATTCCTAAACTCTACAGTTACTTCTGAAAGTGAAATAAATCTTTATCATTAGGAAAGAGGAAATGGATCTATCATAAAGTTACTAAATCTTTTTCCTCTAAATTAGATCCTAATTTCAACAAATGAGCCTAGGAATCTTATTTCTCCAAATATCATACTGAATAATTTCTTAAGTAAGTTAATAATTTTTCTGTAGTTAAATAGAAATGTGCTGCAGAGAGCCCATTATGTTATAGAGTATGACTAATTAGTTATATTCTAGCTCCAAGTCTGAGGTTAAGCAAATATTTTAAATTTTTAAATGAATGATTTTTAACTTTGAGACAACAACTGAAATTTTACTTTTTTTTTTACGGAGAGTGGGAAGATAGGGKTTTTTTTTGTAAAACTGTTTCATATATTGCATTTCAGTATCTGCATTTGTATACATATGGCATGAAGAATGGGTACAATGACCTCAGAAAGAAGCTATTAATAATTTATGTATTCCTATTGGATACATCTTTTATACAAGTTGATCTTCAATAATAGCCTTATAAGAGAAAAGCATAGCAATAGCAGATTTGGGCTTGGATTCTTACTTTGGATACTTTTATTACTRCAATGCAGGGGGTGAAAGGTTCACAAGAAAGCTGCTAGAAATGGAAACAATATGCTGGTTGCTTTATTTCTCAGTCTAACTCRGGAGAGTAGAAGTTGTCATTTATTTTACTTTTTTCTTTATATTCTTAAGTTCAAGGTTATTTAAAAATCAATTAGCACGGCTTTTTCTTTAAAAATTTATGATTTTTATGATTAAAAGTGGGTCAAGGAATGAGAAATTTCTCATTCTTAGGTAATTCACTAACAAATATGAATATCTGAATCTATTCTAGAAAGTAAGCAATGTGATTATTCGTCTTCAAATAATTTTAACTACTTAATTTAATGGCTTTATGTATTTAGCATGTTTGAAGAAGGTGAGAAAATGTCACAACATGCATTATTTTCTTGTTTACTTCATAAGTCTAGCATTTTTCCCCTGAAATCTTCATGTTTCTGCTCACTTTGAAAATATTTTCTGAGCACAYTTTCTTTCAGTTTGAAAAATATCTCCTCTTCAAAATAATTTGAAGTAATTTCAATTAATAAGTAGTWTCAAAATTGGAATAGAGATGTTCGGGCTTGTAAATATATTCAGCAACTGTACTGCCTCTATGGCTTAAAGTTCTCRCTCTACAGTTACTTTCTGCTGATTGATATTTCAGATAGGCAATTTTCATTTGAAAAAAAAAGGCATTTAAACCTACTTTGCTTTCTTAATGTTAGATAAAATTGTTTCAGCATATTCTAAATGAAATAAAAAATCTTATCCTGTCAGAAACAAAAAAAGAAAAAGAAAGAGAAATTGTTAAGCATAAAGCAAGAAACAAAATAATAACAACAACAAAAACACACAAAAAGGTAGCTATATTCTAGATAGATGGACTCGAAAGCTGTCTGTATGTGCCTTAGTATCAATATTTCAATAGATATATTGTGAAGAAGTATAATACTGTCATTATGTATTTTATTTACCATAAATATAAATATTTATATTATATTTTTATTTTAAAGTAATATTTATTATAAATAATTGTATTATTTACATAATTATATAAAAGATTATAATATATACATATAGTATTAATAATTAWATTATTTATATAATTATCAGATAATAAATACCTATCTTTTGCCTATTTTTTATTTTTATCTCTGTTTTGCTTGTGAGTCTGCTTAGTTGTAAACCACTGCACTGAAAAGAGAGTGAAAGGAATAAATGCATTGTAGGTTTTAAAAATAATTGTTTGGACTTTTTTTACTAATTGCCCAATATATTATGGATCAGTGGCAGTCCATATGTTTCAAACGGGGTAGCACTGGTATAGGGAGTAGTAAAGATTGCATAAGTGATATTCTGAGGTAAGCAAAGAAAAGTTGAAGGMTTTTGGAAGCCTTGGAGAGAGTCAGAACAGATTGCCGGATCCCAAACAACAAACACAAAATACTGACATTGTAGTTAAATGGTAAGTCAACACAGAACAATGTCAAAGAGGACCATGATAGGATCAAGTTCATTAGTTCTACAATTTTCATAAGAGGTAAATGACTGCACAACCATGTGGGTCTAAATGAATCTGCCAGTTCCAACACCCTGTGAGTTCTGTGGTGCAAAGAAAAGCAGAAACTTGTCATAAGACATTTAATATCTTTGGAAATGGTGCTTTTTCTTCCTTTCTTCCCAAAATAGAGATTTTCTTATGCCTCTTTCTTGTTATTAACATATGATTTGCAAACAGAATGTAATCAAGTCTGTTTTTTTTTTCCAGAAATGCTCTCAAGACAAGCTAGAATAGAATCAGAATTAAAAAGCAAAACCCAATAAGAGCTCTGTCTGTTCTCCAGATCACTGTAGCCTGTTGCTGCCAGCATCATTTCTGAAGATGATATCTGATGTCCATGTTGCAGTGGTAAATGCATCTCATACGTCTAATTGAGTTCAAACTCTCCAAAGTACTACATTCATATAAATGGTTATTCGTCAATACGGGCTGTTTGGGTGAAAAGTAAGATATTGTTTCTCTTAAGGAACATTTCTTTGAAGTTGGTGGGAACCAGTGCTGGTGTACAGAAAGTAATGTGTTCTGGTGCTGATTGTTTGGACTCAGGCACAATGAGAAATGGATCTCCGTAAATATGCTTCACTGTAAGTGATGGCTGAAATGGGAATAGCTTCAACCGTATTAGGGTTTCAAAATTTTATCATTGTAAAAGCAAATTGAGAATCATAGAATACTTAAGGTTGTAAGAGACCTCTGGAGGTCACCTAGTCCAAACCCCCTGCACACGCAGGGTCTCCTAGAGCATGTGGCACAGGGTGATGTCCAAGCAGGTTTTGAAGATCTCCAGAGAAGGAGACTCCACCACCTCTCTGGGCAGCCTGTTCCAGTGCTCTGTCACCCTCACTGTTAAGAAGTTCTTTCTCAAGTTCCTGTGGAACTTTTGGAACTTCAATTTTTGGCTGTTTCCTCTAGTYCTATTGCTGGCTACCACTGAGAAGAGGCCAKCCCCMTCCTCCTCACTCCCTCCCTTRAGRTACTTATACACACTGAYSAGGTCCCCTCTCAGYCTTCTCTTCTCCAGGCTGAAGAGGCCCARCTCTCTCAGCCTTTGCTCATAGGGCAGATGTTCCAGGTCCTTAACCATCTTTGTAGCCCTGCGCTGGACTCTCTCTAGCAGCTCCACATCCATCTTCTACTGGGGAGCCCATACAAACCTTGTGTGCTTTAATGACTAAAAATGTGAATAGTAGCAAACCTGCAAAATGTGACTCTTGAGGAAGTGTAGTGGTACAGCCAACAAGGCTTTTCTGTGTGGTATAAGATATGGGAAATAGATGTAATGGATATTATGAATATCTACATTAACACTGAGAGAATTATGGAAATACAAACACATTTTTGATTCTAATAATCTGCTTTGATATACGTTCATGACAATCTGATGTTTTTGATTGTAAATTGATACATTATTGTAATTGTAATTGTAAATGGATATATTATTCCATAATTACACAAATAAGCAATTGTTACATGCATGTAATGTTATATGCAGTTATATTATTTGTTATGTATAYTATGTTTAATACAGAGTATATTACTGACTATTAGTGTCACGCTCCTATATATCATCTTTCATCTGTATTTCCTACTTCTGATGTTGTGTGTTCATCGAGGGAGCTGATCTAGCTCTGTAAGGAGTCATAAATCTATTCCCTCTTTTCTGATGGGTGACAAGAGGGAGAGTGAGATGTTAGTCACCCATCCGTCTTTTCTTTCTGCTTCCTTAGTTCAGGCACAGGGAATGAGGGTCCAAATGAATGTTTGCTTGAGCCTTGGTTAAAGTAGCTAGACAAGTCTAAGAAGAGACGACTCAAAAATTTTGTATTTTCTTATATGCCTTTATTCTAGTGCAGGGGCAGGGATGAGGCAGATGAGTGCTCAGATTAAACAAACTTATGCTTTATATGGCATTAGCAGGTTCTAAATTATTCAATAGAGGAGAGGCTTTGAAGAATATATCTGTGCTTTAACTATTGTTGTCCTGGTAATTAAACACGTATTTCATTAAAATAGAATCCATATTTTTCCATTTTGCAACTGTCAAAATTATGAATTATTATAAATAACTACTACTATCATGTATTTCAATTTTCTTGACCAGAATCCCTTACAAAGAATGGTATGAAGAAAAATACTTTACTAATCTCTACACAAAGATGTTGTCCAAGGCTGTCAGGAAATTACAGTAATATTTAACTTTGCAGTAGCCCATCCCATTGCTCTGTATTATGTATAAAAGGGAGCTTTGCATCTTTAAAGTGTCTTTGATATATGATTTCACAAAATTATGTTTGAGGAGGTGACACTGTGGAGGACTGATGAAAAAGTGAACAGCTGCTGTCTTGCTGAGTAGTTGTTCTCCTCATCCTCCCTCCCAATTTTAATAATATGATAAAACGGCAGCTTTCCAGATCTCAGTGGACTGCTTTGTCAGCAATGTTTTTGCTTTAATTACTGTTTAGGCATAGAGAACTGATAGAAAAGCAACCACAAATTGTATCCAAGTACATCAATTTCAGGTCATTTTATTATGGGTTAAATGCTGTCACACTTGTTCACAGTTAGTAAGGCCTCACTCTATGAATGACATCTTTATGGTGACAATTTCCAGAAGTTGTGCTGAAAGCAGGCAAGAATGGCAGAATTTGGCTCCAACTTTCAAAATTAACATCTTTTCCTTGAAATACACTTGAAAATTCACAAATTTCATTCATTTTCTGGGAGGAAATGCAGCAAACTTCTAAAATCATATTCTGAGGCAGCATTGAATTAGGTGAAAGTAGGAAATTTAGTAAATTCAATATATTCTTAACACCCTCTCCCAGAAGCCTGCAGATGCATCAAAAGACAGAATACAGGTTTATATAGATATGCTTAAGCACAGTTTGATAATGCCAATAAGGCCAAGAGTTTCAGTGAAGAGCTCCGTGACAGCTCAGACTTGTGTGACAGCCACTCGAGCCCATGCTGGGGCCTCACACAGCTGAGGAGGTCACCATGCTGTGCTGAGCTGGTCTGCAAATGCAGGCTGAGCTAGCCTAATTAAAACCTAAATAAATAAAACTCCTCTCAGGATGCACATGTACCCAGGGACCCGTGCAGTCACGATCTAAAATGCGACAGGAGGCAAGACTGGGGTCTCTACATGTGTGCATATAGTACCCGGAGATTGGACCAGTCTTGTGAAACAAAAGATGAGAAAAAAGCACATCATATAAACCACAGCTTTTCTGGGTAAAAGTCTTTTGAACTTGGATAGTTTATATACAGATATTTAGGGTCCATTTCTGCTCTTTTTATCGTGGTTTTCAACCAAGAAAACAGAAAGTCTTTAATGAGACTTTAATAAGACTTTAATAAGACTCAGTCTTTCTAATGAGCTGCTCCTTTGCCAGTGTATCAGAAAGTTGCCTTGATAGCATGACGGAGATCACTTCAGCTAATTTAACCTTTACAGACATTCCTTTTATTCACAGTAGCAATGAACAAGTTATTCCATTCTAAATGTAATTTGACTTAACTGTTCATAGCAGCCAGGACCTAAAAGGGACTGAATATTCTTAACTATCACTTGATCCATTAGAAATGTCAACAACAATATATTTAGAAAAAGTCTTCAATGCAAAGATCTTTCTAGTCTATCCTTTCCCACTATGTTCAAGTATGGTCTCTCCAATAATACTACTTAAAACATATAAAGAGTGACAGTGACATTTATGGTTAATACTGTTACTGACCTGAGTTCAAATGGTCAGTAATAAGTAACTAACTTAAAAGGGGATATACAATTATTATTTATTCATTCATTCTATATCACAGATTCTGTATTCTATATTACAGGAAAATCTTGCTTCAGTGAATAAATTTACCATATGCAATCTTCATGTAATTATAGCTGGTAGAGACATAATTTTTGAGATTTTTTGTGGAATATTTACAAATGCGCAGTCATGAAATTCAAATCACCTTCTGCTTTTTTTTGTCATTTATCATTAATTCATGGGAGCTATAGATGATGTAAGTAAAAATCTATTATGTTAAAGATATAAGGCAGGATGAATTTCTTCAACACTTGTTTAAAACAAATGTTTTTATTACCTGGTGAATGGACACATTACAAAATGTCATTTGTACCTATAGAAACTGACATTAAGCAACTGATAAGCATGAAAATTCCTTCTTCTCCCTTCCATCATGTCATAGCTTTCAGGAAGCTGACAGCTGCTATTGTAATTAGATAGTGGAGCGGGCAAATTGGGTAATTTGGAAAATTGAAAATTCAGATAAATGCTTGAAAAAAAAAAAAAGGAAAAATATAGGACACAACAGGATTTAAAATAGTGATAACTTGCATCTGCATAAAAGAGTTTCTGTTTCTCTGTAGAATATGATAGCTTGCATGATAACAAATAAGTATTTTTGCTGGAAGAGCCTGAGTGTTCCCTCTGCCTTTGTATGTCTGGACCTGACCTAATTGAACATTATACATGACAACTAGCAGGAAATCTGTCAGTTATTTCGGGAGTCCTGTGCTGTGGGGAAATAATGATGGGTCAGGCAGCTGCTGAGAGGCCAACAGAAAGAATGGCCCCCTTTCAAGTGCAGTCTAATGTATCAATATGAGCTGTTCTGCTCCTTGTTTTCTTGTCTGATTAAAAGAAATCTAAAATGCAATTCACAGAATCATAGAAACACAGAATCTTTAGGGTTGGAAGGGACCTCTAGAGATCATCTAGTCCAACCCGCCTGCTCCAGCAGGGAYCYCTAGAGCACGGGGCACAGGGTGGCATCCAGGTGGGTTTGGAAGATCTCCAGGGAAGGAGATTCCACAACCTCTCTGGGCAGCCTCTTGCAGGACTCTGTCACCCTCACAGGAAGGAAGTTCTTCCTCACATGGACATGGAACTTCTTGTGTTTCAACTTGTATCCCTTACCCCTCGTCCAGTCACTGGACACCACTGAGAAGAGTTTGGTTCCCTCCCCGCTACATTCTCTCCATAGACACTT
Source organism: Eudromia elegans (assembly GCA_003342815.1). Classification (NCBI taxonomy): domain Eukaryota; kingdom Metazoa; phylum Chordata; class Aves; order Tinamiformes; family Tinamidae; genus Eudromia; species Eudromia elegans. Next base: position 652,829 of record PTEX01000249.1, read on the forward strand.
ATACATATTGATCAGATCTCCTCTCAGTCTTCTCCAGGCTGAACAGGCCCAGCTTGCTTAGTCTTTCCTCATATGATAGATGCTCCAGGCCCTTAATCATCTCTGTTGCTCTATGCTGGACTCTCTCTAGAAGCTCCATGTCCCTCTTGTGCTGGGGAGCCCAGACCTGCACTCAATACTCCAGGTGCAGCCTCACCAGGGCTGTGGAGAGGGGCAGGAATCCCCCCCCCTTGACCTGCTGGCAATGCTCCTGATGCTGGCCAAGATTCCATTTGCCCTCTTGGCCAAGAGGGCACGTTGCTGACTTATGGGTAACTTGCTGTCAACCAGGACTTCCAAATCCCTCTCTATGGAGCTCCTTTCCAGCAGGTCAGCCCCTAATCTGTACGGGTATGGGGTTTATTCCTGCCCACGTGCAGGACCCTGCACTTGTCCTTGTTGAACCTCATGAAGTTTCTTTCTGCCCAACTCTCCAAGCTGTCCATGTCCCTCTGAATGGCAGCACAGCCTTTTGGAGTGTCAGTCACTCCACCCAGTTTGGTATCTTCCACAAACTTGCTCAGGGTGCACTCTGTCTCCCCGTCAAATCACTGAAGAATAAGTTAAACAGCACTTGGCCCAGCATTGACCCTGGGGGACACCGCTGGCCACAGACCTCCAACTAGACTTGGGCCGCATTTATTACCAAACTCTGAGCTCTGCCATCCAGCTAGTTCTCAATCCACCTCACTGTCCATTCATCCAATCCACACTTCCGGAGCTTTCCTATAAGGATGTTATGGGAGACTATGTTGAAGGCCTTACTGAAGTCAAGGTAGACAACATCCACAGCTTTCCCATTGTCCATCCATCCAGTCATCCCATCATAGAAGGCTATCAGGTTTGTCAAATACAACTTCCCCTTGGTGAATCCATGCTGGCTATTCCTGATCACCTTGTCTTCCTTGACATGCCTAGAGATGGTCTCTAGGATGTGCTGCTTCATCACCTTTCCAGGAACGGAGGTGAGGCTGACTGGCTTGTAGTTTCCTGGATCCTTGCTCTTGCTGTTTTTGAAGACTGGAGTGATGTTGGCTTTCTTCCAGTCCTCCGGCACCTCCCCTGCTCTCCACGACCTCTCAAAGATGGTGGAGAGTGGCTCAGCAATGACATTTGCCAGTTCCCTCAGCACTCTCAAGTGCATCTCATCCAGGCCCATAAATTTACATGTGTCCAGTTTGCCTAAATAATCAATAATCCTTCTAAACCAATAGGAAAGTCTTCCTCTCTCTTGGTTCTCTCTCTTATATCCATATAATTGTGTTATGTTGTCTATGTGTCTATGTGTCATGACTAGAAAATTCAGAGCTTTCAGACTTGGGAGAAAAAAGCAAACAGCTTTCCCCAAGATACTCTTTTTCATATATGTTTAATATAATACTGCCCTCTTGTTGGATTTTCATTGAGCCCTCAAGCCTTGAAAATACATCATCACTAATGCAAAACGCTTTGAGTCTGGGCTTTTCTCAGTAAGGCTACACTTGTTACAAATGCAGGAATTTGTTCTGAGCCTGGCAGAAGATGATTATAGAGAGATATATATTTCTATATGCCTTTCTATAGCTAAAAGAATAGCATTGAGCCATCTGGTAATGTCTTTCTCCTTCTGGAGCAATAAGGAGAATTCACAATCCCTGTCTTCAAAAGAACTTCTGGTGCCAGCCCACATGATGAACCACCTCATCACCTTCACTGGTCATTAGTCTTCACCACAGCTACATTCCACCACACCACTGAAACTGTGAGCTTTGCAAGAGAAAATTGACAGAAACAGAGATCAATGGTGCATTTTTTAGCCTCAGTAGCTGATGACTATCTGACATCCATTTGGGGAAAAGGATGAAAGGTAAGATTCACATTTTATGGAAAGAAACTGCTCAGACAAATATCTTTTGATTTCTATGAGGACCCAGCTTCATTTTTTATCTTTATAAAAGTAAACTTTGTGATCATATCTCTAAAATATAGCTTATATGGGATGATCAAAATGATTGCCATCAAAATGATGTCTTTTTTTTTTTTTTCTTTTATAGTAAGACCAGCCTCATGGCTCCTTTACCTTTAAAGATGGTTATTGCTGTAGGCACACAGTAACCTCTTAAAACATGGGAAATCTGGAGAGACCACTTCTTTCCCTTTTCCCCATTCTGATGTTACTTTACTTGTAAGCAATTTTCCCAGTGAGTTCTCTCTATGGCAGGGAGTATTTCTGCAGAGAGGACCAAAATACTGATGGTATTTACAGGATTAAAAATAATGAGTTCTGTTAGATTGGCCCCTGCAGAAAGGTAACACTTCTGTGACAGCCTTCACTATACCATCTGTCATACAAAAATGATAAAAGATATCTTTGCAAAAATATCTCCACCGTATCCTTTTTTTGGGGAGGGATTAGGACTCTTTACAGAGTTATTATTATTATTATWATAATTATGGTTATTTACATATTTCTAAATGAAAATAAAATGTTCAATTTCTTTTATTTTTGGAGGCAAATCTTAAGACCTCATTTAGTCTGAACACAAGAGAGGGGAATTAGGAAGCTTTGACAGAAAATCCAAAGCTGTAAATGTACAGCAGAGATCATTTTGACCTTTTTCCAAAGACTGAAAAATCCTTAGTTGAAACATCAAGTGTTTACATTTTGAAACAGATTTTTCTTAGAATCTGTCTACTGAAAAAAAAAAGAAAAACTCAAACATATGACATTTTTCTGTAGAGAATTAGCCATGCTGATAAAAATATATTTTTCTAACTTTTTTTTGGCCTATTCCATTCAGATCTGAAATGAAGGGCACTTTTCCTTTATTACACAAATATGGTACAAACGGCAGGAGATAGAGAACAAAGTATCTGCCAGCAATGGAAAGTCACTTCACAGTTTTGTTTTTCCTCTTATGAGCCAATGATGAGGGGAAAAAATATTGGGGTAACAGATTACCTACATCACTGAGAAATATTTGTATCACCTGAATAATATTATCAGTTCAAACATGCTTACCCTTTTTCTACATTTCTGCCAGTAATGAAATTGCTGATTAGAAAGATAATCAGCTAACAGTTATCTTCTTCAGAAAAAAGCCAGAAATGTATGCCATCTTACATTTTTTTTTTTTTTACTTTAAAAGATGACTTATAGGAACTGTCACTTTATCTTTATGATCTTAAATAACTTATAATTTTCTTTGAACCATGAAACTGTAGCTGGTTTGGAATTCCCATTTGTTTAATGGCTTTCTTACATCTACAATGTAGTTAGTGCATAAGACAGCCATATTCTTTGCCATTATATGACATCAATCAAAGATCTTGTGGTCTCCAAATATTTGTGTTCAGGCATTACCAGGAGACACTGATCTATGAGGTCCTTATTTCTCTTCCAAATTTATTGTTCTGACAAGAGAGGATCTTTTTCTCAGTTTTCACAAAAAATCCTTCTCTTTTCTCTACAGATTTCCTAAGGTCAAACTTTTGACCTGATTTAATATTTTTTTTTTTTTGAAAACATTATAGGTTTGTGGGATCGGATAACTCTATTCCTGCCTATCTGTAATAATTATATTCATAATAGCAGGATATTGCGTTGTGTATCTTGCTCATAATGGGTTAGAACAGTATCAGCTTTATTAATAGAGCAATAGCACCCATTTAGTAAAAATATAATTGGCCTGATCATCCTCTGCATAACAAAGTGTAACTCCTTTCATAATAACATGAATGCTGCAAAGGTTTATATGAGAGCAGAGATTGGATTTAATAATATGCTTTGTAAAAAGCATGGTATTGGTAAGATAGCATAATATTAGGCCCAAAAAATGTAATAGCAAGGGCATGTCAAAAGTATATTTTCAAGAGAGTATGTTGCTTCTCCAAAAGATTAGGCAACAGCTATTAGCACATGCTCTTGGAGAAGACATGCAGTGATTTCACAGAGAGGAATAAAATCCTACATGGCTTAAACAGATCTACAACACACATGACTATCTTGTTAGTCATCAGTCTGGCACTGAATTTTTGTCAGCCCTTCCCTTGGTCCAGGAGTTATGGCACTGCATCAATTTGTTTATGAAAAATTAAAATTAATGACATTTTGTGAAGGACCAGATGTCTTTCTCCAGCATGATCCTTTTTATGGGCATGTTGAGTCACCACACACCTATGGGGACAGATAGCAAAGTCCCTGTGCAAGGTTACTGTGCAGATGCACAAGTGCACAAGGACTCTACGATGCATATGTTGGACTTGATTTTCCACACAAAGAAGTCTGCTTTGTCCAGTTTCGTGACAAAAAGGAGGCCTGGTCCATAGAGTTATGTATCAAATTCTTACTCTGCACCTCACAAGTGACACCACATTCCTATGCATTGCTTTCTGTGCTCAGCCCAACTTGCACTCACCTTWTTCTGTGATCTTGGAGGCAGCCAGGGCTATCCTCAGTGATGAATAATGTGCAGGCATGGTGTCTGTTCAGGTGTGCATCTCCTGATGTGTCATGTTGCTATTCCTGATGCTGGCGTGCTCATTTTCTGTGCTTAGGCCAAGAATGAAATGAGACTCAGAAAGGTTTTACCAAAGATTAACAAGTTCTGATGTGGCTGGACACCGTTATCACAGGGGTAAGAACTATACCTGTTTGAAACAGAAGTCCTTGGTATAGGAACACTCAAATGCTATGCTTAGCATTGACTAAGTTTTTTGTTATGGAAATGATGTTTGTTTTTCATAAGTTTGCAGTAGCAGTCTGTTGAGATTTAAAATTCGATTGCTGTAAACCCTCCAGTGCTTAACTGACTTCCACTGATTTTTGTGGGGTTGCTTGCATGCTTAAAAGAGAGTTATGGACAGCTCGTTATATGACATATCTTCACAAATGTAAAAATGTTGAAAAAATAATACATGCATACATTGTCTCTAAAATGTCATAAAAATAAAAAGGCTTTTAATTTATCTGACCTTCTGCATTGCATTTCCTGAAAAGTTCTGATTTGAATGATAATGGTAAACATAACCAAATACAGGCTTGTAATATACCTAGATATTCCATTTATAATAAGTTTGAGGTTTAATTCTTTGAGAAGTGAACAACAGTCTCAGTCTGAACAACAGCCTCTTTTTTTTTTTCTTTAGCTATTTTTACTGATGTATGTGTCTTTTTCCCTTTATACTGGTTTTTGTTTGAAGTAGTTCCACAAAGAAACTATAAAATTGCTATGTTACAGTGTTTGGGTATCTAAATATTCCACTTTTGTCCGTCCTTTTCCATGAATATCTATTTGCATTTTTGAGCTTGAAAGGCAAATGGAAGTGGAAGCACAAATTAGGTAATTATGTCCTCAATCACAGACATATCAGAGTTGTTTCATACTTAATATTCAGAGCTAATAGAACAAAGATCCTGATTACTGTTACATAGATTCATTACAAAGCAGAGTGAAAGTACAAAGAACTATTTCCCATTCCTCCTTTGCTCCTGTGAGCTTTTGACCTGGAGTCCCTTTGCTTGCACAAGTCTTGACTTCTAGAGGAGAGTGCCAATCTGAGCAGCAACATAAATCTACTATAGAAAACATAGTTTATCTATCCATCTTCAAGAAGTCAGCTTTTTAATAGCAAAATGATTTCTGAAAATTCTACCTATATCTACCTACATCATACGTTGTGCACTACATCCATTGGTTTAGGATAGATCAAAACACAGAATTTTAGTGCATATAAGGATGCGCTAATTAAAAAAAAAAAGCAAAACAAAACAAAACAAAGAACATATATTCAGTGAATAAATACAGAAGTGCACAAGGAAGCTTACAGAATAGTTAGTGTTAGGGATTAGGTTTACAGGATTTTATTTGTCACTTTTATATTCCATTTCAGTTAGAGGAATTTGTTCCTAGAAAACAGGGAGGTGGCTTTTCATTCATGTACTCAAATCTAATAACAAATATCTTAAGTGTACGGATAAATTTCTTAGGATCAAGTCTTGCATATGTGCTGAGCATGACTATCCTGATCCAAAAATCAGATTAGCATTCCTATCAGAATCAGTGGATTACACTACATGTAAGAATTTGGCTAAATCTCTCTGTAATAGTCATTCTTATGTGAAGAAGACTCTCTGGTTGTTCGAGGCAAAGCTCCCAGGAAATCTTACCTAGCCACTGTTCAATGTATGTCAGATGATACCATCATTGTCATTACAGCACTATCTGAAGAGCAGGGCATGTAAGACTTGTTTTGTCCTTTGACTCCTGTTGTGGAAGGGTCATATCCTTTTGAACATCTTCAGAAGAACCACAGTAGGTCTTTTTTTCTTTTTTTTCTGGACAATGGATGGTTGGGATTTATTGTATTCCTTCTTGCTAATCTGAATCTGCTGGAAGGTGAACAGAGAGGCCAGAATGGAGCCAGAGAGACAGATGGAGAAGCTGGGCTCCCCAGGAAGAGTGATCCTGTGCCAAATCTATGATCTCCTTTGGATCCCACTAGTGGTGTTTGAGTATATGAGGTATCACATCGGGACATGCAAAGCCTTACAGCCCCCTCCTGCACTGGGGAGCCCAGAACTGCACGCAGTACTCGAGGTGCGGCCTACTCAGCCCTGGTGAGGCTGCACCTCGAGTACTGTGTGCAGTTCTGGGCTCCCCAGTGCAGGAGGGACGTGGAGCTGCTGGAGAGAGTCCAGCGCAGGGCCACAAAGATGATTAGGGGCCTGGAACATCTGCCCTATGAGCAAAGGCTGAGAGAGCTAGGCCTGTTCAGCCTGGAGAAGAGAAGGCTGAGAGGGGACCTGATTAATGTATATAAGTATCTCAAGAAAGGGAATGAGGAGGATGGGGCTGGCCTCTTCTCAGTGGTGGCCAGTGATAGAACTAGAGGAAACGGCCACAAATTGAGGCACCAAAAGTTCCACAGGAACTTGAGAAAGAACTTCTTAACAGTGAGGGTGACAGAGCACTGGAACAGGCTGCCCAGAGAGGTGGTGGAGTCTCCTTCTCTGGAGATCTTCAAAACCTGCTTGGACACCACCCTGTGCCACATGCTCTAGGAGACCCTACATGTGGTCCTCTAGAGGACTAGATGACCTCTAGAGGTCCCTTCCAACCTTAAGCATTCTGTGATTCAATGATTCTCTTGCCCTGGAGCTCACTACATCTGTAGTTGCCTTCCTGGCCTGTATCAGTTGTTGCAATCTGGTGGTCTCAGGTTGTCATAGTTGGATGGAAATACAACAATACGGGGCATCAACTCTAGTAAAACCAGCCTTTGTACACTGAAGGTATGGTGAGCAAGAGCACTGCAATATCCTTCTCTATGGCTTATTTTAGAGATGCAAATTTAAATCCTTGACAGAGAGGTCTCTCAGCTGGCTTGGGGCAAGTTTGCTCACAGCACTGACCCCAAACACTGAGACGGGGAGCACAGGTCTGAGCTAGAGAGCATAGCTGGTGCCCTCGTGTTCACATGCACTCTTGGAAGATGGCAGTCTCTTTTTCTTAGTTTTTGTGTTTCAAGTGTTCTGTAACTCATTTTGTTTTATCACTCCATGATTAGTTTTACATTTCTAGCCAATGTCAGACTTCAAAGAAGAGACAATACAGCCTCGTCAAAAGTTTAAATGAGAAAGGGGGAAAAGTATGAAATTTAAAATTACAAGCACAATTCTTTTCTGTTTTGATGTTCTTTTAAATCTATTTCTTTGTGCATAACAAAGCTAAGCTTCTTCAACAGACATCAAAAAGATGTTTTAAAGCAGACATTTGCTTGTCTTTGATAACTACATGATGTTTGCCTTTGGATGATAAGATTCACCTAGAAAGAACCAGAGAAATATGAAGTTTAGTTAAAAGATACAGATTAGATAAGGAGAGTATGATGATAAAGTACCATGGTTATCTTTCTAGAGGTCAAAAAGTTGTGGAGTTACCTTCAGTGTATGAGTTTTCAGCAGTGTTCCTCAGGCCAATGCCAGTGTCGCCTTCCAGTCTACATTTGTAGAAACTGGTTTGATTGATTTTAAACACATTGCAGAAATGGTTTAGAMAGTAGGTATTTTTATATATGTAGAGTTTTTCTATAGAGTAAAATACAACTTGTGCTGAAGCTTATTCAAGCAGGCCGGATTTCTCCTGGAAAGTGCAACTGCACAGCCATGTATCCTGACAGTTTTATTCTATCCTTTTTGACCCTTTTATTGTTTCACTAATACTTACCCTGTCTGAAATTAGAGGAGTAAATAGCTTATAGAAAAAATGAGGTATCATGCTGTGTGAAGATGTGATGTGAATATGTGACCATTCGTCTTATGGGCAAATTCTACATTTGACTCAATTTCATTCTTCTGATTATCTGAAGAAATACAGAAGCATACATAGCATGATAAAATGTGTTTAAAGCATGCATTTTTTCAGTGCTTTATAAAAGTTGTTAAATTCTGAAAATTAGACAAAAAGGATGTCTGCATTTTCCAAAAGTGAATGTTACTGCCTGAATCACTGAAATCTCCAAAACTAAGTTTGAGAGAAGCCAGAGAACAGAGAAATCGAAACATGTATCTTCATGTGTAAAGTGCTCGCTGTTTATGTTAGACAGATTTTTATATGATGCATAAACATTTATCTCAATAAATAGAAAGAAGTATTTTAAGTCCAAAGGAATAATATATCCTTTTATTATTAAAATTTCTCAAGAGTCTTCTATATTTAAAAATGCTGTAAAAGAAAATGCAGTATTTCCCATTCTACTTTCATAGTTGCAAAATTTATTCACAAGTTATAGAGGTGAGAAGCCTAACATACAGACACCTACATTCTTCTAAAAAGAAAACAATATAAAAACCACCTTACGTTTTAGTCTTTAAGGCAGACTGGCAGAGTAACTGGCCAGCAAAGACAGAAAAGAGAGATGCTCTTTCTATTCTAAGAGAAATTAGGTCTTTTTTATGCATTTATTTTACTTCTCTTGTGAAATTATCATCTTTAGAATATGAAATTATCAGCTTTAGAATACGATGTTCATACACCTGCAAACACATTTACTGTATTGGAAGTAAAGCTATGTTTAGCCAGAATCCGTTCAGTGACCTGTCTTGCACTCTGCTTGGTTATGAAACCAAGTGCAGAAAGCACATCTAAATCTTGCCACTGACTACTCAGTGAGTGGTACTACTCAGTGATAATTGCTATCAGCATGACAAATTGCCAGCCACTAAGACTTTCTGATAGTCCTTTAAAGCACTAAAGATAAAATGTGCAAGAATGCAATCCTACAGGAGCAAGCACTTAAAAGGCCCAGCACTGGTAGCACTGCTTTGGTGGACTTGGCTGATGGATCCTTGATCCTCTCCTTTCCTTCCAGACTACCGCAGAGCACCAGAGTAACCATTTCTTGGAATGGAGAGAGCAAATGCTTTTAGAATGGCGTTCTCCACAACCCTGCCATGATTTTGACAGGACTTTTGCTGTTTCTGCTCTTTAGGGCTGTCTATGCGGCTCTCATTGCAGTCTTTAGAACTCTCCTATTTGATGAGCTGTCTGGATATGGATTTAGACTTGAAGCCTCTCAGAGACTCAAGTGCATACACCAAACACTTACTGTGCTTCTTGCTGCTCATTTTTTTCTTTTAAAAATGAGCCTAGCCTCTCCAGGAGCTCAGACCGTTATATCATACATGCAGATATATGAAAACATATATCAAAATTCATTTATATTGTCAAAAATCTGAATTTTGACAAATATTTTGAATATATTTTTTGAAACTGTACTTGAATTCACAACCACTTTTAAATAACCTAAGATACTGTAATTCTCTAGCTGTGAAACTGTAGCACTCGCCATTGCTACCAAGAAGTTAAATATTGAAAAGGGAAAAAACCCCCAAAACATAACAAACAAACAAGCAAACAAAGAAAAAGGAATTCTGGTCTCTCTCTCTCTCCTTTTTGTTTTCTTTAAACTTAAGTCACTCAGATGTAAACTTTTCAGGGAAGAAACTGGAGAATATTCTGTCTATATAACACTAAAAAGTTAAGTGATTCATGAGATTTTCATATACTTGCAACTCATTTTTTTCCAATAGTTTTATATATATAATAATAAAGCATATATATTAACAGAGATTTTTAGGATAGGTTTTTAGTTATTGAAAAAAAAGACTCAATCTATTAGGAATAAAAAAAACCCATTGACTGCAAAACCATGTAGAGTAAAACCCATGCACTCTATACTGTGGTTCTGATTTTGCTTGATTCTTATTTTCCCCTCTTCTCAAGAGAAAAAATAGTGCATGTGTTTAAGAACTTTGTTAAGTGAGAACAGAATCAGCTCAAAATGTTAGGTTAGGTGTCATATGCTACCATCTGACTTAGCTAAGATTAGAGTGACAAAAAGTGTAGTGCAGAGTGAGAGTTTTGGGTTGCTAATACTTTTTATATTGATTCCAGTACATATGCTTTGAGTAAAAGCTGCAGCTTTCATTTCTTTTTTACTAGAAACTAGGGATAAAAGTCAGCTTTGGGCCTAAAAGCTCCAATGTGTTCCTGGCTTTGGAGAGCAGGCTCCTAGCTCATATGACTGTGAAGACTTTTTGCAAAGCAGAAATGCTTCATTTTCTCTTTTCAGGTTTTCAAGAATTCAGACAATTCATATTATATTCACGGCTATACTACAATGAGAACCACATCAGAAGAAAGCTGACTCAGTGTTTTTAAAAGCTATCCATAATTCTCCCATGTACTCTTAACTATACTTCATACCTTTAATATATTCTATTTCTATGTTAAATTCTCTCCTAATAACAAACTGCATGATTTTCTTTTTGGCTTTTGGTTGYGAATTTAACAATTTTGCATATAAAGAAATCTAAAGATTAGAATCACTTAATTCCTCCTGAACAGACAATGCTTTACAAAGAGTTAAGGAAAAGTACAAGGTTACAGATGGTAGAAAAKAGTTAGTTATATGTAACTGTGGACTTAGCACTCTCTAGCTGGTCAGTCTACACACACTTCTGTTGACATTTCTGTTAGATGTTCTGTGATTTGTGAAAGATTAACAACAGTTAGTGTTTAAACTCTGCCTATTTATACAGCTTGGCTGTTGTGACCAAGAACAGATGACACCTTCTTACTTCTCAAAAGTTGCTGAGGTTTCCCTGCAGGACACTCTGTGTAATTCCCTAGATCTTTTAGAGTTAGTTCCATCACTCTATACTCTAAAGAAAAATGTCTTGCTATATGCCACTGTCTTCTCCTTTGAGTCTTGGAGATTTGCAGTTTTTCATTCTTATTCTATTATGTGTTCTTCCTTTAAAAACAAACAAACCAAAACCAAACCAAACCAAACCAAACCAAACCAACAACAAAAAGCAAGCAGCCAACCAAAAATCTTGCTGTCCTGAACTTATTTCCAAATAACTTAATGCCACATCTATGAACTACTCGTAAGACAATGACAGCCGGTGTCAAAAGGATATCAGATTTAAATTCTTGGAAAAAAATAGCCTTCTGAGGTCTGTGAAACAAGTGTGCATTGATCATTTTTCACTTATTCCTTTTTATTTCTGGTTCACCTCTACTTTTTGAAGGTCATTTGTAAGACCAGTCATACTCTCTCCTACTGATGATCTGCTCTTGATATTTAGTATTCTTATACGCACTGATTCTCAAGAGTCCCCTGAACAATAGTGTGGCCTTCCCTCCAAAACAAAACCTCATTCAACTCCTCTCCCCATTCTCCTGGGGAAAAAAAAAATCTAGAATGCACTCCGGTGGGACCATAATGCATTCAGAAGATTAACCTAAACTTTCAGACTGCTTTGATGTTTGCCCAGGAGAAGCAACTCAAACCCACACATTTGGAACAAACCAGTAAATAAGTGATTACCTAGAAGAATGTATTTGTTAGCTTCTGAGAGTAAAGCTTCAGGGAATAAATAAAAGAAAGAAAGAAAGAAAAAAAAAAAGAATGAATATTGTTCCTAGTGCTGAAAACCTTGAAACCTTGTCGATAGGTGATGAAGGCAGAGAATATTAACTATGAGTATTTTCATTGTCAGACATGAAAGTTTAATGAATCAATTTCCAAAGTTCCTATTTGCTACAGTTCTGAGGCATGCGCCATCTTCCTGGTATGCACCATCTTCCAGTCTAAATACGAGGATCAGACAACAGAAGTTCTCCATTTGGTACACTAATGTTATTAACCAGAGCCGCCAGCCGCCTCCTCAAACATGACACACATATTAAGCTACAGCATTTTCTGTTATGCTGAAATTCCTTCCTCTGCTTTTAAATGTGACTTTCTTTGAGAATGTTACATTTTTTACAAAACTCCAGATGTGACATGTTGCTATTGYCTCTCCTCTACATTCAGAATTTCACTATAAACAAAGTGCTCAAACATCACTGAAGCTGTGTTCTAAGCAGGGAATCTATATATATATATACATATATAAATATGTATAAGATAAATGTGAAAGAAATTTAATAGACAGTAGGGCAGAATCTTTTGCTCTATGTAGATTATTTTTAATATATTCAGATATTCAATTTTTTTTTTCAGATGTTATATTTATACTGTCAGGGCAATTCAGGATGGTCATTATTAATCTCCAGAACATTTCTGAAAGTCTCGTTGAAAATTGTAGGCTAATTTGTTATTTGAATTTCATTGTAATAAAGTTCTCTTTGGGAAAGATTTCTCAGGTAATGAATTATCAGATCTAATAATTATATAAATAATATATATAAGAACCCATATTCTTTTATAGAAATTTGCCCTTTGATAAATTTAGAAAACTCTGTCTCAAAATAATATAGATAATTTGCATGTTTTGAAGGCTATTCTGGAAACCTCTTGCCTTGAATGGTTAAACTCTCCATTTAGGTCTAAATGTCCAATTCATAGCTCTCTGACTTGTACCAATATTATTCCTTAATTCTTCTTTTCCTTGATATTTACTCTGAAAGGTGGTTATACAAAGTCATCATATTTTTTCTCAGTCTTCAAAATTAATATTCACTTGTCAAGGCCATCTAATTCCTAGTCTAAAATTGATTAGGGCACAGGTGAAAACACACCATCAATAATTGTCATTCTGTTCCTACAATAGTAATATGCCTTCTTCCTGTGTCATAAAAAGCTTTGGGGCCTATAGAATCAAAGTCTAACAATTTTAGTGTCTCACATTTTCCAAATAATTCTTACAACCTTCAGAAAAACAGTATTTATTTCTTCTACTCTCAATAATTTTAGAATATTCCCCTTGAAACTAAAAAACTTCTTTTTGAGATATATAATAGAAATAATAGAAAGTTTTCTATGCAATCGAAAACTTTACTTCTAATGATTTTATTTGTTTCTTAATTTAATTTAATTAATTTAATAGTCCAGCAATAAATTTTTTCATAGATATAAACAGTGAATATGACTCCAGACCAGTTCTAGGGTTTCYTTTGTTCTCTCTGTATTTAAACCTTTAACTTTTTGTAAATATGCATTTAAAGGCTTAAATAGAGAGAGAATAAAGGAAGTCCTAATATTGGTCAAAGATGCTTGAGAGAATTAAGATACTGGGTGAAAATGAAACCGAGAGGCAACTGCTTTCTATAAACCCTTTAAGTAGTACCAGAGAAGAAGAAGGTATATGAGTGAAAGTATAGGAACAGACACAAACCCGAAGGGTTATAAACTGGCTACAACTGAATTTAGCCTGGAAAAGAAGTAACAGTTGTGGATCATCTATTTTGTAGAACTAATGGGAAGAAAGTATTCAACTTCTCTCTCTGAGCAGGAGGAACTAGATTTGATGACCCACAGGTTCTCCCCAATCCTACCTTTCAACATTCTTTTAAACCAGTGAAATCTTTCTTTGTAATTGCAGCAGTTTGGACTTCTGACAAAACATCTGTTATACTTTACATGTTTCTAGAAGGTCAATAGAGTCAGTGTTTGCTTTGGTATACATATCTTGCTAGAATTTGTCCAAAGATGTAATGTTATTTCAGTATTTTCTAGCAGTAAGACTAATTTTTAAAACCACATTTTGCCAAAACATTGATTCTCAGATTCCTAGGAGTTAGATATTTAATCTACTTTAATGACTCAAACAACTGATGTTATGAGTTAGCAGTAGCACTAGATTGAGTGTTCATCTTTCTTTCTGGTTTGCTTGTTTTTCAGTGACAGTTTTCAGTTCCCAGCTTTCAGTGATCTCTGAACCAAATCACTACAGATTGAGGGAAATCTGTAGGGACAACACCACCCARCTAATGTCAGGGAATGAAATGTGGGATTGGCCTAAATTGTCCCAGAATTGTACATATTCCTTCTTGTACCAGAGAGCCCAGAGTAGCACACACTGCTCCAGTAAAAGTTAAAGAAGGAAGTCAATGAAAAAAAATGATCCTGAAAGTACTGGACCACTGAGGATGAAGGAGCCCAATATGCAGCTGTCTTAAAATATTTAAGATTCCATTTTTCCCTGATCAAGTACAAATTGGAAAGGAAAGAATACATCATAAGTTCAGAGCAGCAAAATATTGGAAAATAGAACATACAAAGTCAATACTAAAGTGATACGAGTGTGTTGATAAAAACACTGTGGTGATTGTTTTATACCCATGCTGAATACTGGSGCACTGAGAATGCTTGGTTTGTATGACACTACAAAGTCAGAAAAGTAAACCAGTGATGGAGGATGTGAGATCAAGCAAAGGTGATGTGACAAGCTGTGTGTATACTTGAAGAGAGACATAATTTACTGATAAAGTCTTTTGGGGAAAAAATACATTGTTAATGTTGTGGAGCTACTTAGTAAAAGACTAATTTAAGAGTAAAAAAAGAAAAAAGAAAGAAAGAAATTTGGATCCTCATTTATTCAGTGCTTTGAGACACTTTATCTTGATCTTAGCAGAGATTTGATCAAAACTATAAGGAGTTAAGGACTGGGATAGTATGCATAAASACATTTATTGTATTATTATTCTTATACTTAAGACAAAACACAAGCTGAACTGACTAGGCCAATAYTTAGGGTTTATCTTTTCTCCAAAACTGCACGGCAATTGTATCATCCTGTTTCACAGCAAAAATATTTGAACTCAAAAATGTGAATGCTGTTGTGAAATAATGAGAGTGCCATACCATTTTTAAAATTCAGAAAATGAACATATTTACTATGAAGAATCCTATATAAATTGCACCCTCTTATATGTTCTGGTACTTTTGCATGTGTACCAATTTTTCAGCTGTACATCACAAGCATCATTCCATGTACTTGATGTAATTTCATTTAAATAAGTTGTTGCAAAACARCAGCATGCCACCTGGGCTATTATGGAATACGGTTAGATGTAAAATAACTACTTGACTATTTATTTTTTACAATAGTCCCTAGTAAGTATCTGGGTATGAGTGGTCTAATTGAAATATTTGGAAAGAACCTCAATAATATGAAAATGATTGATACATCAACCTGTTTCACCATTCAGCTTTAGAAGAAAAGAATATTCAGCAAAAAGGAATTTAGGAATTCAGCAGAAAAAGAGCTTTTTGAAGAAAATGAATTCAGGATTATGAATGATTCATCACATTTTTTCAYGACCTCTTGTCTAAATCTTTGGCTTTTTTGTGTGCATGTATTGAAAATATTGGAAGTGTCACTTAGACTGAGAGCTTTCTAGACAACCTGAGGATGATAACTTTCACGTGCTTCTCACATAATCTTCTTGTAACAGACAATTAATCAGCAGGATAACTTTTCAGTAGATCTGGGATGTACTTTCAGAAAAGGAAGAAAAAGAAYACATAGAAAATGTGCTGTTTAATCACACAGAATCAAAATAAAGTCCCTGTAGTGCATATATCTATTTACTTAGGTCTTTAACTGGAACTAGAAAGGTTTCATCCTTTCTTAAATTAGAGATGGGAACGTAGCAGTCTTGGTGCCCTTCATTGCAGGAAGCTTTGTGGCCTGAAATATCAGTCTACACTGGAAGAAAGTAATTTTAGCAATTTCCTATGAAACAGGAATTTTGGATCTCAGTTAGGTTGCTTTTCTGTGCTGCTGTCTTTGTCTCCACTATTGTCMGTATGTCTACCTTAAAAGACATGTGCATTTCATTCTTTTTTCTCTTGTTCAGCCCTACACAGTATCATTTACCTACTCTTTCAAGCAGTGGTTAAAGCAGGCCTGGAGAGCCTGTTTCTGCTCTGGAAGCAGAAAGAGGAGTGACACCCTTCCTCTAAATGGTATTTTATACCATTTTATACCATTTATATCAGCATATTTTCTATGAAGATGAATGTGGAAAGAAAGAGATCACACTTATGCTTTCTGCCCTAGTCAATCCATCCAACTATGGAGAAATGTCTACTCTGGAACTGCCCTGAGCAGCTGTGGCAGTCTGCCCGCCTTTCTGCAGASGGACTATCAGATTATGAACGCCAACAGGGGAAAAAAACACAAGGGTCAAGAGCATCATCATCTCACTTTAATGATTTTGTACCTTGTATATTGTTTACATTTCTGGCCCAGGGAAAGCTGAACGTTTAAGTCTGCACAGTGTGTTGAAAAATAGGATTATATGGTTGTGATTCAAGAGATTCCTGCCAAGCCCTAAGAGATACATTCCACAGATGTAGGCACATTTTCATGTGGTGCTTACTGAAAGCCAAGGTCTTAGTCTTTGATCATAGGATTTGTGGTGTGCAGTATGCTTGCTGAGCCTGTGTGGAATCCCACTGATATCAATGTTTGAACACTTTTAAAAAGAGAAAGAAAATCAAAAATCTGTTCACTCCCTCCTCCCAGCAGCTATGTTTCTGTCACGAAAATGAAATTCATAGTAACACAGAGGCTTTTTACTGACAGTTACCTCAGGAGAACTGCTGATATTTCCCCAATCTGACTGTTAATATCTTCATTTTTATTTTATATTTTCTTTTATTTTTTCTTTTTTATCTACTTGATGATGCATTTATTCTATACTTCCTGTGGCCTGCTCATAAAAGTTATGTGTAAAAGGGGTAAATGGTATYCAGCTGTGATAATTCAGCTCATGCCTGCACTAGATAAACTTTAAGTATGGTTCAGGAGTTCTCATGTAATTATTAAAATGTTCCATCTCACTTTACTAGAGGTCTGGCAATTGAAGTGCCTTGTACTAAACAACTTATTTTCTGTGGACATAATCTGTCACTTGCGTAACATTTAGAGGATTGCACAGGATTCAGGTTGTGTAAGTTAGGCAGGATATTCTGAGAAAAAAAAAATGAAGGTAGAAATTGCTGTTAGGGGCATTTCTGCATAAGGGGAAATGAGTATCAGTTTCTAAAGAAATTTACTACTACAAKAGGCATGAAAATAGTACAGAAAATATTCATGAGAACAAGAAGAAAGATAGGCAGAAAACTAAGCATGAGAAGGCAGCAGCATCATAGTCTTATTTTCTCTTTGACTCTGTATCCTATTCTACCTCACTGGGGAAGTACAGTATTCTGCTAGTAGGGAGGAAAACATGAGACGCATGCCAGAACAATAAGAACCCACACATATGTGGGTTTTCTGATTTTACCTGCTATAGACATACACCAATGTTTTCTTATTGAAGAGTTATATAATTAATATACATATTTAAATTATTACATAATAATTCCATCAGTTATATGTTAAATTATTTTCCCTTTCTTTTTAACTGCAACAGTTATTTGATTTTAATAAGATTTAAAATGTAGAAAGCATAGGATATAGTCTGCCTTTCCAAGGATCAATGCTATCTCGAGGAAAGACTCAGAACTTGAAGTTGTGGGGGTAACAATCTACTTTAACCTGAATCTAGAAGTGACAACAGTAAGAACCATTTTTAATTTGCTGAGTGAGAGAGTTTATGGGTAACAGACATATGACAGTCAAATCCTTCCAGTAATTCAAATTACTCATTTGAATTAGTGGAAGAATTAGATTGGGAGGATACCTGCTTTACTCATTATTTTAGAAGTGGATGGAATTTTGAGATGAGATATTGTTAAAAATACTCACAAGATTTTGTATCTAATTTATTTTAATCATTTAATTTATATGCTTCTGGTTAATAGTAAGTTATTTGGCATTCACTCTGCCTTAAAGTTATTTATCATTGATCATAAGCTTAGAAGACTTTTTTGTTTAGAGAGCATGTTCCTTCATTCCAAGTGAGTTCACCCTGCTCCTGTAACATGTGAAGGTGGAGCCCTACACTTTGAAGGGTTTGGCCCAGCTCTGCATTATGAAATGCACTCAGATAGCTTTTGGATATGTGCAGTTAGGAAGGTGAATGGTCTGGAAACAACGAATGGCAATGAGTTTTAACTTAGAACTATATTTTAATTCTTTAGTGGCATACTTAGTTAGAAGTATCCCAGGAAATAAACCGAAAATATTTATGATTATATTTTGATAAGCTTTGTATTATAAGACTACTCTAACATATGTAAAGTTCAGATCATAGACATGGTGGTATTAGAAACAGAGATTCATCAATATTAAAATTTAGGGAAAATGGTCTTGGCTCTGAAGAAATCCAGGTGTATGTTTATATTACAGAAATTACTGTGGTTARTTAATATTTCAGAGTTGGAGAAGAAATTTAATTTAGCAAGTAAAAGTTTTTATTAATGCCAGGTATCAGCCAAAATCAGCTCCTCTAATTCTGTAAATAATTTGTTTTCCTTAAGATCCTTTGCAGCAGTGTTTAGACAAATGGCTCTTTCCACAGAAGGCAGAATATAGAATCATAGAATCATAGAATGGCTAGRGTTGGAAGGGACCTGTAGAGGTCATCTAGTCCAACCCCCCCTGCACACGCAGGGTCCCCTAGAGCATGTGGCACAGGGTGGTGTCCAGGCGGGTTTTGAAGATCTCTAGAGAAGGAGACTCCACCACCTCTCTGGGC
>PTEX01000249.1:672393-710838 GCA_003342815.1 Eudromia elegans
AAAAAAAGTATGCAGAAAGCTCTTTGTGCATTGCATTGTTGCATTGTTCACCCTTCTGCCTACTATCTCCTACACCACTCTAGGAACAACTATTCTTGACTCTTCTGCTACTCAAGCAATCTTGGGTCTATTGGTTTTGGGACAAATCAACTTGGTGTTCCCAKGTATGCTCCTTTTTCTCTTGTTACAGCACAAGTAATACTTGGAGAAATTACTGGTGTGAAGTTAAAGAATATGAAAAGTACTCTGAATATAGGAATGGAAGAAAGTATCACTGGCCTCTTTTAAAGGAAGGACACTACATAATTCTTTCCATAAACTTGTTTTGCTTTCTGTCCTTGTTACTGTTGCTAATGGGCTGTCATAGTGGTTAGAAAAGGGGTTGTCTTTTGCTTTTTCCTGGGCAGACTTCACCCATAACTTCCCAAGAAAACAGTAGCTTTTAGCTCACATGGCTCACTTCCCCCTCTGGTGGGATCCCAAACAAATCTGTTTCATTTATTGTTGGTAATTGTACTCATTTTCCAGTGAGTCTGTCTTCACTTTGGTAGTTAAACAAGGTTTGGCATATATTGTATACTCTCACAACATATCCTGCACTTTCCAGTCTGACATTACTGTTTTTGTCATTCTATGCTAAAATGTTTATTTTCAGTTGAAAAAGCTCAGTAGTGTATCTCTTACATTAGCATCTACCACTGCAATATGTTTTACAACATGAACAGTGACTCAGTCCCCAAACACTGACCATCCTTACGTTCTCCCATCCCTGCTTTCAAATGCATTATTTTTTTCCCTATTTGTATTGACATGTCTTGGAGACATAGCTGAGGAAATATAGCAGTCCACCAGTAAACTAGAACAAACAACAAGTAGAACAAAAAGCAGTTCCATTTGTAYGGTTATTTGCTAAAAGAAAAACTTTTTCTTCCCAGGATAAGCTTTCTTAAAAAGAAGAAAAAAAAAGATACTACAATGATTTTAATTGCCGCTGTCTGTTGGAAAATATTCACTTATTGTTATCTCCAATGGTCTTAATTTTCATGAGGAATTTCTTCTAATCAAGCAGTTTGAAGCCAAAAAGTCTGCAGAGAAGAGTGACTTCATTTTATTTCTCTCTGCTAGCCTGATATAACAGATAGAGGCTCAATCACCAAGAGACCAAAACTTCTTCAAAGAGAATAA
The DNA here is from genome assembly GCA_003342815.1 of Eudromia elegans. Lineage (NCBI taxonomy): Eukaryota > Metazoa > Chordata > Aves > Tinamiformes > Tinamidae > Eudromia > Eudromia elegans. Next base: position 673,579 of record PTEX01000249.1, read on the forward strand.
GACATCAACCTAGAAGAGCTTTCAACCAGCAGGTACATGACTATGATTCATTTTAAAAAAGTGAAATAAAAAAAATCCTTAGGAGGAAAGTAGGAATACTGATAGATTGCCTCCTCAACAGGGCTACTGACCAAAGATGAAGCAAAAATACTGTTTGTTACTATGTTGTACAAGTGTTCTGAATGACTGAAAAAGGGAGAAATATGTGAAGAATAATTATTTCAGTGATCCTCCTTCTCAGGGGCTGGACCTGGCATTTGTCCTTGTTCATTTTTGCAAGGTTTGCTCATTCCTCTGGTCTGCTGAAGTCTCTCTGAATGCAGCCCTGCCTTTGAGAACAGTGACTTGTTCCCCCCACTTTAGTGTCATCTTCAAATTGGATGAGTCTGTGCTTCATTAAATCCACCAGATCATTGATAGAGACATCAAATGGGAGAGGTCCCATTCAAGACCCCTGTTATCACAGGGTGACTTCATTTTTTACTAAGTTTCAGGTAGAACGCAGCCCTTTACTTTCTATCCTCCGAGCCTCTATCCAGTCCATTGTTAGTCCATCCATCCAGACTGTAATGTTCCAACTTCAATACCAAGATATTATGGCAGACAGTGCCAAAAGTAAAGTCAAAGTAAATGACATCTACTGTTTTTTTCCTCTACCACTTCACCACAGAAGGCAGTCAAGTGGGTCAGGCATGATTTGCTCTTGGTGAATCCATGCCAATGGTTCTTAGACACCTTCTTTTACATGTGCAAAGAAATGAGTTCTAGGAGGACTTGCTACAAAGTTTTCCAATGAACTAGAGACACTGAACTGTAGTTCCCTGAAATTATGGTTTGGCTTTTTTTTGAAGATGAGTACAATAATTGTGCTTTTCCGAGTCATCCCTCAACTTCCAAAGCCTTTGAAAGATGATTGAGATCAAGCTTGCAAAGCCATTGTACAGGTCTCGCAGCACCCAGGGATGCAGCGGGTCTCGTACCAGGACTTGTATGGGTCAATGCCTCTCCAGTTAACTCTGMCTTGTGTTCATACGCCTTCTACAGCACTGCTGCATCTATCTGCCATGCTCACCCTAGAGGCCTRGCTTCCCTGTAAATCCAGATCTATAGTTCAGTTATTTGCCTGTGSGTTATCTTTAGTAATTTCCAGTTAAGTCTCATCTAGATTAAAGTCCAGCAGTTAAGTTGTCTGTTTCTGCACTGGTCATGGACTTAATTTTAAGCTAGAARTTTGGTGATTACAACAGTTGGTGGCATTAGGTCCACATTTCTGAGGTAAAATTAGCCCCCTCAAAGTGCCTCCATTTACTGTCAAAACGCGTCCTGTGATTTGCCAAGGAATAGCAGTTCTTATTTTTGGAACCTCATATGCTTACTGAGATATAATCAAAATAATCTAGATTTATGACAAACCACTTGAAAACAGAAATTCAAGGTGATAAAACATTCAGTAGATAATTGCTTATAGAAAGAGTCAGATATTTGTTATATAGAGAATTCAAAAAGGCATCTAGCTTGTGTATGTGTATGTTCAATTAGCAGAACCAAAAGAAAATAAACAGTGGGGGATAATGACTTCCAAACTTGGAAAGAAAATATAATGAAAGTGCATCTCAAGTATGAAGGGGAAAAAATATCAAATAATATTTTTTAGTGTGACATAAAAAGGTCAATTTAATGAATATTAATTTGTCATGCAAGCAATTAACAGAACTTAAACAGGAGGCAGTAGATGATGGATGTTTTCTTCTATTTAGATAAATCAATATGGAATAATAAGATATTTTCATAAAGGGAAATCTATGGACGCTGCCAATTTTCACTGCTCTGTTAGGCACATTGCTGTGCTCATCATTATATTACCACTACCAGTAATGCCTGTTGGACTATAACGATATTCCTACTTTGCCAGCTGGACACAGCCTTTGTGATCTTTTAGAATAACACAAAGTAAGAAGACCATTATAGTCCCTGGCTTATTTTTCCTCATCGCATTTTCTGTAAAATGAACTTCTAGATAACTTACAGTCTTCTTCACCTTTTCTTCCTATCAGAGCACCCCATTCTTAAACAACACTTCAAATGCAAACACTAATACACTAATAATGTCATTAAGCAAAGCATTTGAGTCCAAGCTTGTGTTTCATTGTGTTTCATATACTGGTTCATTTTTATCTTAGAACAAATACAAGTAAAGTAAACCAAAATTAATCTCTCTGGGATGAATTTGACACCACTTCTAATTAAGAATMATTTTCTGGTGGAATATCACCTACTCTACCTGATGCATGCCAAAACTTATATTTCATTTTTTGGTATCTGTTAATTTCCTTGTCAACAAAGTCACTTTCTAGCTCATGCATCTTTTCTGTTTTGAAAACACCTTTTTTATTCATCAGGTTGCTCAGTTTGACATAATCAAGTGCCATTAAAATTGGCATGAGTACTATTATTTATAACCTAGGAGGAGGAAATGAACATGAACTAGATGAATTTGAAAAGAATCATTTAAAGTCTGGATGCAATGAAACTTTCACTATTATAATAAAAGAATTCTGTTTAGAAGCTACTGTCTGTCATACACCTTGGGGAAAGTTTCATTTTATTTGTTTTACATGAGGTTCTGGTAGTTCCCCCTTTTGATCCTAATGCTATTTCTCATTACTGATTCTCTTTTTCATCTCTTTTTTTATCAAGTACAATTTAGTCAGTATAAGAATTTACTTGTAGTAGTTGATTTTTATCTAGCGTGATTTGCACCACTGTGCYGTGGATGTGCTGGAAGCCTGAACTGAACCAAATGCTCTACTGGGACAGATGTTCTACCAAATATCTTTTAAATGAAGATTCCTGCTTCAGAGATTCTGTGGTCTTCTCCTATATTACACAGACAATGCAACTTAAAGTATCCCACAGTGCTCTATAATATCAGAATTGTATAGATCAGAAGTATCTTATCAGTAGTATCTCAGTAGTATTGAATGAACTAAAACAATTAAATCCTTGCAAGAAAGCAGCACTTCTTATAAAATGAGAGTAAGAACTACAAGAAAACATGGAAATTTAATCTGAAACGAGCACATTACTATTGCTACTGGCAGCTATTGCTGTTGGCAAAAAGAAATAAAGTACACAATGTTTTTTTTAACCAAATTAAAACATTAACAGTCTAATCAAAGGACAATGAACAGCTTTTATCAGTCCAGCTCCCATAATATTAATACTGTCTCAATCGTATGAAACAAAACTCATCAATTAAATGCTGGGAAGGTTATGCAGGAAAAGCTACTAAAATTTCCTCCTTTYGTCTGGTGTGATGCTCACCTCTGTCCCTCTAAGTTCTGAGATTGGGGGTCTCTTTCTCCTTCAGGAAGGAAATATACTTGGGTGTTAAAATGAGTTGTTGGCATCTCGCTGTCTTTCTGGGGAGAAGTATGAAATCAGTAGTTTCTTTCTCTTTAGTCTTCAGGTCCACTTGAGTCTCTTTTTAAAGATTTTCTTCCCTTTGGTTCTCACATGAAACCTGAGCTGCACAGTTGCCTCTCCCAGGCCCTACCGGGCTGTTTGCTACATGTCAGCTCCCCGGGTCTGCCTGACTGTTGCATATCAGTTGTCTTGGAGGGAGACTGAAATAGGAAAGGCACTGAGCACTTCTCTCCTTGGCAATTACTAAAACAAGGGGAACTGGGCTTAGGCCACAGTGAGCGCAGATGAGATCCTGTGATGTCAGGGCAGTGAAAAATCTGTGACCTATTACAAGCCATGGCAAACATGATATTCACAGGGCTGCATGACAATATCATTCTTCCATACARTTGTCGCAACTCAGACCAGTGAACAGGTGTGATAATGAACATAGTGATTTCATCAGAAGACTATTTTTTTCCCCTATCAAGAACCTCTAAAATGATATCTGCAATTTATGTTGTTTTCAGGAGGAAACCTTGCACTTGAAGATGACTTACATGTACTCAGTTATTTCTTTGGATATTATTTAAGCTCTTAGCTGTGTTTTATGGTTAAACATAATGAATAACATAATGAGAGGATAGATAGTAGCAGGTGGATTAAGATTAGCTTTCCAACCAAGAGCTGCATTTCCTCTCGTATCATCAAATTAGTGTATTCATGTTCTCAGAACGCCAAATATGTTCTCATATTCTCAGAAAATTGCCAGAGGGGAGGGTACATTAACTAACAATAGAATTTTATACAGTTTTAATGAGCTCTTAAAAGCTTTCCTTTATGTCAGGGAACAAATAATTTTTTTTTTTCCCTTCTTCTTTTCCAAAGGTTGTGAATTTATGGTTTCACAAAGTGTGGTCGAAAAAGCTGGCATCTCTCAATTCACACCCTTATTTTCTCACAAAGCTCATCTCAGTGAATTGTTTACTCCCCAGGAGAGAATCAGTGTCTGTAAATTGCCATTCATGCAGATAAACACACACACACACGCACACACATGATCTTGTCCTCTGCTTCTTAATATCTATCAGTGTTTCCTCTATATCTGAAAGAAGACAGCTTGATAAGGGCTATAAAGTTTAGTTGTTGTAAAACAAAAGCGTATTTTGCAATATGTGCAACAGTAATTCAAACAGCTTTTTTGAGCTGTTCCCACAGAGGGTAAAAATGAGGTGTGTGCTATATACACCGTAACTGCCTCTTGCTAGTCTGGAGAAGGCTAAAATCATTCAAAACTCCAGTTAGAAAGATCTGACAATGTTACAGATGAACACAGGAAGCTCCAAAATTTCAGGCTGAGCTGCAGGAGAATTTTAAAAGCACTATGTGCTCCTTACTTCCACTCTTGCTCTGGGTGGTAGTCACWGTGTTAGAACAGAACGCAGCAGAACTTTGTGCACACAACTGTTTTCAAAGATGGAAGGGAAATAAAAGCATTTATTGGGGTTTTCTTTACTTACAAGATTTTGATTTGATATGTATATTGAGATCACTGGAAAGATTGCCAAGAACYCCTAAGGGATGTGAGACAGACAGCAAACAACACCCTGAATAACTTACTCTGCCTTTATGCATCCATAGCTAAATCTCCTATATAGACTAAAAATACAAGATGACTTGCACTGTGGCTCCTTTATCACCATGTGTCTATGCCCCCAGTCCCAGATAAAGCAGGCCAGTCAGTCCTAAAATTTTTAGAAGCCGCCTATCTCCTCTAGTAAGAACCTTTTCCTCCTCCATTTAGATAGGGAGCCAGATTTTTCAGGAGATATRAGCATCTAAAAAAGGTCAAAAAGAGCCAATGTATATGCACACTGTCTCAATCCCACATGCGAAGAACCAGATCTTATATGACAATCATCAAGGAAATTTCTCTAATGATCAGGCACAGTAAAAGAGGGTAGACTCATAAGTGGGCAGAAAAAAAGTGTGATTCTATGTACTTGTACTTAAATATCAAAGAATTTCATTTTTTTTAAAAAAAAGATATATACACAACTTCCCATCTTCATCAAGCCTGTTGCTCAGCAAAAATTCAGTACAATGTATTGTACAGTTTCGAGGATGTAATCTACTCCATAGAAAATAGGAGCATGAGGCTCTAAATGCCAATTCTGTCTAATCGTGAGAACATTTTCTGATTAATGTATTTCAGTTTTAAGCCTAATGTTCGAACAGTTTTAGTGTAAGTGAATTTTCATGAACAATGCCTAAATCAGAATTTTCTATGGRAAACAATTTTTTTCCCCATAAAATACAGTACTTCATTAAAATCATTTCCACCTACTGGAAGGCTATCTTACAGTTGTCTGCAAGAACCTCCTTTACTTTCCTTTGAAGGTACTGCACAGTGCCAGAGGATGCCTATAAATCAAATGTGGTAAAACAAAGTGTGTATGTAAATATTATTAATAGCTCAGCCAGGGCCGTTAGAAGTCAGAGTTCACAAAGGTCTAAGGGAAGGGGATGTTTAATGATCCTGAGAKGCAGTGGGCTTAGAACTCATAATTCATTCAGACACTGGTGCTGACAGCTTTTGGTCTCCTCTGAGGACAGTCAGGTATTGCAGTATTTGCTGAGTAGGTCAACCCTGCCTTCAATTTTTATAGCCTCTTTCCTAGTGCAAGGCTAACAAACTGCTGGCAAAGTCCTTTTATTTCTGCTGTACATCTCCTATTAAAAATACCTCAAAGTTTTCTTCATTTTATCAATATGCCTTTCCTTGCTGTCAAGGCAGGGCAATTTTCTTGGCCTTCCCTACATGCTTAGCCTCATTTTCTCTTTTTTAACAATCTTTAGGTTGCACCCAAGTGGCTAAATTAAGTCAGTATCTTCCTACTCGCTAATTATAGCCTTGTGCTTCCTGTTATACCTCAAAAAATGACACATATAATTCATCAAGCAATTTCCTACTTCTGAAATCAGTGCTGGATTGCTTGCTGCTTATCTCCTTCAATTAAGAACATGCCACTACCACATGTCCTGATAAATTGTGCCTTGATTCAAAGACCTTCGTTTCACTCCTGTGCCTTGAGGCATAGTTAGGACATATAGGCTGGGAATCAGGAGCCTACMAAGAGGTATCTAATGACATTTGTAGTGCCAACCAGCTTCCACTTGAGAAAGGCAGCAGTCCCTGGCTGGCTTGCGTCACAACTCAAGCAGATGTCTTCAATATGAGGAGGCATCTCAAATAGCACTAATTACTTATATGTCAGCATCTGGACCATTTCTGTAGCGTCCTAGGGAATTTTCTTGGTCATCTAACTAAAAATATCCCTTGAGTCATACATTGTTCTGTGGCAGGAGGAATTAAGGTTGGCATTCTGATTACAAGAGAAGTGCTTCCTGATTTGACATAATCTTGGTATAAGAAACTCCATCATGGTTGAGCTATGTGGCTGCAAATGTCAGTAACCAATAACAAGAAGAGGTGAGATTTGCTGAAGCCTTATGGAGATATCTTGCCAGGTGTTTAATCATGGGATGTCTTGTGGAGGATGAGTCGTGATTTAAAGAGTCTCATGGAKTTGCCTGGGCCAAATCTGTATTTTTAAATGTTAAGTTTTATCATAAAGTCCATTATTTCCATCATCTTAACTACAATATTTTAAAATAATAATAACTTCCTCTTGTCATGGGGATGTGAGTTGTACTATATCCCTCATAACCTCTCCTTTCATCATATGAGTATCCTTAAGCAGGAACGCTGTAATCCAGAACTTTCTCCTTCTCCTGATTTTGCTCAGAGTTTTCCAGCGTCTTTCTGGGACTCTTAAAAGGTTTAGGTCATGTCTTCCCAGCAGGCCTAGCTTAGCTTAATTTCCTTCATCTAAAGAAAGAGAACCACACATTAGATAGATAGCTTTGCAAGGATTAATTCAACATGAGATACTAATATTAGCCATCCTCGTTACACAGCAAACTGAAATCTTCAATTAGATTTTTTTTTGAGAATACTACCTTTTTTGTCCTTGCTAAAGAATTAGTCTTCTAATGTTCTCATTGGTMCCTCCCAAGTTCATATATTTAAATATAGACTTGATTTTTACCTCACTGCCTCATTTGAAATAATTTGATAATTTTGTAATCCTTATTTTGATTCATCGAGCCTGCCTATTACAGTATTTCTGATTTTCTTTACAAGCAAACTTTAAACAGCACATCCCATGCAAAATACATTTTTTAAAAAATTGTTTATTTGTTTATTTATTTTTGTTTCTTTTTTTCATGAGACAAGGTAGAGACCTGTATCAAGGAAAAAAATTGTTCTCCTTCAGTTGCTTTACAATGTCAGGAGTTTTACAATGTTTTGGGTTGGAAAAAGCTCAAAAATTATTCTCTTCAAAGGAACTGCACACACTTCTTTATGTCTTGTTTCTTCAGCATCTCAACATTAGAAATCAGTTTACATTCATAAAGTTATAATCTTGTTCTGGCAGTGTGAGGATGTAGAGAATGCACCCCTTAGTATTGAAGAATTAACAAAGCTCCTTCCCAAATTACTGATTAGGTGATCAGATGATTATAATCTCACAATCATGAAAAAGTTGACTAGCTTGTCAACAAGTTGACTAAAATCAGTTCTTGTAGACTCTGCCATGTCCTTCTTGTATTGTGTAGATTGACTTACATATCATCTTAGTGTGTTTCTGTCTTGTGCAGAGGCATTTGACTGCTTTTATAAGAAGTCTTGACTTTTAATGACAGGTAATAATACAATAGTTACTTTTGCTTTTGTTTTTCAGTAAGTTTGTTTGTCTTCAACAATAAAACAAGGAAGGATCAGCATTTCCATATCAAGGATTTTATGTGTTTTAAGATTGATGTTTTAAAATTATGTGCTTTCTTTTTCTTTCCCTGTTTTGGGTCCTTGTTACATACAGAAGGGAAATAGCAATCAATAATTATTCAAAACATGTTTCTAGAACTCTACCGTGTGGACCAAGTCTTTAATCTGATGTAACTTGAGGTAGGGAACTGACTCTGTCCATTGCAACTTATTTTGTCGTTGTGCCAGTTCTAATACATTTTAGTGGATATATCTTTGATTTAACTCTCATAGAGGGAGGTTGTAAAGTAACAGAGCAATTCACTATGAATCCAGAAATGGTCAGAGAACCAGGAAGCTTGGAATATGATTAGTAGGGCTGAATAGCTTTGGTTCTCGTTTGCTTTGGTACTAGCCCTGTTTCTTCAGGTATTCTTATTCTACTGTTCTATTTTACTCCTTTTTTATTTGCTCTAGGTTTTCTATTTTACAGAAAACAGCTTCATATCATAAAACACTGGAATTTTAAAATATTTAAATGTTTACACACATGTATATACACACATAGACATGACATACATGGGTGTGCAGTCTCTGTGTGTGTGGTTCATTAGGCTCCTATAACTCACTACCTTCTAAAGTGTTCACAACTCTAATAATTTCTGACCCTCTGGGCTCTGATAAGTTTTCTTCAATGTGCCTGAGAGTGCTGGCTCTCAAACTACTTTTTCTAGGAAGCCTTTTTGGTATAGATGGCTTGATTTATTCCTGCTACAAATCCTTGAGTATTCAAAGGAGAAATTGACCTTTTCTGAGTTATACTACTCATCTATGTATTTGAAATAAGTGAGTGTTACAGAAAAACAGAAATCTTACCAAATTTTCATTTCTCTTATCTTGCCATTTTTGACTCACCAATCAAAAATATGGAGTTTTACTCTAATGAATTGCTGTTACCATCAATTCCAATTAGTTGTGGAATTAATTTATATCAAATAGAATGGAAACTAATCACAGGTTGCTAGTATTGAAAGTTGCACATAATGTGGCTAAGTGTAAATGCAATGGCTACTTCAAGTCATTCACCTCCTGTGGAAAAGAGTTTTAATACTGTTTAGCAGAATAAAAACGTGCATATAATGTAGGACATYAAACGCATCAAGTAAGAGCCCCCTATGTAATTACAAAGACCACTGCAGCTTCTGAAGCAGATCAAATGTTGCTAATATTTTAGGTTTACACAAGCAGAAGATTATGGCCCTTTTCCTGCAACAGTTAAAATGCGCATACAYAAATTATGCTTATACTAGTTGAGCAGTTTTTCCTGATACAAACACTGCAGCTGAATAGTGATGTGATAAAATTTACAGTTCACTATTTAAAAGGTAGGTCTGAAAACCTGTAATTGATAGAGCAGGTTGTATTCTGCAGAATATTTAGGACACTGGGTCCTAAATGTTTCCTTACATTTATATAGAAAGCCGAGATGATTCTGTCTGCTTTTCAGAGCTGATTACCAATATTATGTGATTGCTGATGGGCCACAATCAGCTATGTTTTCTGAAAGTATGAGTACTGTTATGACATTTTGACCATGAAYCTACTGCTGAAGTTTATCCCAGATTTATTTACTAGACTTCCACATGTATGCAATAAATTTGAACACATAACAATTCTTTAAAAAGGTAAGTAGTTCCTTCAGCTTTAAATGTATGAGACTACAAAACCAGACTACAATATTTTCCAGTCTGGCTAAAATGTACTCTTTTAAGATATTTTAATTAACTGTTTACTTCTTTATCATATGAAAATGTAGTACTAAGAAGAAGAAGAAGAAGAAGAAGAAGAAGAAGGAAAAAAAAAAAAACAGATCAGAGGATGCCCTCTTCCTCCCCTACTCCTATGTGTATTTAGTGACTTGTTCCAGTTTCTCAAATCCTTCTTTCAATATATTATTAATTGATGTCTCCTTTCTTACTGTTTTTTTGACATGTTTTAATTGTATAATACAAACTAGGTGTCAGAATGACACTTATCTACATGTTATGATTTTCATGTCTTGATCTTACATATATAGTACATGTTTGAACAACCAATCTTCTGAACAACCATAGAATCATAGAATCACAGAATGCTTAAGGTTGGAAGGGACCTCTAGAGGTCATCTAGTCCAATCCCCTGCACACGCAGGGTCTCCTAGAGCACGTGGCACAGGGTGGTGTCCAAGTGRGTTTTGAAGATCTCCAGGGGAGGAGACTCCACCACCTCTCTTGACAACCTGTTCCAGTGCTCTGTCACCCTCACTGTCAATAAATTCTTTATTAATTTCCTRTGGAGCTTTTRGTGCCTCAATTTGTGGCCATTTCCTCTAGTCCTATTGTTGGCCAYCACTGAGAAGAGGCCGACCTCATCCTCCCCACTCCCTCCCATATGGGACTTATACACACTGATGAGGTCCCCTCTYAGCCTTCTCTTCTTCAGGCTGAACAGGCCCAGCTCTCTCAGCCTTTGCTCATAGGGGAGATGTTTCAGGCCCCTGATTATCCTCGTAGCCCTATCTATTTTCTAGATAGGGCCCTTTCTATTTTCTAGAAACATAGAAACAACCATTGGATCAAAARGACTTCATAGTTTTGAAAAGTTTTCATGGAAATCTAAAAGACCAAAGCCTGCAACATTTTTTTTCTTTTTTTCCAGAATGGTAATAAGAAATCTATCAAATAACTTAATTAAAAGACCTTCACACTAAAAATAGATTTTCCATTAATCATTCTTTCTCTTAGAAACCAGAYTGCTCCTAAAAGATTCAATCTAACCTCTCAGCAAGAGTAACTTTCTTAAAGCACTACAGAACTCTTTTAACCCATTTTAAGTAAGATTATTTGGATTCATATGCTAGCTATTTCAGCTATGATACCATATGATACCAGTTTCAGCTGGTATSTATTCATATTCTTCAGCTAAGAATTTATTTCTAAATTAATTCCTACTAGACTGATAATCAAATTAATATGATAGTCCCCATCAAATTTAGAAAAGGAATAGACATAACTCTTCCTTTTCATACATAACAGACAGAGTTTTTCATYCTCTGAATTGAATGTACCTGTTGTTCATTTATTTTTCAGATAGGGAACTGCTGAATTCAGGGGAATTACTCATGATGTATTTTGATGTGATCAAAGGATGCAGTTCAGAGACATTCAGAAAAAAAMCCCATAATGTATAGTAACGCAAAGGTTGTTCAGAAGGGGCTGAAGTTAACATTCTTTGCTTTATATTTTAACACTTTTTTCTTGCTTTTCTTGGTAGCACTTCTGCTTGATATTATGCTTAGTTTGTGGCAACTGCTGTTATTAGCAGAGGACAGACAGTCATATTCCATTTTATGATTCTAGTGAAAGGAACTATATAGATTTATACCAGGCAAGGCTCTAGCCCATACTATTTTGCCAGATTAGTATGAGATAATTTGATATTTTTCAAGCAGATTTTAAAAAACCTCATTTGAAGATGCAAATTATAATCAGTCTGCATTACTTCATTCATGACTTTTCTGCATGAAAAAGTGTCACTAATATATCTCTCCAAATTTACATATATCCTGAGTGACATGGYAGAGCTTGTAATTTGATTCTCATTCTTTCCAAAACACTGTTTTCAATTGTTTATTAATGTTTTAGATTACACCAAGGCATAAAAATGTATTAAAACCTCTCACGAGCTTTGGAAACCATGAGCATGCACAAGCTTTGCAGCTTGAGATTAGGTAGCATGYTTTCTCTCTCATGAAAATTCACTCACTGAGTGGACTAAAATGCTATTTCTGGAAAACTGTATTGAGCGTAATCTATCTTACTGGGTCCTGCAACATTTACACAAGACTTGATCATATGGTATATATATGATTAGTAATGGTGTATAGTACATGAACATATTATCCCTTATGCTGAATATTTACAGGCAATTAATTRAACCTGATGTTTGCTGAATAATAACAGAAAAATTTGTCAATCTCTTTCAAACGTTGGATTGTAACCCCTTTCTCATCTTCCAGGTATAAGAATGTTTTTCACTAGAACTATGTTTGTTGATTAATTTAAAACGTGATTAGCATGAATGACAACCCAGGTCCATACCTAATGTATATTAGTGTATCTATACCTTGTAAATCTTCACTGACTATTTAAAATGATATGCATCACATATGTCCAGAGAAAGAGAACAAAAAGCATTACAAAATAGAAGATGTGTAATCCATCATACAGGAAATAAGGGYTGTGTTAAACTAGATGTTATACTGGTAATTAATCCGTCCATGGCAGAGTGCTTTTCTAATTAAGCTCAGATTTTTTTTTCATTTATAATTTGTATGATAATTAACCCTGTAGATCACTCTAGTTATTTAAACAGTTTAGGATTCTATTTGACAACAGATTTCATGTTTTTTCAGGGACACAGCACAGTCAAGAGTTAATGTTGATAATGTAGCTGAAAATAATAGTATATTCCCTAACTCAGTGACTGCATTTATTGTAAGGACCTTTCTCCCATCTGAAATATTTAATTACTTCTTCTGAAATCCTCTATGAAAWGAGCTGTTTCTTCAGTTCTGTAACCTCATGGTCTTGTCATCCTTTAGAAATTATGCACAAGCATGACAGGACTCAAACAGGTTTTTTCATTCCAACATTTCACAAAGCTCTACCATTCCACTACTTTGCAACAGCCAAAAATTACAGATAACCCATACGACCTTGAAAGTGTCCTCTATTGTCCTTTTAAACCTTCTCATTTTGGTACTTTTTTTTTTTGTTAAAGATCTTAGCCTGTGCTAGAATCTGAGACTAGCCTTCTTTTCAGAAGAGGTGACACTTGGAGATGAAGAATAAATTATAGGAAGCACAGGGATACTGTTACACAAATATCATTAGTTTGCCTGAAGCTATACTGATTTCAGTGTCACTGGGATCAAATGGAAGCTGTGTAAATCCAAGTGCATGGGCCTATTATCCCTGTTAGGCATGTTTTGAATGAGAATAGGAAACAGTTAATATTTTCAGGGGAAAGAAAGCATGATTTATATTTGCCTTACATAATGTAGTTRCTCTTCATCAACTTAAAAAATAAAACATTTTATTCTTCAATGTGAAGAATAAAAATAAAGCAACAGAAAAATAGTAAAGTCATGGAGTCTAAAAAATAGAAAAATATATTCTCTGAATCTGTTGTCTATATCAGTGATTTTTATAACAGAAGAAGTTTGATGGATCTATGTCATGCCATGATATAACACATGATATCCCAGACGGAATTTACCTTAAAGCAGTTTTAACTTTAGTAATAGCAATTATGCCATTGATTTACTTTAAAATTCTCAGACTGCATTGTATGCTCCTCCAAAATTAAAAGCTGTGATTCTGGTGAATAAATGCTACATTCTCGGAGTGTATTGCAGTTCTTCAACACAAAATTTAATGTTTCTTTAACTATAAAACTGTGAAGTGCACTTTCCAAACACTGTATGATTTTTTTTTTCTGTTGAGGTTGCTTTGTGTGTGTGTGTATATATATATATATATATATATATATATAAAAAAAATTACTGGATGTTCTTTTGTAAAGCACACTGGATCTGTGATTTGTTTTTCTTTCAAAGAATTAATTGATTTTTTTGAATTAAAGCTGAAAGATATGATTTGTAATGGTGGTGTAATTTTGTAGGAATTGTGTTTTAGACAACTTGCTTCCAAGMATCCTTTATGATACAGGTCTTTTTGATCACATCATATCATAATGTGAAGGATTTTGGCTAGGGATTTCTGTAATATTTTGATATTCCTCATCTGAGGAGGAGACTGCTATCTCCTYAGAGAGAGAATATGCACATAAGTAAAATTGTTTGAAAGTGATATGAAAAAGTACCTGAACTTTGCCTATCGTGTATATTCTTATAGTTCAACAGTGTTTCCCAGTGGCAGTATTCATAGAATAATTTAAGATTTACTTGGATAGAGATTCCACTGCTCAGACAATTCTTGCTGGTTATTTTTTGCAGTCTAGGTCAATTTTGATTAAGTTCTCCATTCTTCCTCCTTAAGCTCCTCCTTTTAACAGATTTTCTTCCAGTACATGCTATATTTATATCTTCCTCTTTATTTCTACCTCTTCGGAGAAATTTATACCTCTCAAATTACCTATGTGGCYCTACCTAATTATTTACTTTACCTAATTATTTACATTAAGGGATATGGATGATTTACAGGATTTCAGGATGATTTAAGGCACATCATCTTTGGAAGATGTACAAGTAAATTCCACCAGGATGAAACACAAAGCAACACTGATTGCTCTTCTGTTCCACAAAACTCTYGTAAATATTCAAAGATCAGAATCTTTCTGGGCTTATGTGTGTACAAGTGATGTTTTTTATTCCAAGGCATCACATGGGGGATTTGGGTTTGTAATGTAGACATACAATGTACTTGATGGGACAGGCCAGCAATAAAAGKAAAAAAAATGTCAGCTTTGGCAGTTGTTTCTAATCTTCATTTGAAAGTAAGTTCCCTTCTATTGAACCAAGACACAGGCATGAATTTTCAGGAATTTCTTTCAAAACTACACATTTTCTTTGAAAATGAATGAAAACTACAATTCTTTGAAAAYTATTAATGTTTTGTGTGTGGTAGAGGAAACATATAAATGAAAATAACATGTTAAATTCTGTGGTCATGAATTGACCACTTGGAGTTCTTTAACTCTCTTTGTTTATGCTGCAGTACTTTTCTTTTTTTTTCATCCTCTTCATTCTTTTCCMTTTTCTCTGTGCAAGACATGCTCATTCAGCTTCTCATAAATTTTCTGATCCCCASAGAGAGCTAGCTTTTATACTGCTTAGTGTACACTTCAAAATTGCAAGCTACACTCTTTTTCCTTCTCATGTTACCAAGAAGTTTCTAACTGTTTATTACTCACAAATTGTAAGTACAGATTCTTTGTTTCCATCATAGAATGTTTGTTCAAGGTACAGAATTTTCAAAAAGTTTGAAGAAATTTGTCTAATTACATAATCTTATTTTGTCTTCCAATTCCTGAAACAATTTATTTTCATATATGAAGAATATCAATAGGGATAACTCTAGTCATAATGGTATTTCCGAAAATAAGAAGCATGAAAAAAAAAAAAAAGGATTATACAGAATTAGTTTAGTATGATGTAGGGGCTTAAAATCTTGTTGACAGATTGACAAGAAGTAACTTTAAAGAATCATCTCCCACTACAAATAGTTCCTATATGTATATGGAGAGTAATCTGTTCRTGATTAAACACTTTGTAACAGATTTAAGCAGCAAATAATTTTTCTGTCCTTGCTAATGTTAAAAAAACTATAAAAAGAAGATTGCCATCTCATGTATCACAAAATCATTGTGTTTAAGATTTTTTTTTTCATGGGCAGGCATATACATATGCTTCTTCTGAAGTCAATTGTCCAAGATATGCATAAAACTCATAAAGCAGAAAAACTAAATGCCTACCTAGAGGCAAAAAAATAGTGTGAAAATAGTCTGAGAGAGTAGGCTCTAGAGACTGAGAAGGAAAACACACTGGTAGGATAAATCAAAATTTAAACATGATGATGAAATAATGGTGAACAACAAAACACCTGAACCATAAAAAGTAGCAGAAAATAAATAATGTCAAASCTTCTTTTGGTAGAAAATGAGATAAAGCTTTCTAGAGTCAATGATATAAATCTRTTTTCCACTATCTTGAGCTGTTCTTTAAGCATGCTCAAAGCAGAACTGGAAAATTTTCTGAATTTCAATACAGTACTTTTTTCTCTGATTGGAAAAAAAAAATTGATTATAGCAGAGACATATTTTATTAATTTCAGAGGCTACTTGTGAATTTAGCAGTRTGACAGCTGATATTTTTTCAAGAGAAAAGTCCTCTCAGATGCTCAGTTACAGTTTAAAGCGCAGGTTAAAAACATATATTTATAGCTCGCTTCCGCCCTCTTGTGGGAAGAAGTAAACTCAAAGACACACGTAATGTAAATACAGAATAATAAAGTAAGAATTTCTTACTTAAATGACAGTTCAGAGATCCATTTATCCCGTGCCTTAGTTAAAAAGCAGTGTTGGTGGAGCTCGATCCTATTCACTACAAACAAGTGAATTAACATATGGTCCCTGTTGGTCTCTTAAAAAAGTCACTGTCTTTGAACAATCTTTGGCACTATCAGCTCCTGTAATACTTATCAAAGCAGAAYTCAAAATATTCAGTATCAAGAAATCCTAATCCGACAGATCTTTGAGAAATCAGTTTCTCTGCTTTTCTGATATGTTGTGATAGTCTAACAKGGGTCTACAAATTATGTTAAGAAATCAGAGGCAGGGTTATTGGAAAATTAGGTAGGATATCAAGATTGTTGAGCTATCACCCAAGTCAATATGGAAGATATCTAAACATTTTATCTATACATTAAGTATATACATAAATTTACAGCAAATATAGACATAATTTTAAAATGTTACACTATTTTACTTGCTATAAAAGTTACAATGTTACTTGTAAAAACAGAACATTTGTTATTTTAAAATTTGGTTCTTATTTCTTGCTTACCTAACCTTTGTAGTAATATTTCAAAGTTCCACTACTCTTGGAAAAGAGTGTTTGCTCGTAAAGCTGACACAAAAAACAGGCTTACAGGACCAGGGTTATTTTGTGCTCCACATGTCAGTCTTTTCTAGAACTCTGTTGGACTGTGACTTATTCATATCAGTCAATCAACCTGGAGCTTCCTCAGCCTTCATGACAGGACTTAATCTGTCTCATTACTCACCAAAAAAAGTAAGGAAGTGTCAGAGATTCAGTGCTGAGCTTTCTTTAGCTTCCAGAGGAATATCTCATGGAAACAGTGTTATGAACAGAATTTTGTAGCTTTTTCCATGTCCATTTTCACTACATTACAGTGACTGCTAGGAATATCCATTCCTGCTCACTCARATAACTTCAGAGTACTGCATTAGACTTTGTTAGTAGGACCTATTGCTCTGATGCTCAGACTTACACTTGTGTCACTAAAGAATTTAGCATTTGTTTCTCTTGAAAACTAAGCAGGTTTGATCTGGAAGAGGAATTCATGGGCAGTAAAAATAGAGCTACATGCTGCTATGTTAGGCAAACACTAGTCATGGGTTAGCCATGCCCATGAACTGGCTCTACATTGAACCATTTCAAAGCAAAGGAAACTGCTGCTTGTTGAAGAGGTTTTAAACCTGTTAGGTCTATTTTGTGCAATATAAATGCTTTTACTTTGAAATTCAGTTCCTCTGCATTGAGTCTTTATATTATGCCCATCCTTAAGGAAAGAGAGTTTGTAATAACTGATGCTGGGTACAATTGCCCCATTATCTCTCAATAATTTTAATTGTTGGAAATGTTTAGAAAAAAAAACTAAAAGGAAAATAAATACATATTCTTTGAGAACACACAATTATTTTTTGATGAAAGATTAATTGGGAGTGCTTGAGAAAAATGAAACACCTGCCCTGTGAAAACAGGCTGATAAAGCTCAATCTAAATATGTTTACTCAAGARAAGGTTAAAATCAGCTTGGCCACTGTATCTAAATGACAATAGACTTTGTTTGGCAGATGGCTATTTAATATAGCAGAGAAGGAAGTGATAAAGTTTAACAGAGGGAAGCTGAAAAGGGGACATTYAGTCTAAAATCAAGAGCAGATTTCTAATAGTTAAACATTTCAACAGAAATAAAACACTGTAATATTTTACCTCAGGACATGGTGTATTATAATTTCTAATCTTCCTCAGATAGGTTTGACCATGCGTTTTCATAGCACTGATCATGAACTTGTGGAAAACTTGTAAGAACTTCCAGCTAGAATTTTATATTCTCTCCTCCATTTTCTATATGTCTTCAATTAATTTTCTCCTGGAATATTGTGAAAATAAAASTTTGTTCTGCCTGGTAATCAGCTTTATGCAACATTCAGTTCTATTTCCAGCTGCTGTGTTGCTAAAACCTAAACACAGAGACAGAAAAAAAAAGAGAATATAGACCTCAGTGAACTAGTTGACCAGTGGTGTTGGATGTTATTGGGCTCAAAATACGTATGGACTCTGGCCATGTCTCCATCCCAGATGTAATGAATTATTAATTTTTGCAACACCCAGTGAATATCGGGAACACACGTTGTGACCCAGTCACTCCTGTGCCATCCCTGACCAAAACTATGTTCCATCCCCATCACTGCTCCTGAGACATATTRTGCTTGCACTTTAACAAAGAGCAATTTTATTCTTACAGAAGTTTTTGCTTAGAGCTCAGACCCTAGAGAACCYGAACTCTGATCCCCTTTTGCAAGCAGGTGACTAACTCGCAGCTTACAAGAAAAATAAATTGTGCACCCTGCATACACAGTCATTTCTATCTTCATTCATGTCTTCACAATCAGACAGACTGTCTGGTAGTCAGTGCTTCATGGCAGTCTGGTCTGAATTAGAAAAAAAAATAATAAGGAATTTGGTTTTAATAATTGCAGTCTGCTTTCAGACTAACAGTATTTGGTGTTTTTGGGTGAGTGATGCAGAACCGAAAATAAAAACACTATAGATAATGTGCAAAAATAAAATAAAAAATAAATTCTGATATYCTTGTTTCTATTTCTGTAACCAAGTTTAGGTGGAAGAGTATTAATGTAATAATGTGTGCAATTATTTTATCACCTGAGGAAAAGCGCTGAGAAATCTCTTATTACATTTACACTGATTACTTGCAAGTATAGTCAAAATGTAAAGCACCACTTGATGTCACCATTGGTCTGCATCTTTGCAGTTCTTCCAGGAATCTTCTTGAACATCAGGAAAAAATTAAAAGTTCAGTTAACATATGTAGAAGCTATTCTTAAATAATGATACATTAAATTCACTAATCTCCATTTTGGGGTCATATTCTAAATATTACAAGAGCAGATTCACTGACTTGTAGCATCACAAAGATGCTGTRAAGTAGCCATTTGAAGAAGTGCTTAGTTTGCATAAAATCTCTCTCAAAAAAGTGAAGATCAGTAAATCTGGTGATAATACTAAAGCTTATAAATATTAATAACATCAAATTGTAGAATGGATAATAAAGGAAGTAAAATATGAAAAAGATGAGATTCTGTTTCCAAACATAGGCATAAAAAAATATCCTCTTTTCAGCTATCTAGGGCTTCTGGTGAGCATGATGGGAGTTACCAGTGGTGTATTAATTCTGAATTTAGCATCTGAGGCTGAGGTGTAATTTTTGCAGTACTTTATAATTTTCAGAACAGTGCCATTAAAAAGCTTGAATCTTTTTCAGTAATCTTTTTCAGCGAGTCTAAACTGAGTGGGAAGGTATGGACTGTGAATTCCTTAATCTGGAAAAAAAACACAGCGAGGACAGCAGTGTGTCCTGTGGATCAAGTTACATTCAGTGAAGCCAAACTTTCCAGAGCTTGGTACCAAGGAACACAAGCCATAGCTCTTCCATAGTATGATATTTATAAATTCTCATATATATATATATGTGTGTACTTATACTATGAATACTTACACTATTGAATGCTTTTATGAACTCTTAAACTGGTTAGACATTTATAAGACAGGCCTTCTCTCAGGCTCCAAGTGTTAACAGAACCGTGTGTTCAATTCATATAATGTATTTTTAATACTTTATTTGCATATCCTCCTACATACAACATTAGACATGGTCTGTATAGACATTTGATGTGCTATAGATGTCTTTCTAGTCCATTCTCTATCCCTTCACCAGTCATGTTTTCAGGCTGCCTGTCTGCAATGCAATGACCTAGCTCACACACAAGAAAAATGTTTCCCAGGAATGTTCCCAAGCAGCCCTAACACCGAGTGCCAGTTTAATAAATGAAATTTTCTCTGAAATAAATGGAAGCAGGAAGCACCCAAGAGCTACCAGCAATTGTCCCTTTGCAATCCTGGATGAATAGRCTAATTCTGTTCAATCTTGAAGTCTTTTCAACACAGTGGTCTCAAAATCTCACTTCAGAGGTTATTGCTTGACTCTTGCTTCACTAAAGAGAAGCAAAAAATTGAAATGGATAAGGGTCAGAAAGGATAATCTAAATATGAAAGCAAAATGGGAAAATAAAATACTGGAAAACAAATTCAGTAACAATTTGAAAACAGAGTTGATAAAAAAAAGGTAATAAAACGACAGTATAAATGTGCATATATTATGTAGCATACGGGATAAATATAAAATGTCATTTTAGGAGAAAAACTAAGGTTCTTTTAGTCCTAAATAACAGTATTTTATGACAGTGACCTCTCTAATAAAAAGAACATATGATGCTTTCAAAAAAATAAAAAAGAATTACTGTTTTCATTAGCTTAACACAATTTATGCAYGAAAATAATAAAAATGTGTCCCAAAGTGTTTTATAAACTTAGAGCAATTAAGTGTTTGAAAATCATCAAATTCCATACTTTCCCAAAGTTTTTTTTCTTCATTTTTTATCATTCTTATGCCTTGTTTGGCATAAGGGCATAGTATAGCTGAAGAGACAAATAGTTCAAGTAGATAGATCTGGAGGACATCRATCCAGAAAGCATTAGCAACCTGGGGCTAGTGTTGTTACATGTTCACAATCTTTCCCACATGAATGCTTCTTCATAGTGTAAAAAAAAAATCTCTAATCGAGATAAATGGCCTGATTCTTAGACATTTACCTTCCATGTATGTTTGCTTTTTTATATAGATACATGCAGATTTATATACAGRTTTTACATAAGTATTTATGTACATATTTGTGTATATACGCATACAGAGCTCCAGTAGTCATAGAGAGCAAAACTGTAATTCACATTTTTCACTTTTCCTCTACCCAGATCTTTCATAACTCTTCAGTGAAGAATACGAAACATGAAGAACAACATGAAGATTTAGCTAGGATTTTTGAACATCAGCTTGGGGGCAAACAAGTTACTTTGAATTGGAGAGTTATCATTGACATCAGCATCCTCAAGACGGGGAACCTTTCACAGAGGCTGAATCTGGTCCACCGGGGAGGACTCCAGAGGACTGACGCCTAGAAAACCTCAGCCTCTCTAAGTGTACAGTAAGAATAAACAACATAACGTAAATGTGAGATCAGTTCATTTACACTCTGAGCTGGCTGAAAGCTGGCATCAGGACCACCCAAATATTAGATTAACCAATATAAACTTACTTTCATGGGTGAATTGATAGTTGGGGGGAGGAACCTGGAAAATAGTTACATTTTTTTTTTTACTGTTGTGATACAATGATATRTGAGTCATAGATTTTATTTATTATGAATATTTCCATATGGATACATGATTTTCCACCTTCTCAGCTATCCTTGGCTTCACTGCTTATTACAGGACAAATTCCATAACATAAACATCAAAGAGTTGGACTGTGACTCAGATTTTTCTTTTTCTACTTGTTAGCATAGTATGTTTTCCAAATGAAAATTCTGCTGGAATATATGCTAGGTCTAAGTATTCATGTAAATCCAACAAAGATCTGCTTTGTTATCATCACTTTTTTTTGCTCTCTGTCAAACAACTGAGTTTCACGAAGGAGGAAGCTTTTGAGGAAGCCTGTGTTATTTCCTAGAAGTGCATAAAGAAAGGAAAGAAACTTTATTTCCTGGAAGATTTTGATATTTTGAAATCTGATGCCATTATAATTGAGAACAAGGACTGACCTATTTGGCTATTACAGACTSTCTATATGAGCCTTCCACCCACAGAAGACTTGTGTGTACCCTTGGAAATAATCAAGCTTCAAAAACATTTTAATTTGTCTTTGTCAGAGACTTCCAAGGCAGCAATAAGTCACAGAACAGCAGGGATGTGAACACAGTATGCTTATGGCAGAAATCCCTTGTGCCTAAATGCCACCCCTAAATCTTGCAAAGAAGTTATGGGCAGACCCAAGCAAATGTCACTGCATCCTCCTGCACAAGAGTGGAGTGATCACTGTGTATATATAAGCTATTTACGGTCCTGTTGATAAGTATAGGCTGCAGGAGTAGTTCTGGTTACTGGAAATTTAGGTCATGTTGTGAAATAGCAAGYCAAGCAGGTAAACCACATAAGGTGCAGATTGTTACTACAGACTCAGATAATTTCGTAAATCCCATCTCAAAAAAAAAAAAAAAGTGATTTGTTGCATGCAGGCTTGACAGACTCATAACAACCTACCATGTGTTTAAAGAGTAACAACATAAGATTGGCAACACATCAAACAAAATGGAAATATCAGAGGGCTGGGATTTCAAAAGAATTCCTAATTCTACTGTCCAGGAAAGCATAAAATTTTATTCTGAGTGAAACCTGTGAAGGAACATGCGAGGGAGCAGATCAAATATTATTACTTCATTCCTTTATTCTTAGAATAATATTCCTGATTGGTCAGGACATATTAGAAGAGCCCATACAGGATAATTATTAATAGTAACCACACCAATCATGTGTGACTATCTTTCATGTGTGTAGATATTAAAAAGGGCATTTGACAGAAGTTGTCTAAAAGGGAAAAATGAGATGTGATTATCACACAGTTGCCAGGAAGAACACTAATGATAAGTGAAAATGAGTAACTCAGCTTCTGTGGAATCTTGAACAGCAGATATTTTTTATATACTTCAAAACACACAGGAAGATTTTCAAAGTTCTGAATAGACTTAATCAATAAATCCAGCCTAAAAAGAATCTGACTTCTGATAGTCACATATTCTGTCAGGCATGCCAACAGGAAAATGAAAACCATTGATTTGTGTCACCAGGCTTTGCCAGCTAGCAAAATTTTCTGAGCCTTAGCTGCACGCAGATGACATTATAAAGGGACCAAATAATTGAAAAGTGCATTTCAACTGAGGGCGAATTTTTTAAACAGGAAGTGTCAGAGAATATTCAGTTTATCATATGGGATAAAATGCTACGTGCTTTTACTATTTTTTTAATGAAACATCCTTCATAAATTATGAGGAAGAAGATTATATAAATAACTTGTGGCTGTCTATAGCTTTTTTTTGAAGTGATCCAAATATTTTCAGTAATTTTAAGGAGAATTACATTTAACCTTTAATAGAGATTTTAATTACTGACAAAGACTGCTCTATCTTATCAGGGCATCTTTAGACATACCTCTCTACATGAGCATCCCCAAGTGAACATGCTGAGTATCTCAAGCAATTTTAATATTAGGAAGAGGAGATAGTTTTTGCAGTGCTATACTTCAATAGAAATTACTCTGTGGGATATGACATCTTCTGCATTTTTAATAGATCTTGGTGCATCATTATTAGAGGTAGCAGCTAATTTAGATCTCAAATTCTGTGTCTACCGTACTTAAAAGCAGTTTTACATTTATCCCTGCTATTTTTTTTCTGACAGATAATTGTCAAATTTACATGATTCATAAGGGAGAACTTTACAAGTAGCAGTTCTTTTGTGTTTTGGATAATCTGAAAACATGGTTTCCTGTCATCTGGTATTAGTTTTCTTTATCGGAGTTCAGTCAGTCATAGCCATACAGTGCATTTATCTGTTCAAGTCCAGGTTAATAAGACTTGTTTATAGGAAGCTTTTACAACCACAGGTGAGATATCACTCTTTACTTCTGACAATCATCCACACATTTTGTACCATGTGATCTTGCCCTTTAAGTTGATATCTTTGCAGCATAGCCACCTCCCAGCAGTGATGTAGGAATTACCTAATTCAGATTTTGGGAGCTGTGCTGCTAGTCCTGTCTGCTCATCAGCTGGGGTAATCTTTTGGGAAACAAAAAGGAAAGGGAATAGTGGTTTACAGTTTGTGTGGTATAAACAATGGCACCTGATGAAGAGGGGGCTGGTGACAGAAGTTGACTCAGACAAGGATAGTATGAAGGGCTCCATCTTTTATGGAGATAATGGTTATTGGCAGTAGACTTGTTGCTTCCAACAGGCTCTAGCTCTTCCCAAGAAGAAAAAAAAGAATAGAAAAGTGAATATTCCTTTGGATTAGACTGCTGAAGGGGAAATGGAGAAGAGAAAGGATAGGAGAAATTTCTGTCTCAAAAATAATTGGTCTTTAGGAGGGCAATCGTTTAATCCTGTGAGCATCAAAGGATAAGGATATTATAACTATTGGCAGAAAATTAAATTGTGTTGTGCAGAAGAGCAAGGGAATTTGAAAGAGCACCTATGGCTAAGGAGCTAAGGTTATGACTGTTTTAAGTTCAAAGTTGCTAATGATCAAGAAGGTCAGACTACACTCATGTGTAGTTTGCCATAGGATAAGAAAGATTTAGTGCCTTTCCAGCATCTCTATYTTTTTACTTTTGCTTTTCTAAGTATTAATTCAGAAACATTATCCCAGCAGATTATCATGTTTTAAAAAAATCCGTTTACTATCTTATGAGTGAATACAGAAAAACAGTCACAAGGTTAAACTTCAATTTTAGTGAAAAATAGAACAGGTAACCTGAAAACTGGGTTTGCCTCCTGCTTCGTTATATCTAGCTACTTCTTTAACATTGTATTACAGTGATTCCTTCTCTAAATCTTCACACTATTTGACTATAGTGCTAAAAAAGCATATTTTGTGGAATTGTATTTGCTTTTATCAATACCAGGGAAAAACAATATGTCTATTAGTCTGACCTAGATAAAATAGCCTTAGATCTGGGGACAGAAATTTTTCTGCCACTTCCAACTTGCTGTTATAAGGTAGGAGAAAGGAAAGACCTGTCAACTGAAAGGCTTCAAAACACACAGAATTGACTGGAACYGCATATTAACCATTTCAACAGTTAGTTACCTCTCACTGGAATACTCCTCCTGCCTCTCATTTCTAGTTTAATATCAATTTCTGACATTTGAATCTCCTTATTCCTTAGTTTGCTACATACCTTCTACCAGATATCTGTTCCTTCTATTGACATTTAAAGGTTACGATCAAGGCACCTCTAGTCTTTTTGCTGTTATGCACAGCTGCTTGAATTTCTAAGTCACATGCAGACCTTCAACATCTGAAGTGAATTTCATGACTCTTTTTATAGAAAAGAAAATAGAAAATCCTTTTGATTTTGTCAAGATCATTAAAACATGAACTGTAGGCTGCGGCAGTATATCTTAGCAGTGTTCTTTACCATATCCTCTCTGTTACATCCATGAAGTAAACATACATCTTTGAACTTCCTGTGCTTGGTCAACCAAGACAAAAAGACGTTAGATGCATTAAAAACTCCTTTTCAGCTCTTTTGAACCCTATTTGAATGTTAGCGCTACAAAATAAACCCCATTAGTATTAAATATGTGCTTAATGCTATGATAGAAGCCAGTYCAGATAGAAGCCAATTTTCATGAGGCTGTCATTAAATGCTATTCTTATTAACCATTAATTAAAACCTCAGCTGCTTCTGTCATCATTAAGAGTTGCTATTGATACGTTCATATAGATGAATCAAATTATTTTCTATTTATATTTTAGTTCATATTTTAACCACATTTATTTAGGAAAAGATTATGCTTGAAGTCCTGAACTTTAATTTGTTTCTAAAATCAAGTTCATACCAATAATGACAGAGAACAAAACAAAAATGAGCAGCTAACTCTATCCTTCTTCATTGAGAATGAGTGGCAAAAAATATGAATTTTAAAATAAATATAAGAATGGCACTTATTCTGTAATATTTAGAAGAATTGGTATGGCACCAAGAACAGCAATTAGAAAGAAGTGGTACAGAAGTAGTGTCACGACGAGTGGACGAGATTCATCTGCAGGAATAAAATATGTTATAGAAAAAAGGGAATCCAGCAAAGCACTACAGGAACTTATTATGGGAAAATTGCTAGAGGGGTCTAAATAATGAGGAGAGGTAAAAATCTAATACTAGTGTGGGGCTTGTTACACTACATCTTTTAGATTCTTTGGAAACCAATGCTTATACTTCCTGGAAGTGGATCAATCACCCCTAAGGCAACCTATTGCACATGAAGAAAAACATTCAGAGAGCAGCAGCAGTAGGAATATAGACAACCCTTTTCTATGCTAATCATTTTAATTGGACTATATATTTTCCTCAATATTGCATTTTCCCTCTGACTTTCCATTACATTTACATTTTATTCATTATTTCTCAAACATCATTAGTATGGAAAGAATTTTTTTTGTAAATGTGATTAGACATAACTTCAGAGATAAAATGTCCATTTTCTTTTCATAAAGATTCTAAGTAGGTCAGCTCTGTAAACTAGCAAGCTTGGCAAAGCTTTGCCGTGGTGAGGCTGTATGTTCCCTACTCCCTGAAAGACCAGGACTCCAGTGCAGAGATAGGAATGCTGAACTGGAGCTGATGAACTGGGAGTGTTCTGTGTTGCTCAGTGCTTCTGTGATCCAGCAGACACATGAACACGAGAGCTGGAAGTGAAGACTGCACGGGAGAAGGTCATAATACATTCCCAGCAAAGGATATCTTAAGGAATCCAGTTACAACTCTGTGCTAATCCGGGCSGGGAGGAACCTCATGAGGTTCAGCAAGGACAAGCGCAGCGTCCTGCACGTGGGCAGGAATAATCCCAGGTGCTAGTACAAGTTAAGGGCTGACCTGATGGAAAGCAGCTGTGCAGAGAGCGATTTGGGAGTCCTGGTTGACAACAAGTTAACCATGAGGCAGCAATGTGCCCTCGTGGCCAAGAAGACCAATGGGATCCTGGCCTGCATCAGCAGAAGCATTGTCAGCAGGTTGAGGGAGGGGATCCTTCCCCTCTCTTCACTTCTGGTGAGGCCACACCAGGAATATTGGGTGCAGGGTTGGGCTCTCCAGTACAGGAGGGACCAAAAGTTCCACAGGAACTTGAGGAAGAATTCCTTAACGGTGAGGGTGACAGAGCACTGGAACAGGCTGCCCAGAGAGGTGGTGGAGTCTCCTTCTCTGGAGATCTTCAAAACCCRCCTGGACACCACCCTGTGCCACATGCTGTAGGAGACCCTGCGTGTGCAGGGGGGTTGGACTAGATGACCTCAACACGTCCCTTCCAACCCTAGCCATTCTRTGATTCTWTGATTCTATGACATGGAGCTCCTAGGGAGGGTTCAGAGACGAGCGACTAAGATGATTAAGGGACTGGAGCACCTACCGTAAGAGGTTAAACAAGCTTGGCCTGTTTAGCCTAGAGCAGAGAAGGCTGAGAGGGGATCTAATCAATATGTACAAATTCCTGAGGAATGATTGTAGGGAGGAGGGGGCCAAGCTGTTCTTAGTAGTGGCCAGTGATAGGATATGGGKTAATGGTTTTAAACTGAAACATTGGAAGTTTCATCTCCAGGTGAGGAAGAACTTCTGGAAGCCCTGGAACAGGCTGCCCAGGGAGGTTTTGAAGTTTCCTTCTCTGGAGATCTTCCAAACCCTCCTGGATGCCACCCTGTGCCCCGTGCTCTAGCGGTCCCTGCTGGATCAGAGGGGTTGGACTAGATGATCTCTAAAGGTCTCTTCCAACCCTAAAGATCCTGTGATTCTGTAATTAACATGGAAGATTTTCAATATATTTTCTATGTGAACTGGAGAACTGGAGATACTTTTTGACCTCTTCATTTGCACATTAGATTTGGTACTTTGACCTCAGCGTTAGGTGTGCCCATAATCAGAAAAGCACTTGTGTAAAATTTGTCCATGTTTAAGAGTCCTGTTGTTCTGTGCTGTACCAGGTAATACTGAAGCAGTTTGATTGAATGTTACCCTACAGCTGGTTTTCTTACTTTGCCTGTTTTATCTCTTTATGCTGAAGAGATACATAAAAGCTCTATCTAAACTTTAAGCATATTATACATTTCCTCAGATCTGTTGAAATTCAGATGGAACCTTCTAATTCACATTAATTGCATCGATTAGAACACTTAGAAGGATCACAAATCACTAGTTACATGTACCAAACTATTCAAAATATTTCTAAGAAGTAATGCAGATCAGCACATCTTTAGTCAAAATGTCAAGAAAGATACCAGAAATGATGTACTGAAAACAATTCTCACAAAAAAACCCTTGCATAATAAATCCCATCCAGTCTACAATAAAATCATTAACGACAGTTCTGTTCCTCTTCTCTGAAGTGTAAATCAGCCATAATGCTGACTTATCTTAAGTCAGTGTGCATACAAAATGAAAAAAAAGATTTAATGAAGATCTGCTAAGAATGAAAATASACTCCTATCTGTACCATTACTCACTTGATAGAATGCATATATGTTGTAGTACTGCATAAAAGGTAAAATCAAGGATATAGATCTATGTGGGAATGACTTATAATCTGTTTTTTGGTTTATGTACATACTAAAATATAAGCTTTATAAAACTCCTAATTTTAAGATAATCTTGAAAGTATGTAATTTCTTCATTGAAATAAAACATAGCTTTCATTTAGCCTGACAGTGTTGACTCAGGAATATGGAATATTAGTTTCAGTTAGAATGAATTGGTTTCACTATAAAATAAGGTTTCTTTAGTATCAGCCCTGGAGAAACATATTGGTTTCAGCTAAAACATATTGCCATGCTTTCACTGAAACATACAGACATTATAAAACTGTATATTGCTTTCCGTAAGAATGTATTCTTTCCAATGTATTCATGAAGCTTTCACCAAGAATGTATTGATTTCATTAAAATGTGCTGCTTGAGATAAACAAAAATTCAGTTAAAATGCATTGGTTTCTGTTAATGCTCATTGACTGAAGTGAGGAACATTACACACTGGTTTTAGTCACCCTTAGGGTTTTTAAACAGTGAGTAAAGAAGTACATATCAGTAATTGTGAAGGTAATTGAAAACAAAGTCTATTTTGTAATATCTAAAGATGTAAATATGCTAAATAAATTAGATTTTTATATATCCATCACATTTGCATTTGTTGCAAAACACAGAGATAAATATTCATACAGAAAAAAAAATGTATGACATTCTTCACCCTGATGAATACCCTATTAACTGGGCATAGGATGCAGGCTGTAACTTTTTTTTAATCTGTACAGTACACATTTCTTTTCATGCAACAGGTTTTTGAGCAGTTTGTCTTAAATCAAGTTCAACATTCTCCTGCTTCCTTCATGACAGTCTCTCTCTGCCTTTTCAGCAGCGCTATGAGAGGCATTCAGTGACAACGACATATGGATATACAGTAGGAAGCTCTCCTGTTGCTAATGGACCAAATTAGTAGCAATATATTTGCTCACCATGATTCATCTTTAGTCAAGGGTTGTAATTTTTAATATCCTGGAGTATCTTTTCATCTTCCTTCCACCTATTTCATACAGAAGAGGCCTCAACCAATTAATGAACAGTGGCTAATTTTCCTGAAGTATGTCAAGTCAGTGGCTAACCCACTATTATATGAATAGACTGTAGGACTATAGGAAGAGATGACTGTAGGAATGGCTATATCAGGCCAGACAGTTGGTCTGACATGCATGAGTCCTGCCTCTGTGGCTGCCAGTGACAAATGACATGTTGACTATGCGTGGTCAAAAGCAAAAGAACAGCCTTCAACCTCTCATGGGTAAGTGACTTTCTGAGAGAATGACAGCATCCTTTCTTGATGTTCCCATGTGGATTTTTCTCACTGTTTTATACAAACCAATCAGTGAAATCTTTGCATTCTCAGTGTCCAGTGACAAGGACTTCCATAGCTTATCTCTACCCTATGTAAAGAATCTTCTTTTTGGGGGGTTTTGTTCAAATTTTCTGTTTGCTTTCGCTTGTTCCTGCATCTTGGAGCAGAAAAGATACTGAATAATCACAATCTTTTTCCCTGATGATCACAATTTTTTAAATCCCTTTTACATATGATCTCTGATTTCTTTTTTTTTTTTTTAAGGAAGAAGTCACTCTCTTTATTTAGCCTTTCCTCATAAGAAAGCTATTCTGTACCTCTGATTTTTCTTTCTGTTCTTCAATTCTTGCTTCCTCTGTATCATTTTTTAAAATGTCAACACCAGATGTGGACATCATTGTATTTAAAATGCATTGGCATAACAGGTTTGTCTAGTATCTTAGTAACTTGCTCCTCACTTCTTTTTCTTATTTTAAACCCAAACACCTACATCTTGAAAAGAGATGACCCTGTACCCTGTTTTTCCAAATGTATTTTATTTTCAACTTCTTTCTCACAGTTTTGTAACATGGTGATACTGCTGTARATATTTAGCTTTCAGATATGTCTTCTGATGGAGTCAAACAAATAAAAGCTCATGCTGTGGTAAAAATGTTCCAACTGCCTATCTGAAAGCTAATAGTTTTTGTCCTGTTCCAATCTGCTGCAGCAAAGTTAYGGAACTGATTGCTTCACTAATCAATTCAGTTTATCAACACTTTTATGCATTGCTTGGATGCAGAGGGTCAGCAATTCATTCTGTAAGAGGGAGTGCTGTGCCAGTCACCTCAAAAGAATGAGTCAATAGTTGCCACTTTTAATTCCCAGGGCTCTGGTTTGGTATAAAGCTTTTGGAGGCTGGGAATATATATCTTGTGAGAGGAAAACACTATATACAAAATGGTATTAGATGAGATTTCCCACATGTTGAAACAGTTTGTGCATGAAGATGGACTGACTTGACAGTATGAACGTTTGCAGTAGCAGAGCAAAWGCAATGCCAGGAAAGGGCAATGCTGATGGGTGTAATTTCAAGCTCCATTTCTGACTGTCACTGGACCCATCATTTGTTATGCCATCAGCTCTGCAGAGATCACCCCAGTGACAAGCAATTCACACTGAAAGCTTCATGAAAGCTTCATTGCTGCCAGTGTTGACCAGCACAATTCTATGCTTCAGTCTCCTTGTGCGTATTTTATTAATAGTTTTGCTTGATCTAAACTGTTGTGGCTCGGTACCAGGCTATATCTTGGCTCAGTACCAAAGCATAACTTCACCTGTACTAAAGAAAGTTAAARCTTTCTCTAGAACCTGGATTTTTGCCCAATAAATAAAAAAATGGTACAGCAGTGCTTTACGGACTACTCAGGTGAGATGGAATTTAAGGACTAAAGTACAAARACTAAAGCAATATGTGCAAGGTTTTACGCTCATAAAGACTACTTTGGGCAGGCTGATTAGCCTTCACTTTTGATTAAAATAAAAATCACCCTACCTTGTCTGATTAGCTCAGAATGAACATTTCTTAGCTATCAGATGTTCTAAAAGCCTGAGTCAGGGCAACTTTTCATTTAGGAAAGTATTGCAGGTACTTCAAGTATATGTGCAAGACCTACTTTGAATAAAGGTACTCTTACAGTTTGTTTTCCTAAGGAATCTGAATGTACTTATACATTTTGTAGTCTGCTCCTTAGTGTCTGAAAGGTATATGACATCAAGTCAGCATGATGATATCCAAAATTGTTTGCCTGGTAGGTATTCATATAATTAGTATATCAGTGTCAGTGCTTAATGCTCTCTCTCTGTAGTCATCTTCTTTGAAGCTAGTGTTTCTATTTTACTGAAATGAAATTATTAGCATTTCTAAAGATGGTAGCCTAAGATTGACAGTAACAAGGTCTTCCAAAGTAAGTTCAGGTAATGCAACTTGTAACAAAATCCGGTTTTGTCCACAAAAGATTTTAAGCTGCATGTTTTGAGACCCTATTTTGTACATTGTTTCATTCAAAGTCCACAGTCCTGTTTTGGCTGGTGAAGAGGGTCTGAAGAGCATGCAACTTTGATTGAGGATTGGAAACTGAAGGTAAAATTTAGCAACCAAAATGATACCTCTTTTCATGTTATTTCATGAAAATCTTTCAAAAGGTATAGATAGGTGCTGGAGAAGTGGAAGCACCGAATTCACTTACAGCATCAAGTCTACTCAATCCCACAACTATTTTGAAACAAGAACTAGTTTGAATCTGTGTAATAAATGTTTTGTTTCAGTCTCCCCAGCAAAAGGGCCTTAGAGAAATACATAATATTTGGAAAAAATGCAATAGTAAATTTTAAAGTGTTGAAGGAAAAGCATCTSCACACAAAAGATATAAACCTGGAAAATTAAATTCTAGAAGAAAAAGAGAGAAATTTAATTCTAATAAAATTCTTATGCTAATTCTTATATATATATACATATAAAGAGTATTGAGATATAAAATAGATCAAATAYTCCCTCAGAAGCTTACTAGAATATTTTTTATTTTATTTTATTTTCCTGGGACCAGAACCCCACAACAGAGCAGAAGCAAAAACCAAACTGAAACTTCACAGGAACACCAGCTTTCTAAAGCCACAGAAGCAAATTTCCAGTTGCGGAGCACTGGAACAGGAATCAGGGATCACTGTGGGGGGACAAACAGGAAAAGTGGCATCTCTGTGTCAGGAAAGAGTTTTGCATTCTCAAGGCAATTGCTGATAGCTTCTTTCTCCTGTAAAGCACTCTGTTATATTTCTCTCTGGCTACAATTAAGTTTTTCCTTGGATGGAATCTTTGGACTGCTTTTATTTTAAAAAGTAAAATAGAATAACCTCTTTACTTCTGCCTATACTATGGTGAGATCATTACCCATAATGTACCGCTACCTTTACACATCTGGCTGTCTTAAATGAAGGATGAATTAAATCACAATTCCACATTGATTTTGCCTGGTATTTACACTATAGTGCTAAAAAAAATGCGAAAAAAAAATTTGTTAGCCACTACATAAATGGCAGAAATTTGCCTCAAAAAAAATAAAAACAAACAAACAAAAAGACTAGATTGCAATTCCACTCTCTCACACAGCCCTGCTTCAGCCCCCTAGACAGCATTTCAAATTCTAGCAATTCATCTGAAAGAACAATTGCTTACTTGGATAAACTGTGGTAGACCACTGGTCTCTGTAGTATTCAGGCGAAAAGGGCATAAACAGGTTAAGAATGCCAGATAGCATTTGTTGGAAAGTAAACCTTACTTGTTTTCCTGCAGTTGAAAGACAAGAGCTATTACTATTCTGTTCTAAGCAGTTTCTTTAGTCACTGGTTCTTCTCATGAAATAGTACACATACCAGCTATGATTTTTCACCCCAAACAAGGCTCAAACTCACATATTAAGGATAGGACATTTAATTTAGTTGAAAATTACGAATCCATTGCAAAATAGATTCCTATTTCTCCAAGCATACAATCATCACACTTCACCCAGGGAATGATGATTCACCCAAGGAATGAAAACCTTGGGAATTATTTGTCGCCTTATCCATGCTTCCCCAGGTATCCTTTMAGTTTTTGATATGAAAAAGAACAGATTTCATTCTTTTGTTTTGTTTTGAAGTATGACCAGAGTTCTGAGATGCTGCTAAGTATCTTAAGAGTGCTTTATTATCTGAAATACTGATTATTCATACTTGGAATAACTGCTTGTAGAGCACTGCTAATAGCATTGCATTGGGTAGCCAAAAATATTTATTCTTCTTTCATCCTTAGGGAGTAACTTTTTTGTGTGTTGCACTGAAAAATACAACTCTTTGAGAATAAATAGAATAGAAATGAAAAAAAAATATTTCTTTCCTTTCTGAAAATCTAAAAATATTTGGTAATTAATACTTATTTTCGTGTATATATATTTCCTATCAGAATTTTTGCTAAACCTCATAACAAACCATGGGAAAATGGTTTAGCTACAGCATTTTTTTTTCTTATTAAAAATACTTTATGAACATTTTTATGGGGTCACCTCTAAAGAAATGAATTCTTGTTGGGCATTAGACAAGCACAGCAAGGGCACTTGTGCTTATAGGTATTATGTGGCTCCATAAATACTGAGTTTCTGCTCAGTTGCTGTTTTTTGTAGTTAGGGTGGACATAAAGAAGGGGAACAGAGGCTTTAAACTGCTGCTGTGTGCTCTGCAGYGGCTGCTGTTCCCTGACCGGGGTTGACTCCTGGTGCCCGTTATGCAGCTTTAGTGCCATGCTGTTTTGTAATGCGGTCTCATGGTGTCCCCAAGAGCCTTGGGGAACACAGAGTCTCCAGTTTAACACATGTGGCACCTTGCAGCACGTGGTGCCAACCACACACCGTTACAGATCACACACAGCAGCAGTTGTCACATAATAGCAGCCTGGGACACTGGATCAATCACCTGAGCAGCAATAGGTAATTCTGAATTAACATGTTATGAATCGACATGTCTAGTGTCTTTTGAAAAGCAGGTTATTACTTAATAAGAAAAACAGTAACAACAAAAACCACACACACACGCGAAAAAAAAAAAAAAAAATAACCAGCAATACATTCAGGTAAAAAATCCAGTAAAACCTTGACCTGGACTCTATTGCTGACTTTATGTTAACCTATGCTGACTCCTCACTAATATATGATCTGCTTTAAAATATTAATTCAGGTGATACAAATAATAGGTCATGCTGAAAAAAAGATTAAAGAGATTGCAAAAGAYGTCTATGGAGTTGCTAGGCTTAATAGTTATGGTTACGTTTTAAAAGCCTTGACTGTGGTGTACAGGCACATATGGAGGGTCTATTTGTCCATTTTTATCTTAGACATCACCCCCAAATGTAACCTTAGATTTTAAGTCTGAACAGGTTCTAAGATTTCTAAATATATTTCTTGTGATATAAAAATAAAATATCTATATATTTTAAAATTTGGTGCTTTATAAGAAGTGAAAGAAATGCTGCCAAACTTCTGCTTTCAAAAAGCTCGGATATTGTGTCTTATTCCACATTCATTTCACTAATAAGGGAAATAGAAATGCCTCAGAAATCCAAGGGAATAATTTCTTTGTTCTGCTGAAAACTGCCAAGATGCTGAAAGCTGAGTGGGGAAAAGCATCATAGTCAACAAATAATCCTCATTATTATTCTAAGGTGCACAAAGTGTAGGTGAGGTTCCTAATTCATTTTTTAAGAGTTTAGTGATAAGAACTACCCCTGTTTGCTGCTCTGCTGCTGCATTTTTGTTTCTCCTTTGCCTGCCCGTGGTGCCATCAGCCAGAGCTAATACAACCAGCGGCTCTGTGCTGCTCTGTTCTGAATACAAGATGCACTAACAAAAGAAATGAAGTGATGCTCTAAACTTTTTGGAGTATATAACCCAGAACATGAAAACACATTGATGCATTTACCTTTTATTACATTCAAGCTTTACTACCGCTTATCAGCCTCTGAACACTCTATTTCCATGGCTGATCAAAAGGTTAAGAGCTGAGATAGATTCAGTGGTTTAAAATACTTATTAGGCTGTGGGAACTGTGTCTTATTGCAACTGTCATGCTCCTTAACTGCTAGTTAATAAACTATCAGAGGTGCACATTTCTTGTATTTCAGCCATAACCTAGGAACAATGAAATAGAAAAGTAGTCTAAAATAAAAATAATGAATGCTCCTGTATTCTGCTGTCTAAAAGGCCAGTCTTTAAAACCTACAGTAATATTTTTATATATAAAAATACAGTAAGGATAAGGTTGCCAAAGGTTAGCCTTATGAAACTTAGCAAATGCAGAATTAGGGCTACTAGCGGGAGCTTATTTTACCTTGTGTTTGCCTCTGCAATGCTTCACAACATGCTTACACATTTTTTTTCCTATAGGAACCTATTTTGATTAGAAATAAACGGGGGAGGTATTCTCTGTCCCTGTTTGACAGAGTAAAACTTCTAAGTTGGATCCCTAATTGCTTTCAGTGCATGGTCTACTCTCTCCAGCACATGCCAGTATTTTGGTGAGTCGTTCT
Source organism: Eudromia elegans (assembly GCA_003342815.1). Taxonomy (NCBI): domain Eukaryota; kingdom Metazoa; phylum Chordata; class Aves; order Tinamiformes; family Tinamidae; genus Eudromia; species Eudromia elegans. The sequence continues at coordinate 709,559 of PTEX01000249.1, forward strand.
GCACAACATGGGGCCTTTTACCTGACCAGGCAGGTGGTTATTTCTGCGTTTTCTCTGTTTGCCATGACCTCYCACCCAAAAGTGCAGCACATCCCAAGTGCCACTCCGGAAGAGTACCTACCCAACAATATCTAAAATGTGTCTCTTTCTCATCCCAAACACTGAAYTCAGTGTGCCCTTTTGTCTTGATTACACTCCTACCCCAAGTGGCCTTTATCTCCTTTACCATTCTGCCCAGTTTTGAATCCCAAAAGCTGTGTCTCTCTCTCCTTCTGCTTTTTAACTATTCYTTGCCCTTTGCCTCCATAACAGCCTCATCACCTATTCCAGTGCTTTGTGTCAGGGATCAAGGAAGAAAATAAGCTAACTATACCTTCCTGTGCTTGTGTGGCTCTTGGGCCTGCAGAAATTCAGCTGCAGGAGCAGCTCTCACCAGTTCTTGTGGTCCTCTAGATAGAGAAGGGCCCTGAGCAAAAGATTGCAGTCAGGCTAACCTACAAGATGAGTAAGCTGGAACTAACTTTAAACAAAACCCTCTAAAAATGTAGCTGACAAGTTGTGGAGTACATAGGATTTTTTTCAGATAATATTTTTCAGGAGAATATATATTTCTGTATGTATGCCACTGCAAGGCTGCTGAAGTCTGCAGTCTCAACATGGAGGTTCTAACACCTCTTTCTCTCTCAGTTTTTTATAATRTGGATAAACCATATTTTGTCTGTGGTTTCTTCTCAGAAATAGCCCAGTCACCTAAGCCAAAACCCAAMTTTCATCCTCTTTCAAAATCAATTAAAAAATGTGTCCTGGAGCAAATACATGGCATGGAAAGCAACTTCCTAAAGGAATCAAAGTTAAGTATTTATAAGAAATAGGAAAGAGGTTTCAAAAACRGTGTATCTGAATAACTCTTAACAATAGGCATAAAATCATTTCTGCCTATACTGTTGTAGAATTCAGTCAGCAAGACAGAGCTAGTCTTTTAGTTATACCAATAAAAGATCTGACTGCATTTTCTGTCAGCTGTGGCGAGTCCAAATCTATCTTCTATATATGAATTTTGCAAATTTAGTCAGATCTGCTGACTCCTCTTAAATGACTGTTCTCTGTGAAGTTTGTCCATGCAAAACCAATAAAGCAACTTTTGAACAGCAAGCAGTTACAAATGACYGGTTTTAGTCTCAGATGTCCTTCCTTCCTTCCTTCCTTCCTTCCTTCCTTCCTTCCTTCCTTCCTTCCTTCCTTCCTTCCTTCCTTCCTTCCTTCCTTCCTTCCTTCCTTCC